>JANUSC010000044.1:0-600000 GCA_025200525.1 Camellia lanceoleosa
CATGCCCCAATTCCAAATATGAGCAAGTTGTATCCTTTTGAGCATTTTGAGGAACCTCTCCCCGAATGGTAAGTTGAGATCATATAGGTGTCCTTCTCGACACCGCCGCTAGTCTTTTTAATCCGCATGTCTATTGTATCGCATAGAACATGCATTGCATCTTTATTTCGCTGCATCTCTTATAAGTTGCATAGAACATGTGACATTGCATCGTAACTCGTGATACCAATCTTGGTTGCATGGAGCATGCATCGCCATTATTATACTAGCATCAATTATATTGCATTGTGTTGCATCTATGCGCGCCGTGGTTTTACAGCTCTGTATCCACCCTTGTCACATGAGTGTGATTTTGGTTTTCTCCTTAACCACGCCATGTGGAAGTGTGGCTTGGTCTGTTTTTGTACCTTGCTATGCTAAAGTGTAGCTTGGTTCGTTTGTTACCTCGCCACCAAAAGTGTAGCTTGGTTGTTCTTGTTCCTCGCCACGAAGTAGCTTGGTTCGTTTATTACCTCTACGCCAAAGTGTAGCTTGGTTGTTCTGTTCCTACACCGAAGTGTAGCTTGGTTTGTTCTTGTACCCCTTACGCCAGAGTGTAGTTTTCGGGTTGTTTTGTTCCTCTCTATGTGGAAATGTAGTTAGATTGTCTTCTTGTTAACCTTTCACGCCGTAAAGTGTAGTTAGGTTTGTTTCTTGTTATCCTCTTTACGTGGAAGTGTAGTTAGGATCACCTCCACACGGTAGTGTAGTTTGGTTGTTCTGTGTCCTCTCACGCCAAGTGTAGCTAGGATCACTTCTCACGCCGGTAGTGTAGTTTGGTTGTTCTCGTGTCTCTATAATGCAGTATGTAGTTAGGATCGCCTTCAAACGGTAGTGTAGTCCGTTATTCTTGTGTCCTCTACGCCTAAAGTGTAGTTAGATCACCTCACGCCAGAAGTGTAGTAAGAATCGCTTTCACCTCTCACGTGGAAGTCTAGTTTGGCTTGTCTCTTGTTAACCTTTCTCGCGGGAAGTGTAGTTTGATTGTTTCTTGGTACGAGGAAGCGAGTTAAGATTGTTTCTGTTTATTGTTTTCAATTGTTGCATCGCCTGAATCTCATTTTCTTATTTTCCTGATGGTATAATCGCTTGTATTCTTAACTATTGCATCGTATCATGTATATCCTTTTCATTTTGTCCTCAACTACGCCGGCTTGATTCTTTTTGCAAAGAGATACATACAACTTTTGAGTTCAACCAATTTAATTTTATGATTTGATTGTTTGCCCAAGTCTTACGGCCTTGTCAAATGGGTTTATCTCTAGGCTGACATTCACTCACATCATTTCATGACTTCGAAGCTCACAAAGAGGGGCAAATCAGAGACAATTTTGAACGCCCCAAGAAACTACACAATAAAAGCACCTTAGCCACCACTCTTTATGATAAAGGTATAATCCAACACTTGAATACATGATCATAAGGTGGCTACAAAATAGTCCCACATATGGATATACATTCAATGACTTTGACATGAATCTCTAACATGTGAAACATCTAGTCAACATAAATAAATGCCCTCAAGGGCTACAAAGTCCAAGGCTTAAGCCTCATACACAAAAATGGTTGCTCGAACCCATACAAGTATAGCCTTGGCTTGCAAAAATTACAATCACAACAAAACAAAGTACTTAGTATATCCACGCACTTAGTTTACGGAATTACCACATCTTTCCTATACCAAAATCCCATGGGTGAGCATAAGCCCAAAGAGGAAAATTTTAAAAATATATGCATTTTTATACAAGTCTCATAAAATGGAATGTATGCTATGTAATAACCCGACTCAAGATATGTTTCTAGTATACTTTTACCCCTTTATTCTTGCATTTAAATGCTTAATGTGAAATTCCATGTGAAATTAAGTTTACAAATGGACCTTATGAGTAGAGCCCTGATTTGTTTAATAAGAAAATAATAATAATAATAATAATAATAATAATAATAATAATAATAATAATAATAATAATAATAATAATATCTGTCACAATTAAAATGTTTGGATCAGAAATTGAGTCAGAGAGGCTTGATAATCAAATTGATTTTACATTTGAGATCAAGATAATTTTGTCATAATATGATTTTTCGTGAAATTTCAATTTGGAATGATTAAACTGAGCAGAATTTTGTCCTATTGAACTTTATATATGTGTGTGTGTGTGTGTGTGTGCCTCTTTGAGCATTGGACTTAGAAATCTTGTGTTACCCTCAAAATATCTCCCCGAGAGAGAGAGAGCTAAAGAAGAAGAAAGCTAGAGGAGGAAGATGGAGGTCAACAAGGAGAAGATTGGGGAAAATTTTAGAGGGTTGTAGGAATTTAAGCTCAAGGTATGTGTTATCTACTTTGTTATGCCTCTTTGCCTTATGAGTAGGGAATTTTCTAGAACATAGAAGTTAAGGTTGTGATTAAGATCAAGATCAAGAGTGTGTAGGTATCCTTGTTTAATTATAGTTGAAGTTGTGTTATTGGTTTCCAAACTTTATGTTAAGTAATTTCATCTTTCCTCTTAAATTTTACATGTTGTGAGTTCACCCCCATGCTTAGATGGATACATGTGTATATATATATTTATGGTTGGAACCAAACATAATTTAGACTATAAAGACCATCAAGGAATTGAGTTATGTAAGGAAATTGGAATTAATGATCCTAATTGTGTGTTATGGTAACATTGAGCTATTATGTTACATTATTTTCTTCCTATTTTAAGTTTTGTGATATATGTACCAAGTTGAGGAGATGTTGTTTTCAAGTGTGCAAAAATCGGCAAATCTCAAGACGCAAGGGAGTCATGGCTGATACGAGGGAAATGAAGAATTTTTGGGCTTTTGGCTATCGCTAAAGGCACGTATGGTTTCATCGCCACACGCAAGGAACCCTTGTCACACATGCGAGGCTCACAAACAGACGTGCATCCATGCCGAAAAATTGGTCTGGCCTCCGTTTATGTGCTTGACCCTCGATATTTTTAAAATCAGATTTGAAGTCTTTTTGATATTTGAAAATTCATTTGAAGCCGCAAGGCAAAAAATGACTTAACTAGGGAAATGAACTAATTTGCAAGTTGTGTGTGTTTGTAGGTCACAACCCTGAAGAACTAACACCCCACTATAGCACAAAGTTGAGTAATAGTATTGCACAAGATATTTGGTTTATCGTTAATAGTTAATATTAACATTCTATTCTCCGTAAGTGAACTACATCGCTTCTTAATGAATAAAGGAACTTATGTTCATTCTTGAATAATGGTTTCTGGTGAATATAAGATCATTCTGCTTGCCACTAATGGGCCCGAGGGCATTCACATGAGCCACCAAGTGTGACAACTTGGTACAATCTATAAAATACGCCACCTTTTGCTAATAATTATCCGCAACACTGCTGAACTCAAATTAACTATGTTAACTCATGTGAATGATTGAAAGAATGTGTACTTTCATATGACTCAAACTCAGATGGCTCAAATTGGTCTCTGCCCGATGATATCCGCCCATGGCCAACTGCGGAATCTATTAGGCCTATGGCCGCTTCATCATCCGTTAGGCCTATGGTCGCTTCAGACACGCTAGGCCTGCCATTTCAGACATCTATTGGGCCCGAGGCCACTCGCGATAATCTGCTGATATCTCGGCCCAAGGCCATTCTAGAAGGTTACAAGATAAGATTAATTATATGGCATCTGCACTTATACACGTTATAAATATTGAAACTCACGCTTAATCATTAAATTGTTTGAGTGCTATCATTCATCGGTGCCTTGCTCACTTTGTGTTATGTCTGCTTTCAGAGGCAATCAACCTCGAGGTCGATCTTAATTCAGCCTTTGGTCACCGTGATCTTGGTCAAGCCATGTGGAGAAGCTCATCCATTTTGTGGGGTTTTAATGGCCCCTAATTTGGTCCTTAATCTATTATCTAGTGTAATTAGTCGGTATAATTTCCTTTTATTAATATTTTTGTCAGATGACCACGCCAGTGGGGTCGGTTCTATATATATATGCCCATATATATTATTGTATGAATGCATATATCTCGCTTCTTGTATACATATCTACCATATGAAGAACTCATGAATGGCATGTTGAGATCCCGGCATATAGGTGTGAGCTCGATAGATGTTGAATTATATTATTTTGACGCTATTAAATGCTTCCATTCAGCCCCATATGTTGTATATATCATATTATCGACTGCTTCAAGTGGCTATGCCCAAACTTTTAGGGCGGGTTTGGGCGTGACATGCTATGCTATGCTTTTAAAAGAAAGTTTTATCTTCATCCTTTGAAACCATCATGCACAATGAAATCTTAAAATTTTAACAAAATTCAACAATTTAAATCAAGTTCAAAGGGTGGTAAATACGACTGTGTAATCCCTAGGTTGGTATCTACATGTAGGCATAACTAGCCCTACCAAAACCCCCACTTTACAAGTAGCTAATCGAAGGCACATGGTACCTCCTCCGACGTGTTTTTAGTCTTTCATCCCGACACTCGTGCCAACTTAATCAATTTCATCTACACCCCTATCCGCACTTACCAATGTATTTATCCCAAAACATTTCAATGATATCTTACTTCACAACATTCTTTTCTTAATGCAAATGTTTTCAAATCTCAAATTCCAAATTTTTAACAACCAAATAAATTAAAATGCCAATGCAACATATATCAATACAATTATAATAGTCTTCCACTTGTAACATTTCCACACAATTCCTCCATTTCGATTCATAATTTCCATTTCCCTTTTCAATGTAATCTCACAACATAAACATATAATAATTTATATATATTCAAGAGTAGCAACACTTCCACATTTCATGCATCCTCAACAATTTAATCATTTTGTGACTATATTCACATTTTTTAATAATAACTTCAAAACAACTATTTCTTACATTCCATGGGATTTTTCATATATACATAAAACGATAAGAATTTTCCAATCCTCCGTTCATTCTAACACTTTATAAAACAAAATTATAACTTTTCAATTTCTATGAAAAAATTTCCCAAATTTCTAGGTTTTCACCAACTAGCCATTTCCTCACCTTTTGAAAGAACAATCTCCAAAGCATCCTTTCTTACAATGTAGTTAAAGCTCTCAAGAATTTAAAAAAAACCAAGGTGTAAACCCACTTTTAAAATCATCAACACACATGAGCCAAAATCAAGGTTTCTATACTTCCCAAAAAAGTTCCAAATCAACATAATCTTGCATATATATATAACTCTAACAAATCCTTACCTCAAGTTCTTGAAGGAAAAAGAGATGACAACCCCAAATCCAACGGTGTCAAAACCCAATCTCCGCCGCACACAATGAAGCCCTCGCTTAGCTCTCCAAAATTAGTGAAGGATGTTGGGTCAAAACTCCAATGGATTGGAAGAAATCAAGAGTTTATGGTGTTTGGTGAAGGTTTTTAGAGAGAAGGGGGAGCAAAAGATAATTTTAGAGTGAGAAAGAGATATGTAGAAGTGATATGCTCACAGCCTAAGAATAAAGAAAAGCAAATTTTGACTCAACTTTATCTCGCACGTATGCACCCTTATTTGCACGCATGACTCTCACCCCCACACATGCGGCACTCTCTCGTGACCTCCTTCCGCCATGCATATAAAGTAGAATGCACCATTGACACCTCCTATTCTCCGTGACGCAGCCACCTCCTGACGCAGCCTCAAGCCCTCAAGACATGCGCTCGCCTCAAAGAAGAAAATTTCCTAGCTTGACCAGATACCCCGGATCCAACCTCGCACCTTCCAAAACAAGTGGAACTCGAAATTGAAATAAATATGAACGAGAATTTTAAGAAAAAGTTTTTCAAAAACAACGATCCCAATAGTTGACAAGACCTCACATTAAAACCCGACACTCTAACAAGAGTAAACCCAACATAACTCAAAGAAGATGAGGCAAATTATGTACTCGACCATCACAACCTCCCCACCATAGGAAATTTCGTCCCTGAAATTAAATCCAACTACCCAAACAAAAGGGCTTCAAGTGATCAAAACCATGCTATCACAATTTAAAATCATAATATTAGTTCTCAACCAAAATTTACCATTATCGTCATGGTTTCTAAGTGCGTAAGCCACAATAATAATAACAACGGTTTGTGATACCACATAAGCATGAAACTCTCCAACAACAATAATGGCAATTTATAGTAATCTCATGCCTTAAAATAACAATACATATAACAACACATGGTTAACAATTTTAATACATTTCAACCACTAGGAATATTACAAATTAAAACGACTAAGCATTTTCAAACAAATCCAGATACTTGAGCGTAACCTCGCCTCCCGCTCCCAAGTCATTTTCAACCCCATGGTGACTCCATAACACCTTTACCAATGATATGGCCTTTCCTCAACACTTGCTCGGGTGTCTAAAATTTGCACCGACATTTTTATAAGAGGCATCCTCATCTACCTCCGCTCAACCCAATCCAAGACATGAGAAGGGTCGATTCATACTTCCTGCGTGAATACATGAAACACGCTAGAACCCCCTCAAAGTTGTATGCAAGGCTAACCTGCATGTCACTTCCCCAATTTGCTCCAATATCTCAAAAGGCCCAATGAACCTTGGAGACAATTTACCACTCTTGCCAAATCTCATCAACTCGCCTCGGGTGAGATCTTATGAACATGTGGTCACCAACCTCAAAGGATAAAGGTCGCTTTCTTATCAGCATAACTCTTCTCATGGCTTTGGGGTCAGAAGCTAACCTCTTATGAATGAGAGCAACTTTCTTGGTTGTCTCTCTAACAATTTCAGACCCAACAACGTGTGCATCACCCACTTCAAATTTAACAAACCAAAGGATCTATAAGGTTGTCCATATAAGGCATCAAGTGGTGCCATCTCAATGGTCGCTGATAACTATTGTTATAGGCAACCTCGATCAATGGCAAGTGTCTCCCAAGACCCTTTGAAATCAAGGCGTAAGCTCTAAGCATGTCCTCCAAAATCAATGGTACACTCGATCGCCCATCGCTTTGTGGGTGGTAAGTGGTGCTAAAGGTCAACTTAGTCCCCAACACCTCTTGAAGGCTTTGCCACAATCGGTGGTAAAACAAGGATCTTATCCGATACAATGGTTATAGGGACCCCATGAAGTTTAACTATCTCTCTAATGTACAACTCGCCAAGTGCTCAACCCGAGTCACCGGTGCATCAAATAAAATGTAGACTTAGTCAACCTATCAACAATCACCCAAACATCATCATTGCCTCACCGTGGTTCTAGGAAGTCCAACTACAAAGTCCATGGTAACATGCTCCCATTTTCATTCATTATCGTAATTGCTATAGTAAACCCACTGTCTTTGTGTTCAAATTCTTCACTTGTTGACAAGTAAGGCACTTCAATACAAATAAGGTGACATCTCGCTTCATGCCCCTCCACCAAAATTGGTGACTAAGAACATGGTACAGCCGGCACCCTCGGATGCATCGTAAGGCGGAGGATGGAACCCTTGAAGTACTTCCTCTCTACAAGGTTCTCGCACAAACAAACCTAGATAATGTACACTCAGATCCGAGTGGATGTTCAAACCCTTCGCCCTTTCCATTGGAAATTCCACCACGGATTGATTCCTCCTCATGTCCCTCAAGTGCCTCTATGACCTTACTAATCAAGGTAGGTTGAGCAACCAAAGTAAACAAGGTAGCACCCTCACGGACTTACCTAAATGCAAATCAAACTTGTCGATATCACCTAACATATCCCATTCTCTAACGACCACACTTGCCAAACCACTCACAGTATTCGACTCAAGGCTTCGCCACTACATTGGCCTTCCCCTAATGATAGTGTAATTCAAAATCATAATCCTTCATAAATTGCTTCCACCTCACATGAATTCAAGTCTTTTTGAGAAAACAAATACTTTTAGGCTCTTATGATCGAGAAAACCTCAAACTTCTCAACCATACAAATAGTGCCTCCAAATTTTAAGCCAAAAATTATAGCCTCTAATTCTAAATCATGGTGGGATAGTTTCTCTCATGAGTTTTCAATTGTCGGAATCATAGGCCAAAACTTTTCCTCTTGCATCAAGACACAACCAAGCCCATCTCGAGACGGTCACAACAGACAATGTAACCCAAACCTCTTTCCAAATCATCAAGACTAGTGCGGTGGTCAATCTAGTCTTAAGTTCTTGGAATGACCTTCACAAGCTTCACTCCATACAAATTTGACACCCTTTCTTGTCAACCTAGTCGAGGTGTGGCTAGTCTAGAGAAGTCCCTTACAAAAATGGCAAAATACCCGCTAATCCCAAGAAACTTCGATCTCAAAACATTTTTAGGTTGTTCCAACTCAGATGACATCTATCTTAGAAGATTCTACCGTGACTCCTTCTCTTGACACCATATGCCCCAAAAACTTCACTTCACCAACCAAACTCGATTTCAAATTTGGCATACAATTGGTGCTCTCTAACAAATCAAGTACTAACCGCAAGTGAGTCTCGTGGTTCTTCCTCAGAGGTGAATAAATCAAGATGTCCTCCACAAAGATGACCATGAAGCGTTTAAGAATTCTCAAAAATTCGTTCATCAAATCTATAAAGGAAGCATGTGCATTGGACAAATCAAAAGGCATTACAAGAAATTCATAGTGGCTATAACGCGTACGAAAGGCCATCTTCCGATTGTCCTCCTCCCAGACTCTCAACTAATGGTATCCCGATCTCAAACCTATCTTCGAGAAGCAGTGAGACCCTTTAAGTTGGTCAAATAAATTATTTATTATGGGTAGAGGATACTTGTTCTTAACGATAACCCAATTCCACTTGCGGTAATCAATACATAACCGCAATGAGCCATCCTTCTTCTTTGCAAAGAGAGTCGGTGTTCCCTAAAGTGATGTACTAGGCTTAATGAAGCCCTTATCTAAAAGTTCTTGGAGTTGAATGTTCAACTCATGCACCAAGGGTGCAAATCTATACTTGCCATGAAAATTGGTGTCATGCCAAGAACTAAGTCAATGGAGAACTCAATCTCCTAGTGGGTGGCAAACTAGTAAGATCCTCGAAAGACATCCTGCACTCACAAACTACTCTTGGTAATCCAACATGAGCCCCGCCACTCACTATCCAAGAGAGTCACAAGAAGACCACTAAGCTTGCTCCTACTACAAGGGTCAAAAACTAGTGACAAGACCCTATCAACTCGTCCCCAATAAAAATAAAAACAAATACCACTCCAAGTGCACACTATGACTCTCTAACGATAAAAATCAATCACAAAGACAATATGAAGATAACCACCATGCCTAAAATGACATTAAAACTTGACATGTCTAGCAACATAAAAGCAAATGTAAGTCAAGGCTGCAATCTCTATCTCACAACCACTTACATCCCTGCCTAAGTCAACCATACCCCTAACTCGTGACTCTCCCCGAGTAGAGATGCTAACCATGCCACTTGTGACCCCAATGCAAATAAATACAAGAGATATAAATGAATGAGATGTACTCAGATTCATCAACACATTAGCCAAAGAATTGCATACAACTAAAATACTTCTCACAACTGAGTATTTGGGTAATTGCTCTAGTGCGGTAATGGCATACACACGCCCTTGTGGCCTCTGATCAACCTGCTTATCTCTCGGAGCATAAGCTTGTCAGACCGACCGAGCCAAAGAGGCTCCTAATTAGCTCGTGAAGTCGAATAAGCTTGTTGGTGGCTCGACCGACACGCCAGATGCGCCCCCAATTATGCAAGCTCTCCTCATATGCCCGATCGACCATTAATCAAAATAAGTAAGTCTTTGCCCTCTGCTCGAGATCGACTGAGATTAGTTAGGTGGTGGTAACATCTGCTGCCCTCCTCCCTTCTTGGGCATGAAAAGGCCTTGTGACCCGGTTGGCCACACTTGAAACATTAAAAACTACCTGATGCATTCTTCCCCGAGCCCGCACTAGGCAAAGGAAAAGTAGATCTAGACGACTGTTGTTGGGACTAGGATGAAAAGGTGCCCCTGTTCTTCTTACTGGGTCTAAAATCTCCCTATGACTCCTGGCCCCTAGACTTCAAACCCCGAAGTCTCTCCTCTTCGGCCTGCACAGTAATCTCTACATGTGCCGCCACCTCCATAAGCTAGTCATAGTTCCGAATCATATTTTCAGCAACTTGGAACAAAATTTTTGCCCTCAACTACTTCTCAAATTCTATGCAATGGCGTTCTTTCATTGCCACTAACTCCAACGCAAACCGGGACAAACTAGTGAAGGCCGCCTCAAACTCGGCCACGTATAGGTTAAGTTGCTTGTGGTCTTGAAACTCTTGCCTCAATCTCGCCCATGCAGTGGGAGGTAGATACTTATCTTGGAAAGCAACCACAAAGCCTTCCCATATCGGCTCCACTCTACCCTTGGCATACTTCTACCATTGGCCCGCATCCCCCTTGAGGTAGTAACTCTCTAGAATCACTCTTAACTCACTATCTTCAATGTGAAGCATCTCAAATGTCTTCATCGTTTTCTTGAGCCACTCATCTTGGGCTCGGGCCACCATGGAACTCATCCAGCTTTGGCCCACAAAACTCCTTTGTAAAAAACTCGCCTTGTCTTCACGACATTCTCTCGGCTTGGTTTTCCGCCCTTAACAAATTTATTGATTCTCTCAAAGCCCTCGCCATTTCTGCTAAGGCCCATTGTGGCTTGACCTCGCCGCCAATTTACTCGGCCCATTAGTTTGGCCCACTTGCTCGGCTCCATTAGCTTGGCGAACCCTTCCTCTTGTATCAAACCTTATGGATTGGTACTTCACGAACACATACGGATTATTCCTTTACGATGAAATTCGCCCCACTTAAATACTAAGAATTCTTAGTAGAACAAGTATTGATCAAGTACCGCTCTAATAAGATCTCAAGGAATTTAATAGGCGTGAACCACATCCCAAAAGTCCAACCCCTACCCATCTAGTCATATAAACTCGTTATCACATAGCCACAAAAATGAACGAAAGCATTACATCTCCTAATCATGCGTAATGAACCCATTGTGGCAAAACAACAACTTCTCACGAGCCCCAAGTATTCAAACCCAAGAACTCGATACCAAGTTGTAATGCCCCAAGAAACTACACAATAAAGGTACCTCAACCACCGCCTTTATGATAATAGATGTAATTCTCCAACACTTGAATACATGATCGTAAGGTGTTTACAAATAGTCCCACATACGGATATACATTCAATGACTTCAGACATGAATCTATAGCGATGAAACATCTAGTCAAAATAAATAAATGCCCTCAAGGGCTACAAAGTCCAAGGCTTAAGTCTGACATACATAAAATGGTTGCTTGAACCCATACAAGTATAGCCCTTGGCTTGCAAAAATTACAAATACAACAAAACAAGAGCTCGTGTTTCAACACATATATCCACGCACTTAGTTTGGCGGAATCACCACATCTTTTTCTACACCAAAATCCCATAAGGTGAGCATAAAGCCCAAAGAGAAAAATCTTAACAAAGCATCTACATATTATACAAGTCTTATGAAATGGAATGTACATGCTATGACATGCCTTTAAAAGAAAGTCTCATCTTTATCCTTTGAAACCATCATGTACAATGAAATCTTAAAATTTGAACAAAATTCAACAATTTAAATCAAGTTCAAAGGAGTGGTAAATACAACTCAGGTAATCCCTAGGTTAGTGTCTGCAAGTAGGCATAACTAGCCTTACCAAAACCCCCAGTTTATAGGTAGCTAACCAGAAGGCACGTGGTACCTTATCTATGCGTGTTTTTGGTCTTTCACCCTCGACACTCAGGCTAACTTAATTAACTTCATCTACACCCCCTATCCGAACTTACCAACATATTTACTCCAAAACATTTCAATGATATCTTACTTCACAACATTCCTTTCTTAATGCAAATGTTTTCAAATCTCAAATTCCAAATTTTTAACAGCCAAATAAATTAAAATGCCAATGCAACACATATCAATACAATTATAATAGTCTTCCACTTGCAACATTTCCACACAATTCCTCCATTTCAATTCACAATTTCCATTTCCCTTTTCAATGCAATCTCAAAACATAAACATATAATAATTTATATCTATTCAAGAGTAGCAACTCTTCCATATTTCATGCATCCTCAACAATTTAATCATTTCGTGACTATATTCATATTTTTGAATAACAACTTCAAAACAACTATTTCATACATTTCTTGGGATTCCTTGCTGAGAAGGGTATAATGTTCAGCAGTTTGTTGTTTTCTTGCAACTTCTCTTTGTTCATTAGCAGAGTGCCTTCATCCCTAAGCATTTTTGTTGCCTCTTCTTCTCAACCCTCCGAATACAACAAGTTCTTTTGGAATGTTCTCGCTTCTACCGCTTTAGTAGATGCTTCATGAATGGGGTCTCCAATGAAATCAGAAAGAGAGATAGTCATTTTCTTTCTTCTTTTTAATGGTGTCTCTTACTCTTTTTCTATCTCTTTTTTTTCTGCTTCCTTTTTCCTACATGAACCTTAGGTACCTCCTCTTCAGGGTCAAGCAAGAGCTTTTTTTTCCTTTGTTGTTGCTGTTTGAGAAGATTTAAAGCTTGAACCTTTTGGGGCGAATCTCCCTGTGAGGCACCCGCACCACCTATACCAAATAAAGAACTATAAGTGAGGGCAAGAGCATCATAAAGGATGAGAAGAGAAAAGAAACAGGAGTACGTACGTTTTTTCGAGGCAAATGAGTAACTCTACGAGGAGGTGAGGCAGCAGGAGCAGACTTTGTAGTGGCAAGCGCAAAAGCTGGAGTAACATGAGCAATGGAGGAAATAATAGCTCCAGTCCCTTTGGACTTGGCTTGAGGCACATCCAGTACCATTAATAGATCTTGCGGAGGAATGGCCAAGTGCACCTCCATATTGGCCAACCACCAGTTCTGCCACCTTTTCAATATGTTGCTTTAAGGTATGAAGGGTAAGTACTCAAAGTCAATTAAATCTTGGATGAATTTGGAAGTTGCTTCTTCCAATCTAGATCTTCGAATCTTCAAATCCCTGTTGGTAAGGCTTAAATTGGACTGGCTGCAGAGAGGAATAGGGACCCTTGTTAGAGTCCAAATTGCCTAGCAAATTGCAGGACAATAGGGCTCAGAGATGCATTTGTAAGCCTGGGCTTCATAGTCCCAATGAATAGTTCCCTCGAATCAAAAATAGAGGCCCACATGTTTTTGTGCCGGGTGTAGAACAGACATATCACTCAAAAAAGGTCCTCAACTAGGATGGGCTAATATTGGTAGTTTCAAAAGACGAAAGTGTGAGAAGAAGGGAAGCCGAGTTGGTGAAAGAAAGAAAAGTAAAAAGCAAAGTTGGAAGGATAGATCAAACATTGGCTAACTTCATACCATGAGTGGTAGGGTTTGGCTCTAAAACCTTAGGCATTTAGATCAGAATCGGTGAAGTATGCAAAAGACAAAGTTGAAGTATCCAAATGGGCCTCCTCGATTGGCAACCAAGGGTTTTTCACAAAAAAGAGAACAAGCTCTATAAACATGACCTAGAACGTATGGAGCTAAGGCCATCTTTCTCTGTAACACAAGGGCTCTGGCAAGAGGGGCAAACTCAGGCATGATCCTCTGACAAGAGGTATAGAAGAGGAATTTGCAAAGCCAATACAATATAAAAGAGAAAAATTCCCAATCAGTCACAAGGCCCTCTCTTTTGTTCTCAACCTTGGCAAAGTCACTATAGGATGAGTTCAGAGAGGGGAGGAAAAAAGAGGTTTTGAGGTCAAGATAGTCTGGATCAATGGGGATACCAGTAGGGGATAATTCTAACAGATGGCAGACGTCAAGGATAGTAGGAGCCATCATCCCATATCTAAATTAGAAGAAATTGAAAGCATAATTCCAAAAACAAAGGGTAGCAAGTATTAAAAAAGGGTCCTCTGAAATGCTGAACCTAGATAATTGAAGGGCGTCGAAGAGGCAGAGCTCCTGAAGATCCAAAGGTCCTATCAGAACGATTCGATCATACCATTCTCCCACTCGTCTCACCGTGAGCCAAGAGCGATAGGGTCTGCTCATCCTCCAAATTCCCCAATCAAGACCACCTTCATAAAGGAGGCAATGATCTTCCAGACGTGATACAGAGCTAGAAGCTCAAGGAAATCTCCTTAAAAATGGGCCCAAGCACGATTCTTGTTGCTCATGGCATGGAATGAAGATACGTCCGTCGATGGCACTTTTCTCACCAGCCTTGTATTTCTCACACTCTTCATCAATGATCCTTTTTAAGGCTATGGATGGACTCGCACACTCCACAACCGGTATTTTTAAGGAAGAAGAAGCTATTGACAGGAGTTTTTTCAGAAGACGAAGTTAAGAAACTGAGTAAAGGGAAAGAGAAAGCCAATAGAGATGAAGGGTTTGTGTGTTAGGTGACCAAGTGAATTAGAAGCACAAAATAAAAGGGTTTTAAACCTTTCTTCAAAAACACCCAATTGTTTTAAGTTGGTCAATTCATAAAGAAGTACTAAAAGTATGGGTGTGAAAAGTTCCTCTCAATGTTGATAGTTATGGAGGGAAACATATCTCAAATACTAATATTGGCTTCGAAGAAAATGTTTGGCTTTGAAGCTAAACTTTGCCAAAATCAAGTGACAAATAGCTTCAAAAGTAGGAAGTTGACTTCAAGCACATTTCATATCTAAGAGTGCAGAATGCCTGTATTTGTTTACTTCAAAAGGATTAAAGACCTATTTTAGGTTTCTTGATGAGAGTAAAATCCTTCAAGCAAAGTTTGAAATACCTTACGGTTAGAATTTGTTTGTTCTAGGTTTCAAACCAATAGTTGGTTTAGTAGTATACAAAAGGAATCACTTTTTTAGAATAAAACAATGCAATCCTTAAAGGAGGTTTCCATATTTTGGAAAGTGTATACTGTTTGTTCGAAGCAAAAATAGTTAATTTGAAACTGCTTGATTGTATTAACAATATGTTGGGGAATTGGATATGATCAAATCAAGTTTCGAAGGGCAAAATTTGTGAATTCGAAGCTCTGATTCTAAAAAGAGACCTAAGGCAGAGGTTGTCAATTACACTCCCTATGTTGGAAAAGTTCAAATTGGGTTTCAGATTTCATTGATATGGTTGAATCAAGTTTCGAAGGACAAAATTGGTGAATTCGAAGCCCTGATTTTGTCTGTTTTTTGACAAATTGAATAAAATCATATCATGCCAAATAAAGAGAAGACATCTTAGCTTTATTAAGACAAAAGCAATTACATCAGAAGCCTTTCTTGGCTACATATTCAAGTTCATAAAAACAAGGAATAGAGTAAATGACAAGGTCATGGAATTTGTTCCAACTGTGGTCAATGAACTTCTGTTCCTTTTTAATTCTATCTTCTATCTTCTCCAGGCTAGGTTGCTGAAGTTGATATGCTCTTATTTGATAAAAAAGTTTTTCGGCCTTTATTTCAAACTCTGTTTCTTTCAACCCTTGTTCTATCTCATCCATGTCCAAGTCATCCCAGTATGCAGAGTCTTTATTCATGAAATCATTATATTCGTCGATAAGGTTCTCTACTTCATACCGGGTATGAACTCGACGGGCTGAGATTTGGACCAAAGATTGAGTGGTGGCCACAGAAATTTGATGCCAATGAAAAAGCAGTGGGAATTGGTCTAAAAACATCTAGAGCTCTACTTGGGCGATGGGGTTGAGAACAAGACCCTGGGTCATAACATCACAAGCCCATCGAAAGTTCTTGAGAAGAACATCACCCTCGAGAACATTGAAGGGCAAGTGAGAAAAGGCTGCAAGCAGAAGTTGGGCTTGATATTGTTCAAATGTAGAAGGCTTTGGGTCAGAAGAAGAGCTTCCAATATCCATGTTTGCAAAATTTTGTGTTAAAGAAATGTGGACAATAGGTTCGTAATCCAAAGGTCGATAGTTTGAAAAAGCTTTCAGGACTTGAATATAGGAAGGTGGATAAAGGTGGCTAATCAATGCATGAAGGTTCTTTCGAGGACGAACAACATTATCAAACAACTCTTCATATGCTTGATCAAGGTAAAAAAAGGTTCGCTTGGCCAGGAAACTGGACCAGTCTTTTTGAATACTGAGATAGTGGAAATGTTCAAAGGATAGAAAAGAATTTAATGCAAATGTTTCATTGATAAAATGCAAAGTCCATGCACATTCTAAGACGTGGATAAAATGCCTTGATCCACTAATATCACCAAGTATTGGGTATATTAGTGCAGGGGGTAATGTTGGCTACATATTTTGTACAAGCCAATCACAGTTCAACGAGCGGCAAGATAAGGGCAATATGGGAAGACAATTCAAATCTTTAAGCGTAACCACACACGTGACAGTTAGCATTGGTTATTGTGGATCTACATAGCACTAGATCAGCAGAGAGATGCAAGATGACGTGGCTTTAACGGTTACTCATATATTTAAATTCAAAATCATGAGGGAAGCCTAACTGCAGACATGGCATAGTAGAGCTAACTATGAGGAAACATGATCAGCAATCATGGAGGGATGATTCGACGATTAGAAACTCATTTTGACGGTTATCATTGAGAAGTATAAATAGTAAAGAAGGCCCCAGAAAGAACCCCCAGACTCATATCCAGAAACCAATTTTTATCTACTTTATTTTCCATCCAGTTTTTACATTTCTTGTTCTTTACATTTATGTACTTCAAATTCCTACACTACACTTCATTCATAGGAGTAGTTTCAAGTAGTTTGTTGCTATAAACCTCTACGAGGTCAATTAGATCATTATAAGTCTTTCATTTTACTTAATGAAATGCTACAATTGTTTTTCATTTAATTGTTGTTTGCTAAATTCTCCTAAACAAAGCCACCAGTAAAAGTCCTCTTTGTTGAGGCTGAAAGAACTGAAACACAATCGTGTAATAATTGGTTGGCAATTAATTTTCTCAGAAGGACCGATTGATTCTCGGCACGCTTAAAATTACAATACTAACCTTCAAAGCCAAAAAGCCAACAACTAGCATTTGGTGTGTCGATGATGAGCATTGAAGAATATTGTGGTGATGTAGAGATAAGGATTTGGTGGTGATAGATGACAATGAAGATAGTATGATAATTTCATTTTGCTATTACTGGTCTTTTTTTATTTTATTTAATTTATTTTATCTTTTACCTATATTCGTTGTAGAATTTTTTTTAACAAGGGGTATTTATAATTTAAGAATATAATAGAGAAATCTATATTTTTGATAAACTTTAGGAAGTATAATGTACCCTAAATTCAAACTTCCAAATGCATAGCCCATCTGGAATAGAAAACATCTCCTTAATAATGATGGTGGGTAGACAATACAGAAGTTTGTAGAAAAATTATACAATAGTCCCAGAATACCACGTGACAATACTCCCTTACTAATCACCATTAATTCATTATGCCCCTCATGTTCCACAATCATTCAATACAAATAATTAATACTCCACATTCTCCACCAATTATACTACCATGGAGCACCACGTGGCCGTACTCCCATTTCTTGAATCAATTGAGGCATCACTAGTGTTTTACGATAATCAATCGTTAACAAGCATCTATCAATGAGATTTTGAAATCCAACCGTTGTGTAAAAATCACATCCATCTAGGATTTTGACTGCCCAATTTTCATTCATCCCAACAAAGAAACAAGCAACATGGAGGAATAAATTTTTGTCATGATCATCTTGTAAAGAGTCATAGCTTATTTTGAGCTTTTCAAGGATTTCAGTATTAGGAATTGCTTTCAATTTCTTTAATTGACTTTTCCACACATTTAAGCTTTTCCTAAACAAAGAAGAACCCAAAAATTTTATAGCTAATGGAAGCCCTCCACAATGGTGAACCACCACTTTTGAGTACTCCATAAAACCATCAACGAGATGGCTTTGCCCAAAGGCATGCTAATGATTTGCAATAATTTAAATTTTCAACCTTGTGCACCTGGCAAACTTCATGAGCCTTTAGCAACTACATACGCCTAGTAGTTATGATGACTTTACTACCTTGAAAAAAGCCAGTCTCGCATTCCAAGTATTGCATCTAATTGGTCCGCTATATCGGCATCATCAAGTACTACAAGAACTCTTGTAACACCCCAATTTTTCTACCCAAATGATAATACGATAACCATGGTTCTTTAAAGTAAATCTGAACATAAATCCCCACACTTGCACTACATGATATAAATAGTCTTCAGGCGATAATACATTCACTTCAAATCAAAATAACATAAACAAATAGATACCCCCAAGGGTTTACAAGTTTCCAAGACTTAGGCCTGGTTACACAAAATGGTTATTCAAACCCACATAAATACAGCCCTTGGCTTACAAACAGAGTTACAGCAAAATGAGAGTCTTATGCTCTTAACACATATTTCCTCGCCTTTAGTTAGGCGGAATCACCACATTTTTTCCTGCACAAAAATCTCGTGGGGTGAGCATAAAGCCCAGTAGGAAATCCTTAACAAAGTATTTACATTTTGTCTAAGTCTCAATAGATGAATGCACATGCCATGCTATGTCTTTTTGCAAATAAATCATATCTTCGTCTTTTGAAAATCATTATGCTCAATGATGCCATGGAACGTCCATTGTTCAAAACTTAACAATTTAATTTAAGGGGCGGTAAATACAACTCTGGTAATTCCTAGGTCAGTGTCTGCAAGTAGACTATATGAATACTACCAAATTGTCATTTTTACCGGTATTAACCGGAAGGCTCGACACCTATCCGCGTGGGTTTTCGGCCTTTCACCCCGGACTCTCAAGCCAACTTATTCAATATCATCTACACCACCTATCAAGACTTACCAACATATTTACCCCAAAACCATTCCATGAAAACTTGTTTCTCAACATTCTTTTCTTAATGCAAGTTTTCAAATCAACTTTCAAAGTTTAATGTAATCAAATGAATTGATATGCCAATTTCACAAGATGAATATAAATACGTTTATTCCAATTCATCATCTAAGGAATAACACAATTCTCTCTTCTCAAGTATCCTCAACAATTAGTCATTTCAAGACTATTTCAATGTTTTGAACAATAATTTCCAAAATGAACAACAATTCTCATAATCCATGAAATTCATCATTTATAAAAATATAAATAAGAAATTTTCCAAACATCCATTTATTTTGACACACAAAATAAATATAACAATAACATTCATGGATTTTCAATCTCTTTTAAAATCCCCAATTTCTAGGTTTTCTCACCAAAACTATACAACTAAAATCTTTTGAAAGAAAACTTTCCAAAATCATCTTTTCTTCAATCAACGAAGATCAAAACCCATAAGATCATTTTAAAAGAACAAGAGACAAACACACTTTCAAGATCACTCCACTTCTTGAATCAATAATCAATTTTCAAAGCTATCGAAGGATGATTTCGAAAATCATCTAGATCTTGCAAATACATATATAACTCTAAGAAAATCCCTACCTCAAGTTTTGAAGAAGAAATGAGATGAAACCCGCAAAATCAACGGTGTCGAAACTTGATCTTCACCGCACACAACGAAGCCCTTGAGAAGTTAACCAACTTTGATGAAAAAACTATTGCAGAACTCTAATGGATCTTGAGAAATCAAGGTTTTGATCCAATTTGGCGTAGGGAAATGTAGAGAGAAGAGAAAGGAAAGTGTTTTTAGAGAGAGAGAAAGACCTAACAAGAGTGAAATACACTCAGCCTAAAGAGAAGAAAAGACCAAAATTTCAGACTCACCTACCACCGCACAACGACACTTCTCTCGCACTTGCACTCCCGCACTTGCATTTATTGCAATAGCCAAACAAGCCCTCCCCTATTTTCCGTATGTGCGGCTCAAGCAACTTCGAATGCATTTTGTATTTTTGCTTTGGGCGCCTTCAACCCCACCTCATGCGCTACCTTGATTCGCCAAGGGGCGCTGCCCCCTAGACCCCTATGAGCTAACCGGGCAGGTCAACCCCCGACATACTCAGCGAAGTGGCAAAACATGAAAGAATTAACTTCTGATACAACTCTGCAAGCCACAATTCGGGTTGGATTCACATCTAAAGGTTTGGAGACATTACCTGTTCCAAACACACCACTATAACCCGATAACCAAAAATAAGGGGAATACATGGGAAACTAAGATACGTAACACCATTCAAAACCATACCAACCCGAGCCCGGAACACCACAAGAGACAAGTGAAAACCGGGATCTCTACAACTCTTTTGCAACATATTGCATCTTTAATCTTAACAATTCCTTCATCAACACTGTACAATTTTTCCTTTCTTCCTTTCAAAATATCTAAAAGAAGTTGTCTTTGTAAACGAAGTAAGCCATCTTGTTGTTTAAAAATTTCTCTTATATTTGCAAGAAAGCTACTTCCTTCAAATCTTGAGAAGTTAGAATTATAAAGAAATTTGGCTATGGTTGTCTTTCCTATTTCCCTAATCCCACAAATTGTGACTATACCAATATTACTGAACTCATCTTCTAACCAATGCTCAATGTTTTTTGCTCAAGAATGTATTCCAATCAAGGAGGGGGAAATGCCCAAGATTGTGCGACTTAGTTTGTCTCCAACCATTTTTACAATTTCCTAGATAAACCTAGACTTAAGATTCTGTCTTCCATTTTTTCACTTTCACCATCCATTCAACTCTTCTTTCACTCCTTTATGTCTGGAATCTCTTCTCATAGCATGTGAATGCTTCTTTGAAACTTCTAGTTTGGTTCCTCACATGGGATGGATCAGTGTGATAGAAAAAAGGTATAACTACATGTCTAGCGGTTTTCCTATGTTTGAGAATCATCACAAGCTCATCAAGACACCAACTTGAAGATGCATAGTCTTTTGAGAAGACAACTATTGAAATCCTCGACCCTTGAATTGCTTTCTGCAATTCAAACTTAATATTTTCTCCTCTTTCAATGTCGTCATCATCTTTGAAAGTGTGAAATCCTGCATGCACCAAAGCCGTGTAAAGGTGATCAGTAAACGTCTTGTAAGTGTCTTCACCTCTGAAGCTCAAGAACACATGATAGCTATAACGAGAATTGGAAGTGGTGGCTTCTTGGGCTCCTACCATTGCCATCGAATTAAAGCTCAACAAAGACCGATGAAGAACAAAAAGGCTATGGGATGAATGCGATTTGTCAAGGTGCGCACAGTGGATATTTGTGTAGAGGTGATCTTTTGCGCCAAATGTGAATGCGACTTTTAGTAGAGACCTTTTGGGGGCATGGAGGAAGCTGTTACGAAGGTAAGGTTGGTAGATGGAGAGAAGCATAGAGTCTAGGTCCTCGGCTGCTGTTTCTTGCGGCAGGTCAAAAATGACGTCGTTTTGATTTTTTTTTTTTTTGAAATTTTTTTGGTCTCCTCTCTTTTCTCTTCTCTGTCACCTAACCTAACGTAATAGAGAGATAAACTGAAAAACAAAAAGAAAGGCGGAGGGACGCGATGGCAAAGGAGAAATGTAGAGGATGGAGGGCGATGGTGACTCCAATGGCGACGCGACGGAGGCAAGGCGAGATTGTGGCGACGATGAGTTTTATTCCACAACCTTCATCATCATTCTTTTTTGTTCCTGTTATATATATATATGATTTCTTGAGTTAGATTGTTTGTTGATTTCTTAAATGGGTTTGATAAGTAGTTTGATTTCTTAAGTTTTATGGATTTGATGATTTAGGGTCATTTACAGTGGTTTTCTTCCATGATATCGATTTTTAAGTAATGAGGATTTTGATATGATGAAAGAAAAATGGTGAACTAATTTGATTAATTTTTGTGAATGAGGGTTTTGATTTGATAATAAATTTTGTAGATAGATTCATAGAAGAATCCATGGCGATGATGGTGATGAGAAGCTAAACGAATGGTGAATTAATTGAGAATGTTGTCGCAGGATAAGCGAGGTCTTTGACTTGGTGAACCCAAGTTTGGAGCTCGATCAATGTCTTCAATTGCATCAAGAACTCTCAAAAGGCACTCATGCTCGTAAGCTCGCCTTTGATGAACACAATTTCATCAACTCCACTCAATGATTTCAACTTTTCTTCAACCAAGGTTGAAAGCTTTTTGAGCAAGAAGATCACTGCACTTTCTGCCATTGTTAATGGAGAGTTAGAGACTTGAGAGAGAGAGAGAGAGAGAGAGAGAGAGAGAGAGAAGGGAGTAGAGGAGAGAGAAGCTTCAAAGCATGTTTTCCTACCCAAGTTGAGTCCAAATCATCTGTCGTTTGGAAGTGAAGAAACATTTCCAAAACCATGGTTGGATCACTGCTTCTCAATCATTTAAGATTGAAGAGCTTCTAAAAGATTTGATTCAACTGTTTGATGACGTCAAACAATCTCTCCCTCAAAGGTTACGTGAGGGTTGTGGAACAAAATAAATGACAGAGAAGAGAAAAGAGGGGAGACCAAAAAAATTTCAAAAATAATAATAATAATAATAATCAAACGATGACGTTTTGACTTGCCGCAGAATTGTCGAGGAAACAAGTGGCGAGGATCCGACTCAAGCATATGGTAGTCAAAAATGGAAAGCATGCAAGTGGTTGTAAAGTGGGATGTAGTCACGAGAAAGTCAAAACCTTTTCTTTAAAAAAAAAAAAAACCAAATCGACATTACTTTAAAATTCATTTTCGAAATTTAAATTAATTTTAACTTATTTTTCAACTTATTTTATTTTGCGAATTTGTGTTTTAGAAATACCAACTTCAATTAAGTTATTGATTTTTAAATTTTTTTTTTTTAATTTGTGTTGAGGAAAAGTTATAAGTGATTTTTTTTAAATAACTTGATTTTGCAAAATAAATTCTAAATTACTTTGATTGTGCTTTAAAAACACAATTTTAAAGTTGAAGTGATTTTTTATTTTTTACTTTTTAGAAGAACGAAGTGATTTTTTGAAATAAACATTTAATGATAAGTATTATTTTCTATAGCTAATGTTACATCTACCGAATTTGGGTTTGCTCTAATTGTTCAAATTTGTGCATGTCGGTCATCTGGACGGATGCAGATTGACAAGGATGACACTGGTCATCTGAGTGGTCTTCTGGCTTTCCTAATTCGGATAATTAGGTCGAGCTCAAATTCAGTAGAGAATCATTTTTCTTTATAGCGTTGTTTGAGGTTAGGTCTTGCTCAAGATATGTTATTTCAAGAGTAATGCTAGAGACGCATATATTTATACCTACAAATTCACCCATAATGATGTGGCATGGGAGTTGCATCCACAATCATTAAATGTGTAACAAATCAAAAGTTGACACATATTCTGTGACATCATTGTGGGTAGAATTATGAATACTTTTTTAGAGTCCCAAACATTTTTCCTATTTCAATAAGTCTTAGTTGAAAAGAAAATTATTAGATTCTCCGACTGCACCATGTGGTAATGTTATCCACCAATCACCAAAGACCTTGTGTCCATGTTTCAACACAAAATTGTGAGCCCCAGCCCTTCCACTAATCATAACTTTCAGGCACCACCCCGACCATGTACCAGGGTCATTAAACAATTTCTTTTAGCTGAAGTGGGCACACTTCCAGATATTCATGTGAAATTTACTTTTATTTTTATTATTTCAAAATTTTAAAACTTCATCACTTTTGTTATATACATTAATTTTTAATAAAATTTATATATTTGGAATTTACACAACGAGATCTATTAAATAAGATTAACATTTAATATAAAATTTTGTTAAAATAAAATACTAATTTTTTTAGCTGTAGGAAACTAAAAATTTCTCAGTTTGCAAAATTGAGAAATTTTAAATTTTTTCAATTTTAAAATTAGAATATTTTTTAGTTTCGCACAGCAATGTTTCAAGCAATTGTTTCAGCAAAAAAATATTTTCTTCTTTTATACAAATTTATATTAAATATTAGTCTTTGATAGATTTCGATGAATAAATTCTAAAAATATAAATTTTATTTAAAAAAAAAACGAATGTGAAATATGAAAATTATGACATTTTAAAATTTAAAATGCAAAAAAAAAAAATAAAAAAATAAAAATTTGCCAGATCATCAAGCTTTTGAATCAACACATATCAGGCACCTTCTCTTTTTAATTGAGGGCAAAATCATCTAACAATACAAATAGTTAGAGGGGAAAAAAAATAAAAGGAAGATTTTTTTGGATAAAAACTTTATATGGGGCTTACCTAACACAATCTCACTAAATAGAACTCATTGGTAATTGTTCTTTTTAAAAAATAACTTAGAGTTTGCAAAATAAATTCTAAAGTATTTAGGTTTAAAGAATTTATAATTTAAAAATAGTGAGTTTAATAATCGCCATGCCTTGAAGAATTTGATAAAACTGCGAGTGGGGATAAAGTGAAAGTTGGGTTCACAGCTAAAACAAAAGGAAAAAAAAGTTGGCTCTAAGACCAGGAATAAAGATCGTACGTGGTATGGGTGCTCATGGATTGGGTTGAATCGAAGGTTTCTCATTTGCTATCCGTCTCAACTTAGGTGGATTGGGAAAAATCAATCTACATTTGTCGCTTAGTTACCAGACGTGGATTGACTATGCAATGTAGATTCGTGGTTGGATGCGGATCGATTTGATGGTTTAAGCTTTATTATTTTGGGCCTTTTTTCAAACTACTGTTTAGTAAATATTTACTATTTTAAGCACAAAATTTTTTATTCTTCATTTTTTATAATAAAAATTAAGGCTCAACTTTCACATTCAAAAATAAAAATTTTAAAAATATAATTACTAAATAAAATGTCAATTTTTTAACAAATAAAGCATAAAAGCATAACATCATATTTTGAAAGATGTTGGCGGATTGAGTTAGGCCTGCAGCCTCCCATCCTGGCACTACAAGAAAAATCACCTTTGGCGACTAAATTTTTAGTCGCCAAAGGTCCATTTTTAGTCGCTAAAAGGTGAGTTTTTGGTTTTCCCGACAAAAATTTTAGTCGCGCTTTGTCGCCAATAAATGGTCGCGGAAGGAATTGGCGACTAAACCTGCTTTAGTCGGCAAAAGGTGGTCTTTAGCCACCAATAATTTAGTCGCTAATAGTCAATTCCATTTTGAAATTATACCTTTGGCACTAAAGTATTAGTCGCCAATAGTGAATTATTTTTATTATTATTTATGCATTTCATGACTATTATTTTCGCCGGAATGCTTAATCTTTTGGCACCACAATGTTTAGTCGCCAAAAGCATTTTTGAAAAAAAAAAAATTTGCCCTTCGCATCGCACCTCCTGTATAGTTCCAAACCTTAGCCACTCACCACCCCACTATGCCACTGAACCATCTTAGGATTATAGTTGCAACTTATATTATTTATATATTACTTTCACAGCATTAATACAAAACTATATATATAAATATAATTATATATATTTAATATAATTTAAGTAAAAAATAAATTATTTATTAAAAAAATTTTAGATCACTTTACGCCTAAAAAATTATTTGGTCGCCAATTCTTTTATTTTTGGGCTACTTATTAATTTTCCGTCGCTAAAAACAACTGTTCCGCCTAACAACCTACCCTTTGGGCGACTGAAGCTGTGTTTAGTCGCCAAATACGTTACCCTTTGGCTACTAAAGTGAATTTCAATCGCCATAAACCTGTTTTTAGCTACTAATTTTTTTCGGTAGCCAAAAAGCTTGACCTTCAACGACTAAACTTTTTTAGTCGCCAAAACAGTACAATCACGACTAAAGTGGTTTTTAGTCGCCAAAACCTTAACGCTTATTACTAAATGGTTTTAGTCGCCAAAAACCCCAACCTTTGGCTACTAAAATTTTTTTTGTCGCTAAAACCCTTATATTTGGTGACTAAACTGACTTTTAGTCGCTAAACCCATTGCATTCGGTGACTAAACTGTTTTAGTCGGCAAAAGTGAGCAACTTTGGCGACTAATTCCATTTTAGTCGCCAAAACCATACTTTCAACGCATTTAAAAATAACTTTTAGTCGCCAATTGTGTATTTTGTTGTAGTGTCGATTCATCCAAACTTAAGTAGATTGAAAAATTGCATCTCAAGATTCTGCCTATTTGGACTATTGAATTTGCTCATCCTACAACAGATTAGTTTGAATCATTTGGTTTTGCTACTTGCCCAGCCCAATAGTGTAGTAAATTATTTATAGTGCATCCTATAGTGTCCCCAAAAGAAGTTGTTTTGGGGAAGGAAATAATAATAATAAAAAAAACTACCCCTATCCTTTTCCCTTTCCTCCCAAAATAATGTCATTTTGGAGAAAAATTAAAAAAAGAAAAGAGAAGGAAAAGAACCTACCCAATTGCTCCTTCCCTTTCCCCAAAACGACATCATTTTATAGCATTATAAAATGCATTATAGGCCATTCAATATAGACGATTCAGATTCCCAAGCAGTGTCAACCAAATGAAAAGAGGATACGAGGTCACCGCTGTGACCCCCTACTGTGCCTAAAATGGCACAGTTTCACTCATATATTATTTTTTTTAATGTTCTCATTATATTTTTTAGCATGATAAATTACACTTTACCCTAAACGTTAAGCCCTAAATCTTAGAATAAAAATAAATAAATTTTAAGAATTAAATCTTAAACCCTAAACTCTAAACTTAAAATAAAAAAAATTAAAAATTAAACCCTAAACCCTAAAATAAAAATAAATAAATTTAAGAATTAAAGTAAAAAAACTGACCAAATATAGGGGCAAAGTGCCATTTATTATGCCAAAAAACATAGTGAGAACATGAAAAAACAAAAAAATATAAAAAATAGGATGAAACTATGGCGTTTTAGGCACAACAAGGGGGTCACAGCAATGACGCCGTATTCATGAAAAGATTATTTTTAAGAAAAATATCAAATAAATTCTAGTCAATTTATATATTACGTACGAATTAAGTGATAAGAGTTTTCTTTAGTACACCTGAAGTGAAAGATTTAAATCCCATTTTTTCTTCTAACTTTTCAAGGACAGGACAATTGACCTAATGGGTAAGAAGTTCAGAATTCAAGTTAATGAAAGAATGTTCCAATATTAAAACCTAAAATTTTAGTTACAATAATTAAACATGAATTTAAATTTTATATAAAATATTCACGAATGTAAAAACACAAAAACTATCTTTAAAAAATAAAAATAAAAAAAGAAACACACACACACAAAGACAAAAATAAATAAATAAAAATAATAATAAGATAAATTATATTGACTTCTCTTGAGATTTAGAAAAAATACATTAAATCCTATAATTTTGACATAATTACAATGAGTTTCCTTTACGTTTTAATTTATATAACACTTAGTTTCTTTTTCATCTATAATTTGCTAACAAAATAGATAAAAAGAATGATATTATCATCTCTTATATAATGAAATATTTATTTTTATTTTATTTTTGTTTATCCTTATATTTTCACATAATTTGCATTAATTTTTGTCTATTTAACCTTACTAAGATAGAGATTAGCATAATTATATCAAAACTGTGATCTTATTATATTTTTGTTTCAAATCACAGGAGATCAGTGTACTTTATCAAAAATAAAAATAATAATAATAAAATTAAAAATTAAAATTAAAATTAAAATTAAAATTTAAAAAAAAACACGTGTCTGCCAAGAAGATGCCAACAAATTACCTAGCATCTCTTCAACCATAAAAAGGGCAAAACTAAGATGAACAACAATGTATATATATATACACAACTAAATAAGCCATTAGTAAATGGTTTCCAAGGAATGAATTGAAATTTTGAAACCATTGCTGATACTTGACACCCACAACATTCAAAACTACAATTTCCTAACACACAAATAAGCACCTGCAAGAATAATCAAAAGACAAGAGCAAAGAATGAAATGAACAAGCAACCCTCAAACAATGACATGAACAGAGAACACATTCTCGCTACTAATAAGGAATTCCTTCCTTCATATATAACAGAAAATCACGAAGCGTAGCCACTATCAATATAACTTATTCATATCACTTAATCAAGATCCTTAACATCATTGCCTACCCAATCTCACACTCCAAAACAACCAATTGTTGAGTTAGTGCACGAAGGTCGAGATTATAGGCCATCATAAATTCTTCAATCCTCAAATTATGGCCGAGATGTAAGATTTTTTTGCTTGCCGATTTATCAGAGATGCATTTCCATGAACGACATTTCCATAGAGAGAGAATTGTAATTGGGATGCTTATTCACTAGTTGTTTGGCTATTCGTCTCTTCTTGCTCCTTGCACACAAGGTGGACTCCAACCTCCTTTACTTGAAAATCCTCATTTCCAACCACTGAAATATTTAGTTCATCGCCACCTTCCAACTGATTTTCAAACTTCCAATAACTTAACATCATCGTATCCTCATCAGCTTCTGGAATGCCACAAACATTTGGGGAATGGCTCCAAATCAGACTCTTGGTCATATTACTGATAATGGTGTTAGGTTTTTATTCTTGGCAATCTCGTTTGACAAAACTCCTTTGAGTTGTAATTTTATTTTCAGTGAGGCTATGAGTTTATTAGATGCGAATCCAAACCCGAATCGAGCCATGCAGAGAAGTTTGTGATGTTAATGCTTTCAAGATTGCCACTACCGATTATTACGGCCCGGCCACCGCGTCAAGCAAAATTCAAAATTGCATTCAAAATTGCATGTCGCTGCTGTCGCCGAGCCAAGGAGTGCTCGCCGGAGCTAAGACTTTCTCCGTCGAGCCAAGGAATGCTGGCTCGCGCCGAGGTTTGCGACCATACAAAATCCTGTAGAAGTGTATTCCTCCCTTGAGCCAAGGATCCGCTGCTCGAGCCAAGGCACTAGTAGAAATCATGAAAATTACTCTCCTCGCTCGAGCCAGGAAATCTTCGCTCGAGCGAGCCTCAGAATCCGGATTTCTTAAGGAGTCTGTTTTCTTCCCAATCTGGGATTTCTTTTGGTTCTTTATAAATACTTGGTTTTCTCCCAAAACTAAGTAATTGATTGAAGTCCTCGCATCTTCTTTTTGGTTCTTAAAGGTTTATATCTGGGGATATTTTGTTATTTTCTTTGATGTTTTATTGAGTATTTAACTCATGGTTTAAAGAGAGTACATCAAATGTTTGTTTGTTATACACAAAAGAGAGAGTTGTTCTTCAGTTGTGAATTCTTATGTATTCGTGCCTGAAGTTTTGGAGGAATCCGAGTGGCTCATCGTAAAGACAATTCCAGTCAAGATGGGGTTGGAAGAGGCACATAGAGGTTGGTTCAATTAGGCGCTGTGAATTCGCTAGATAATTGAGAGTGATACCTATGTAATTCCTTTATATCTTCTTAGTGGATTGTTCTTGTGGTCATGTTCGTGGAGTTTGATCACAATTGGAAGGTGTCCAATTGTGGTTTTTCCAAGTAAAATCTTTGTGTCTCTTTCTCTTGATTGTTTGATTGGGGTTGTTATATTCTGCTTAAAATTGATACATAATTACAAATCAATATATAGGTGGTTTCTAAATTTTTCAAATGGTATAAAAGGCCACAATGAAAGCAATAATCTTCTTTTCGATGATTCGAAAGTGTATAAATAGAACATACACTCAAGCATCGGATTCTAAATTAAGATGTGACAGTACACTAAATGATATTGAAGATCTTACATTTTTAAGATTAACACTACAACATACAAGAGTTTTAGAAACCAAATATTTTGATCTCTAAAAGTGAAAATTTTGTTGCAAAAAACATTTAGGGACTAATTTTCATCGTCATGAGGGTAGCCGCTAAAAGATCGTCCCGAAAAGTCAAAAATAAGGCTTTTGGCGACAAAATTTTGAAAATGTCACTAATAAATAAACTTTTAGGGACAAAATAATTTGGTCTCAAAATGGTTTATTTTTTGAGACAAAAAATTTGGTCCTAAAAGGAGAATAATTCATCACTAATGTCCAATTTTTGTTGCAAAAAATATAATAGCAACACTTTTCACAACAAAATTATTTGGTCCCTAAAAAATAATTTTATTCCTAAATTTTGGTCTCTAAAATCTTAATTTTTTTGTAATGTAAACCTGTCTACAACCTTGCTTCCCAAAAAGTAAGCATATAATATATGTGGTTCATGACATCCCTGTGTGACATAAAGCATAATTAATTTACCATTACATATTGAGAGAGAGAGAGAGAGAGAGAGAGAGAGACCTGCAAGGGAACTTCCTTGCTTTTTGTGACCCATAGCATGAAAGCATAACATTTGAGCATCCCATGGATCCTATGTTGGACAAGTCCAAATTTTTAATTATCTCCAATGTCAATATTTTCTAAAGGTTCAAACTTGAAATCTTCCATAATCTCTGTTATGAGAGTAGAAAGATGAGAGAAAAGAAAACTCTTGTATTCAAATATGTGTTAATGAATAGGTACACACTCCTTTATATAGGAGAGAAGATAAGTATATACAGAGAATATACTGTAATAGATAGATACAAATAATATCCTAATATATCTTAATATACTATATTAACACCCCCTCCCCCCTCTCAAGGTGGTAATGCAGATGTCAAGTTGAGCTTGGAAATTAAATTAAAAAATCGTCCTAAAGGATGAACCTTAGTGAAGATGTCAGCTGTCTAACTAACAGAGGTAACAAAGATAAGACGAACAGTGCCACTAGTAACGTGTTGCTAGATGAAGTGACAATCAATCTCAATATGCTTGGTGCGATCATGGAAGACATCATTATGTGCAATCTAAATAGCACTCTGATTGTCACAATAGAGGGTAGTGGCAGTAGGATGTGGAATGCCCATATCAAGAAGAACCCAATGAAGCCACACAAGTCGTTGAGTAGTATCCGCAAGAGCACGATACTCAAACCTTAGTACTAGAACGAGCAACTAGAGTTTGCTTCTTGCTACACCGCATGCTGAGAGAATCACCCAAGAAGAAGCACAACCCTGGAGTAGAGCGATGGTCAGTAGGATCTCCGGCCCAATCTACATTAGAAAATGCATGTAACTATAGAGAAGAGTGTGCTGAGTAATGAAGACCATGAAACATAGTGCGATAGATAGCGCAAAATGCGAACTACAGCATCACAGTGTAGAGAGCGATGAGCAGCCATGAACTGACTGACAATGTGAACAGCATAGGCAATGTCTAGATGAGTAACCGTGAGATAGACAAGACTGCCAACTAGCTGACGATATAAAGTAGCATCAAATAATAGGTGACCATTAAGAGGTGTGAGACAAGTCTGAGGATCAACTGGAGTAGTAGCAGTCTTGCAATCAGAAAGACCAGCACGAGCCAAGAGATCAAAAATATACTAGGCCTATGTTAGAAAGTAATCAGAAGGATCGTGAGAAATTTTCAAGCTGAGGAAATAGCTAAGCAAACCCAAATCTTTTATCTCAAACTGGTGACTGAGGAACTATTTGAGACTAGAGATACCCACTGTGTCATCACCAATGATGATCATATCATCCACATAGAGAAGAAGAAGAATAATACCACGCTCTATCTGACGTATAAACAAGGCAGAATCATAGGCACTGGAGAAGAAGCCAAAGTCATGAATGATAAAACTGAACTTGGTAAACCAAGCTCGAGGAGCTTGTTTCAAACCATACAAAGCACGGCGAAGTTTGCAAACTTTCTTGGATGGAACAGAGGAACCAGGCAGAGGGTGCATATAAACTTCCTCAATGAGATCACCATTAAGAAATGCGTTTTTGATATACATCTGATAAAGATTCCAGTGGCGAGTAGCAGCAACTGCTAATAAGCTACGAACTAAAATAAGACGAGCAACAGAGCAAATGTTTCTCACCAATCCCATACTCTTGAGTGAATCCTCAGCAAAGAATAAGAGCTTTGTAACGCTCAATGGAACCATCGTAATGAGTTTTGATCTTATAAACCCATTTACAACTAACAATGAAATTTTGCCAGAGAAAGATTAACCACGCCCTAGGTATGAGTTTTATCCAAAGCCCAGCAGTCATTAGTCATAGCTTGTCGCCAATGAGGGTTAGAACAAGCCACACAATAGGAAGTAGGTTCATGAGAGGAAAAAGCAATAGAACCAACAATATAATCACAGAGAATAACAGAAGGTTGTTTGATCGTCTTGAGGAGATGGTGGTGAAGGCTACACAGGAGGTAATAGAGAAGACATAGGACCATCGTTAGATACAAAAACCTCATGATTGACAATAGGTATAGGCAGCTATGAAGGCGTTGGGTCAGAGTCTGCATCCAATTCAGGTGACAGCAAGTATATAGAAAGATCAATAAAAAACAGGGAATGAGTGGATTGTGGTAGATGAAACTTAGACAAAGTAGAGAACATTTTATGTTCCAAGAAAACCACATGATGAGAAATACGAAGACGCTTGGAGACTGGATCCCAACAACGATACCCTTTATGTTCTATATTGTACCCTAAAAAATAGCAAAGATGAGAACAAGGTTCTAGTTGTCACCAAAAAAAAAAGAACAAGGTTCTAGTTTAGTGTGTTCATGAGGTTGAAGGAGAACAAAACAAGCAGAGCCAAAAAATTTGAGAGTGGTGTATGTAAGAGGAGAACCATACAGACGTTCATAAGGAGAGAGATTGGCTATGAGCGGAGTAGGCACACGATTTATGGTGTAGACAGTAATGAGAGCAGCTTCCCCCCAAAATGTTTCAGGACACGAAGAGGAGATGAGAAGGGCCTGAGTAGTGTCTAGAATATGACGATGCTTTCTTTTAGCTCGACCATTTTGTTGGGACGTATCTGCACAAGAACGATGAGATTGAGTACCATGTGCCCAGAGACAGGAAAGAAAATTAGAATCCAAGTATTCCATAGCGTTATCAAAACGAAAGATTTTAATAGTTTGAGAAAACTGAGTGTGAACTATGGCAGAGAAATCATAATAAATCTGTTTAAGTTCAGACTGATTTTTTGAGAAGAAATATCTAAGTATAACGAGAAAAATCATCAACAAAAATCACAAAATATCTAGACCCCCCCATGGTCGGGGTAGGGGAGGGCCCTCAAATATCTGAATGCACAAGAGGAAACGAAGCAGGAGAAACAGAATTACTTTTATTAAAAGGTAATGCAGGCTGTTTAGCAATTTAACAAGATAAACAATCAACATTTTCAGAACTAACACAACCTAACTGACCACTAGAAATCAAAGTTTTTAAACAACTAAAAGAGACATGTCCTAAATGACAATGCCAAAGATGAAAAGAAGACATAGAAGTAAAAACAGCGGAAAAGGTAACAAAAGCAGTAGTTGATGATGTAGATAGAATGCGAAGATGAAGAAGCTCGAACAGACGTCCATGCTTACGACCTATCCTAAGGATTTTTTTCATCTGAGGGTTCTACAGCAAACAACCATTAGCAAAAAAAAGTGACGATGTGACCAAGTTTACACAATTGACCAATAGAGATAAGGTTTAATTTAAGAACAAGAATATAATAAACATTAGAAAGAGATACAGTGGAAGTAGAAATTTGACCAATGTTACTAACAGACATATGAGAACCATCAACAGTATGTATAGGGGGAATAGAAGAGAATGATGAGATAGAAGAAAATGTAGTAGAATCAAAGGTTATATGATTACTATAGACAGAATCAAAATACCATAGAGGATTACCTGATGTGACTAAAAGAGGAGGAGAAGGAAGAGTACCGTATTTGGCAAGCACCTGTTGGATAATGGACGCAACATCATCCATAAAAAATGATGGAGCAATAGGATCAGTAGAGTGGGGAGTGCAAGAACTCTCTGATGCAGCGGCAGCAGCAGCAGGACGAGAACCATGAGCAGATTTGGACTAATTTCCAGAATATGAAGACCCTTTCTTGGATGAAGAAGCAGGGGGAGCTCGAGGACAATTGCTTTGGAGATGACCAGGAGCAGTCTTGTGGCAAGTCAAGCATTCACGAACTTGGCACTGAAGTAAAGAATGATTGGCAGGTAGGCCAGGGTTGCAACAATAAATGCATGAGCTAGGAGGCTATGAAGATGAAGAACTTCGTGATGATGAATCCAAGTGTGGAGTTTTGAGCATTCCAAAACGAGTTTCTTCTTATAAGAGTTCGGTAATGGCTTGCTCCAAAGTCGATAACGGTAGACGATCGAGCAAGGAAGCACACACAGGTTCAAATGTGCTATGAAGAGCCATAAGAAACTACAATAGCCACTGATGATTCCTATGGACAATAAATAAACTGTGCATCCTCCGAATGTGCCCAAGTAAGTTTAGAAAGAGCCAATCGTCCCAAACAGATGACATCCGGGATAAAAAATCATTGATGAATTGACCAGGCTCATGGTGCATGTGATGAAGAGTTTGTAGAAGTTGATATTGGTGAGTATGGCTAGTAGTCTGATAACGTTCCTTCAAGAAATCCCAAATTGCCTTAGCAGGAGAGACAATAGAATCATCATCCTGAAAGCATCCAAACTGAAGGTTAATGGAAGGAACAGAAGTAGCCCGGAACCATGTAATAATCTGGTAGTTCTTCCATTCTTATTCATCAAGACGCTCATCGAAAGTAGATGCAGCCTTTTTGTCTTCCTAGACGGGTTTAGAAAGAGCACCAGTGATAATATGCCAAAGCCGCTTCCCTTTGATGAATCCAGAGAGAGCTTGAGCCTAGAGAACATAGTTGGACCCATCAAGTGTAACGGAGACGAAATGGATGTTGTCAAAATGATCCATAATGCTCAAACAGGGAAAAAAATAAGAAGAAGGTGCCTTGTAGAGGCTAATTTTACCAAAACAGAACTCACCAGTAGATTTAGGAGGCCGAAAACAATTGGGATATCGCTGAACGGACCAAAAACACACCCAAAAAGGCAAGTAAATGGCTAGTCAAAGGAGGTTGACCAATCTAGTCAACTAGAGCTAATGTCACATCAAGAGGAGTGACGTCAGCGTATGCGGCGTACGTTAGTAGAGAGGAGTAGCAACGGCACACGGAACCAGGGCTGACGTCAGCTAACGTTAGAAACACGCAACTCATGTTAGCAGAGGAGGCCGCGGTGTACGATAGTGCGAGACAAGTGCAGGAGGCGCGTGAAACATGTAGGAAAATGGTACAGTGCGTTGCCAATATTCTAACGGCACGTGGAGTGTCAGATGAAGATGAGTCGGTGGCGTTGGCTTTCGTCTTGAAGAGACGAAGAAGATGGTATAGTCCAATCATTGAAATAGGAAAAGACTAAATACACAAAAACCACACACACACACACACACACAAAAACATTAGGCTCTGATACCATGTTATGAGAGTAGAAAGAGAAGAAAAAAGAGAACTCTTGTATTCAAATCTGTGTTAATGAATAGGTACACACTCCTTTATATAGGAGAGAAGATAAGTATAGAGAGAGAATATACTGTAACAGATAGATACAAATAATATCCTAATATATCTTAATATACTATATTAACAATCTTAACTAGACTGTGATGCGTGTCATTGTGTGTAACTGGTAGCAACCTACATGTGTAAAATTGATTTCCATATAAATTCTTCTCTTCCATGGTTAAATGAAGTGATCGAAATGTTACTTTCTCCAACAATGTACATCCTTCGAAGTGTAATAATTTTAATTTATGTTGCACTTCAAGTATCTAGAGCTTTGTGCACGAGATTAAATGAAGGATCTGGAGTCCAGTATGATTTCTGATGCAAATTGAGAGGCTACAAATTGCATTAAAACTTAAATTTAAACTTTCTAATGAGGATAGGTTGCTAAGATCCATAGAAAAATCATCATCTGATAAATTACAGTTCTCAAGACTCAAGTGTAGCATGGACTGTGGTAAAAGAGCCCACGAAGTTTCCATTCTTTTTCTTGGCCTCAATAGAGAAGGATAAACGAATGAATGCCATGATTTGACCTCCTTAGTGGTAGCGAGTAATTGACTCATGGCAATTCTATTTGCATGAAAGACTCCATAGTCCCCATTCTTGTTGGCAATTCCTCAAGATTTGAGCAACCTGAGATGTCAAGCGTTTCCAAAAACTTTAGCATAAAAATGCTCCTCAAAAGCTTCCTCAAATTTTTGCAATCTTTTAAATTGAGCAAAACAAGTCTCTAAAGGAATCTGGCGAATTCATGAACCTTAACCAACCTTGCACAATTTTTAAATATCAACCTGTGATAACCCTGTTCCGTATTATGCTAATTAGTCCTTATTATGAATGTGATTATGTGTTTGATATGATTGTGTGCCATTTATGTGAAAATATGTGGTTTTAAATTTCTATCTGTTCATCGAGGAATATCTGTTTGATTATCTGCTTTGGAATTTAAATTGAAGGCCTTATCGGCCACAAAAATCGAAATTGACTGCGCCATTGTGATTAGCATAATTTTTAGAGCCTACGGTAAAATTTAATTGAAAATTGATTCGGATCAAATTTAATAGATTAAATTAATGAAATGGTGCCCAATTATTTAATATTAAAGAAATATATTTGAGAGAGAGCTTTTAATGGGCCATTATACACTCTCATTTTTGTTTCTTTTAAGCTCAACATCTAAAATTATGCTCTAGAGAGAGGAAGGAGCCGAATTTAGTGAGAGGGGAGGCTCAAGGTAGAGATTTGGCTAGGGAACTTGGTGATCTTGAAGGCACACTCAAGAATTTACCATAAATTGGAAAGATTGAGCTTCTAGGTGAGTAAATTCATGGATTCTAGTTTGTAACTTTGTGAATTCAAAGTTGAATGATGGTCAAGAACATGAATTGAATTGATTATGATGAAATTGAGTTGGTTTTGTTGAATAGGAAGTCAATATGCACGTGTATGTGAGAAATTGCTTTGAATTTGCATGTTTGAGCACAAAATGTATAATCCATGTGAGATTTTAGTTGAAGCTCATAGTTTTGACCATCTCTTCATCATCTAAGTTGAGAATAGAGGTTGTGTTCCACATGCATGTACAATTCATAAGAGTATGGGTTTTGAATGCATGAAATTGTTATGTTGGAAATAAGTTTGGTGTAAATTGGGTCATGCATGTGATTGATTCATGAAATTAAGCTTCATAAAATTGAGCTTCATAATGTAATGAATTTGGTGTTGGATCATGTTAGTACATGTATATGTGAATTTTGAGCCATAATATGCAAGATATGTTGATTTGAATGCAAGTTTGAAGCTCAAGAACAATTCTGGATTTTCCAGAATTTGAGATGTCCGCTCGAGCGGGGAAGGCGCCGCTCGAGCGGGAAATACAAGCTCCCAGAACTTTTTGCAGACATGGATGTCCGCTCGAGCGGGGAAGTTCATGCTCGAGCGGGGAGCTATATAGACTGACCTTCAGCTCGAGCGTCCGAATTCGCGCTCGAGCGTAGAAACGAGGTAACCAAAACTTTAGCAGACCTAATAGGTCCGCTCGAGCAGGGATCCCTGTTTCTGAAATTTTGTAAATGTGTTATGTGTCCCATTTTCCGTTCTCTTTTACTTCTAAGTACTCTTAGGCATGCATTAAGCATTGTAAATGAGTTAAAATGATAAGAATGAAGCCTAAAGAGAAATATGTGAATTAAGAACGGATTGAATTGTTTGTGACCCATTGTGTTCATGGAATGTATAGGGTTAAGCTCCAGGGCAAATCATCCCACTGATCACTGTGAGTAATATCTTAATAAAGATATCTGAAGTATGTTGTTTGTCCAATTGCTTACTTCTATGTAAGTCGTATAAGTTCATTAATTTAAATGCTGGACAAATGTTTGCTATGCTAAATGAATGGGCCAGAGGCCAGTCTGACATGAATAATAGAATGAATGGGCCAAAGGCCAGTCTGACATGAATGAAAGAATGAATGGGCCAGAGGCTAGTCTGACATGAATGATAGAATGAATGGGCCAGAGGCCAGTCTGACATGAATGAAAGAATGAATGGGCCAAAGCCCAGTCTGACATGAATGATACAATGAATGGGCCAGAGGCCAGTCTGACATGAATGAAAGAATGAATGGGCCAAAGCCCAGTCTGACATGAATGATACAATGAATGGGCCAGAGGCTAGTTTGACATGAATGAAAGAACGGTTGGGCCAAAGGCCAGTTTGACATGAATAAAAGAATGGTTGGGCCAAATGCCAGTTTGACATGAATGGATTGGGCCCGAGGCCGTCCGATGTGTTTGGAACCGCAGTCACTTGATCTATAGGTATATTTATACTAGATAGAAATATGAATTGGGCCCAAGACCGTCTGATGTATGTTGTTCTAATGTATCTTCTTTATTTGATATTATTCACTGGGCTTTCGCTCACGCTCATTCATATGTTTGTAGGTGAGACAAGAGAGGTCCAAACCAAATTTCGATGAAGTTTATGTCGAACAACCAGGTTTTGAAGAGTCAGCCTTTACCTCTCACGCACGAGACCTGTTTTCGCTCTTTTGCTAGTTGCTATATTTTGTCATGTTGGTGAGAACTTTGGTTTATAGTTGTACATAGTTTTGACTGGCTGACTTAGACTTGAATGATCCTGTCTGTACAGAACTTTATGTTAATACATATTTTGATGTGAGTTATTAACATGCATATGTATGGATTGTTATGACATGCCACATAAGCACAGCTCTATGGACAAAAGTTTTAAATTGCTTCCGTTTGGCCCCTTTACTCTGTTGAGTTATGTCTGGAATGGTTTGAGGTCAGAGGTAATCCCTTGATTACTGGCCAGTTATGTCCTTAACCCATAGGGACGGGTTCGGGTCATGACACAACCACTCTTGGGGACTTTCGAAAAGTAAGGAGGTTTAGCATGGCAATGGGAATGACTAAGATCAAGAATTTTTAGTGACTCAAGAAGCTGTAAAACAAGAAAACATGCTACTATCAATACTTCTTTTAGTTTTCATATGAAATTAAAATATATATACATATCTAGCATACCCAAATTATTTGCAAGCTACTATATCTCATGTCAAGAACAATCAAGCTCTCCAAAGGGAAATCACGGGGTATGGATTTGAAAGGGAATCCATGCTAAAATAACTATTGAAATCCTTTGGGAAAATTTTCAAAGCTTCCACTCATTTGTACATAATTTAGCTGCAAACATTTTAATTTGTGCATCCTTGCAAATGCATCAACTTCTAATGCCTCCCTTCAAGTCTTTTTTTTTTTTTTTTAAAATACAATTAAATCCGTACTTTTGACATAATTACATTGTCCTCCCATTTAGTAAAGCTAAACTGACTAAAATTAATGCAGATAGTGAGTAAATACTAAAATAAACAAAGATATATATATAATTTTAATGAAAAAAAATATCACAATATAATTTTTCATTCATACAATTATCAAATTAATGATGAAAAATAGCCTAACTGTTATGTGAATTAAAATCTCAAGGAGATCATGTAGTTATATAAAAAAGTGTGGGGCTAATCGCATTTTTTCTCAAACTTCATGGGATATGAGTGTAATTTACCCTCTCTTTTTTTGGTACAAATATTTTGTTTCTAGATCATTTTCCGATGTAATAGCATTCCATATAAAAATAAAAATAAATAAACATGAGAAAAGTTAATACTTACAACATTTTCTCTCAAGACATTTAAGGAATCCTTACAATTCCAGAGTCTACTATGTTCTGGCTCTTTAGGTGATTCTTGGCGAACAATTTTCCTTCCCATTTCTTGAATAAATTGATGCATCACTAGCTTTTCACGTTCATCAAGTTTTAACAAACATCTATCAATGAGATTTTGAATCCCAACTACTGTGCAAAAATCACATCCATCTAGAATTGTAACTACCAGGTCTTCGTCCATCCCAACAAAGAAACAAGCAACATGGAGGAATAAATTTTTGTCATGGTCATCTTGTAAAGAGTCATAACTTATTATGAGTTTTTCAAGAATTTCATTTTTAGGAATTGTTTTCAATTTTTCCAGTTGACTTTTCCATACATTTAAGCTTTTTTCTAGACAAAGAAGAGCCCAACACTTTTATAGCTAAGGGAAGTCCTCCAAAATAGTTTGCCACACTTTTTCAATCTTCCATGAAACCATCGATGGGATGGTTTTTCCCAAAGGCATGCCAACTAAGGAGCTCTAAGGATTTATCATAATCTAATTTTTCATCCCTATACATCTTGAAGGCTTCATTTCAAGTATTGCTTTTACTGATCCAGTGTATCCACATCATCAAGAATTACAAGAACAATTTTGCAACATATGGAATTTTTAATCTTAACAATTCTTTCATCAACAATGTGTATCTTGTCCCTTCTTCCTTTTAAAATATCTCAAAGAGTACATAAATGTTTTCAATTTTTCCAATTGACTTTTCCATACATTTAAGCTTTTCCCAGACAAGGAAGAGCCCAACACTTTTATAGATAAGGGAAGCCCTCCACAATAATCTACCACCCTTTTTGAGTCTTCCATGAAACCATCGATGGGATGGTTTTGCCCAAAGGAAGACATTGCCTTCATTAATCATAAAAAGTAGATACTGTGTATTCTTTCTAAAATTTTATTAAAAGATAATAAAAGCTTTTATAAACGATAAAAGGTAATAATAGCTTTTATATTTTTATCCAAAGGAAGGTTGGAAGTCTCCATGACCAGTTTCTTATTGACATGCCACAACAAAGGAAGGTTTTGGACACCATGCCCAATTCTGCTAGGATGTTGTTCAAGGACCATTCAACTTCCTTTGGATAAAAATATAAAAGCTTTTCCTTTCTTCCTTTTAAAATATCTGAAAGAATACATAAAAGATATTGTAAAAAATACATAAGTGTAATACAATCAACTAACATTTTTTCAAAGATGTTGTTCAAGGACCATTCAGCTTCTTGGTTTTTGTGTTATCTATGAAAATAAAAGAATGAAATATATCCCAAAAATATCCAACACCGTGATACAACTTGTTATGGTATATATGAACAATACCAAACTCCAAGACTTGAGCAAACAATCATGCACACAACGAATCTAGAACGAAGAAGTAAAAGGACAAGATAAAAACAAAATCACAAAGAAACATGAGATTTACATGGTTCACCCAAATCACGGGCTACATCCACGAAGTCACTGCGGATTTACCAAGATCAATATAAAAAGAGTTACAAAAGTCTCTCACACTCAATCTCATAAACTCTCTTTCTCTCTCTCTCTACAATAATCTATCTCTCATCCTCACTATTGTGTATCTCTCTCTAAGATCACAAACTAATGAATAAAAAATATAGAGCTACATGGGTGTATTTATAGGCTAGCCTCAAACCAAATCCTAAATTAATAAGGAACCAAAACCTAAACTAAGGAAAATCCTCAACCAACAAGGAAATAGTTTAGAGTCAAAATCTAATCAAACACTAATTTCCTTATTTCCTTTTCCTAATCTGATTAGGTTTAGTCTTGTTTTAGGCTCTACCAACAAGAAGGTGGACACGCAGAAAGATTGATGGATAGATAAGTAGGACACGGGATGGGGCAAATAAGGATATTATGGCCTTTTAAATTAGTAGTATTGTTCTTATAAACAAAACAAAAAAACCAAAATAGAACTTAAATTTTTTAAAAATTGAACTTCTGACTTGAGCTCCCACAATAATATAGCAACAAGGGCAAATTATACCAATGGTTCTTATAGTTTCCTAAAGTTTCATTTCGTCCCTAATGTTTGAATTTGAACATATTTGCCCTCTAAGTTTTGTTTTTGTGTCAAATAAGGACAATTGTGGATGGAAGTTAAGTTTTTTGGATGGAAAATGGTCACATGCATTGCACATGACCATTTTTTAGGGGCGCAAATGGAAATATACACTAGCCTATTTAGTTCATTCACTTTGAGTCACTTATTGAGTTGTCTCACTCGCCATGCTTACCCACCAACCCCATATCACTAGATTTACCACTTCACATGGCAACATACAACCAACACGCATTCCTTCTTCCATCTCCTTTAAATTTCTATTTCTTTTAGAATCGAATCATCAATGATATAAAGCAGATTGATAGATCAAACAATATCTTTTTCAAATTCGATAAATGTTGGCTGATCGTATATTTCATTATAGTTCTATGATTTAGAGTATCCTTTGCTATCTGATCCCTTTGAATTCCATATTCGAAGTTGCGATCCGATCGATTCATTAAAAATAATTTATTCAATATAGGGCGAGGTCTCTGGTTCAAGTCCATGATGGCCTAGCTGCACCAGGGAAAAGAATAGAAGAAGCACTTGACTTCTTCATGCATGTTTCACTTGGCTTGAGGGGATATAACTTTTCTACAACCTCACTTTTCTCTCTCTTCCTTTCCTAGATCAAAGTATCATTCATCAATTCCTTTTCACTCTTGCTCAAACCACCTTTCCTCACCTCCCTGCGCAGACCATTCCACAACCCCTTTCTACAAAAACCACCTCCTTGCATAGACCCCCCTCAAGCCAACACATTATGTTAAAATTGGTCATTGGTCTGCATCATTGAAGAGGCAGATTTCAATGAGAGGATTTGAAGTTGGATTTAGGGTAGTATGGGTGGCAGGGTGGAGAAAGTTTGGTAGTGATGCTCTGATGGTAGTTCAAGGGTGGTGGAAGGTAAATTTGGACTGGTAGAGTGACAAGATTTGCAACTAGTTTGGGGTGGATTTTTTGCTAGTTTAAAGTTACCTTGATGAGGTGGTGGCATGGAAGAAGAGGTGTTTTGGTGGTGGTTGGTGGCTATGCGTAGGATGGTAATGTTTGAAGATGGTGGACGAAATAAAGAAGATGAATTATAGAGAGGGAATGATAAAAAGACTATTTTGTCCTTATTTGACCATTTTTCATCCAAAAACTTAACTTTCATCCATAATTGTCCTTATTTGACACAAAAACTTGGAGTACAAATGTGTTCAAATTAACCAAAATGAAACTTGAGGAAAATTATAGGGACCTCTGGTGTAATTTGTCCTAGTAACAAATAGTGATGATGTATTATGTGACAATTGTTTGTCGTTTGTTTTTCTTCTATTAATTGTGTCTTTGTTTTTCTTTTAGCCAATTATCTAAGGAATTTTTAGGTGCTAATAAGATAGATGCCATGTGATACTTTTTACTGTTGTGATTGAATTTGACAATAGGGTCTATTATATTTATGCTAGGTGTTTGAGAAAAAATAAGGGACATATACATTTGTAATTGGTGAAAGGTAGAATCGCATAATATCCTGTTAACACACCAAAATTTCTCCAATTATTTGGACAATTGGTTAGGAATGTCGTTTGCGTGTCTTCTAATTTTACAAGTAGTTTAGTAAAACGGGCGCCATTCGAGTAGAAAGATTAGCATATTAATTAAGTATTAGGTTGGAAAAAATACCGTTCTTCTATAATTTAAATATTATATGTTTAATTAAAATAATGTGACAAGGATATCTTTAGAGTTAATTAAGTATGGGTCAGGCTTCTCTCCAGTCCGAGGTCGGACTGAAGCTTGCTGTTAGGTCTATGGAGGCCCATTACGGGTCCTATTTCGATAATCCAAACTATTTAATGTGTAGAATTTTCCGAACACTTCATTCTTGCAAAAAATCATGTTAATCAAATATCATAGCCACTTGATCAAATTATATTTCTGTCAACGGTAAATATAATTTTCAAAATAAATTATTGAGAGAAATCCAATCCAATTAAGTAAGCTATTGATATCCGATCAATGTGATTTTTTACAAAAATGAAATACTCGATAAGCTCTACACATTAAACGGTTCGAATTATCAAACCATGACCCGTAGTGGACCCCATGAACCTGAACAACGCCGTTCAATCCACATAGTGAACTGAAGAGAGTCTGAGTCCATTATTAGGTTGGAAAAAATACGACTCTTCTATAATTTAAATACTGTATATTTAGTTAAAATAACATGATAGTGATATTTTTAAATTAAAAATATATTGATAGGTGTTTTCGTGTTTGTATCAATGATATGTGCATATAATTCATACACATTAATATATTTACAAAATAATATGCGAATTAAATTCAACTCTTTTAGAGTATTTTCAAACATTTACTAATTTTTTTTAAATCTAATTTCATTTTAAATGTAAGTAAGAAAATTTAATTTAATATGAACTACTCCAATTCTTCCATTAAATTTTGATCAAAATATTTTTAAAAACTCCTATATTATTGCAAATTTTACTTTGCACCAAATTTGATGAAAAAAAAATCAGCTATCAATATTTGATATCAGCAAATTAAAATTTTGATGAAGGATTTGATGATTTCTCAATTTGGTGTAAAAAAATGACTCTCCTTTAATTTGATGGATATTTGATGAAAGGATTGAAGATAATTTTTTAAGCAATGCTACGTTTTAGGAAAAATTTTCAGGAAGACGGTCATGAAGATTGTCCATCTTTAGATTAGTTTTTTGTATTTTATTGTATATTATGCAATCACATTAACCTCTTAATCATAGAACACTATAAGACAACTAAATTTATATTATTTACAAACTAAGACTTTAGTATTAGAACATACTTACATTAATCAAGATGTAATTTTTTTTATTTGTTTATTTTTTATATCTATTACAGCATGCATTAAACATTGAATTTTCATGGATAAAATTATTCCTAGATTCAATTTCTAAGCTCTGATACCAATATTGAAGGTCTCACAAGATCTTACAAAATTTAACTTAAAACTTAAAATTAAAGTCTAACTTTTAAATAACCTAGGGCTACTTTATCATTTTTAAAAACTTAAAGGGCTTATTGTTTTGTTACCTAGCATACTAGATTATTTCTAAAAGCTTCTTGAACTATTTCCTTGTATTTCTTTAATGAAACTTAACATTTTCCTAATTTTTTTAGTACCTTTTCGTCAAATATAAACTTGATAAAAGAAAATATGAAATATTTGGAGATGCTCTTATGACATAACTTACATCTTAACTGAATCTAAACAACGTTAATAATAATAATAATAATAATAATAATAATAATAATAATAATAATAATAATAAATTATACACAAATTCTATGTCCGTAACATTACTTTTTTTTTAAATTTTAATTATTTTTTTTTGGTATTATTTCTCTAAATACTTATCATTACTCATTAGATAGGTGCTTTGATTCTCTCTCCTATTACTCTGAATGTTTCAATTACAAAAATAAAAAAATGAACAATAATAATAATAAATAAAATGATATACAAGTCTATTTTTTAGACCCATTTTATAGACTAAGTGATGTGTCAAGAAAATGATTAGTTAATAATTAGAGAATATTTAATTATCAACCAATTATCTCCTTGAGACATCACTAAATCTAGAAAATAAAAACTTCATATTGTGATTCTTTTGTTTCACAATGCATAAAATGGCAAGAAACCCAGTGATGGAGGCACATTTGAAATATAAAGCCGGCATTCAATACTGTGAAATAAAAATAATTAGAGTTTTTTTTTTTTTTTATCTTTTTTTTTTCTTTCCCTTCTTTTGGGCCAATTGATAAGATAATAATTACAAATATAAATATATATATATATATATCTACAAATCCAACAACCAATCCAAAAAAATCACACCTAACCCAACCCGACAACAACCACAAAGTATAGTTTGTTATGGTTGTATTTATAAGGTTTGAAATAAGTTGGAGACTGATTACAAATATTAGGTGAATTACATGCAACTAACAATCATAGTTGAAAGAAGGGTTGCAATGCCTCATCATGCATATGGTATATGCCCATCGTAACATTTTTACAAAATTTACAAAATATTGTACATAAAAACAAAATGTCAACCTTTTTACCATAAAATGTCATAACTTTACAATATGCAGTCAATAAAACTATCACAAACAATTAACCGCGTCTCGTTACAAGGTTAAATGTAAATATATAAACTGATGTTGATGTGGCTCGTAAATGGATGAAGAAACAAAAACATAAAATGCAATCTCAAGTAAGGTTCAAAATAAAATCAAAACCAATATTACTCATAAAATCAGATTGAATTAATGAAGGCCCGTGGTTCAATGAAACAAAGTATAAGATTTGAATAGAAAACCATAAACAAACTGATTGAGACTTTATTTTGACAAAGCACCAAACAATTCTTGTGTCATTATATACGTATGGTTTGGAAAATGATACCCATGGTTCAATGAAACAATTCTGGTGTCCTAAAGTCGTATTTGCCTCTCTTCATGCAGGTATACTAGTGAACAAATACCGCTCCAAAATACAATTCAAATCTCAAAAATATGTTAGACACAGCACGATAGGATGCCAAGCCTTTCTCAAGTTGCCATAATATCACAGAGAATGGAAGAAAATAAAAATTATACTTTTCACACTTATAAATTGACCTAAATTTGTCTTTGATCCCTACTATTTTAATTTAAATAATTTTGTCCCTACACTTTAAATCCAATTTCAGTTAGGTCCTTCAGACGTTAAAATTAACAATTTTGTAAGTGTTCCCAAGGTGCACATATTTGGATGAAAGAACCAAATTGAAACTGGATTTAAAATCTAGGGACCAAATTGTTTAAATTGAAACAATAGTGCGCAAATTGAATAAAATTTGAGTTAAACTATACGGGTGAAAAGCATATAATTACCCAAGAAAATAATGTAGGAACATTATGTAGAAGATGAATAAGAGATTCTGTGAAATTGATGTAAACTGAATGGCATAAGAACTCTATATTTATAGTCCTCGTGTCTCTATATTTTAATTATGAATCAAGAGGGTAGTCACCCGAAATATTATTGAAATATTTACACAGTGCAGTCGTTACAGAATCACCAAATAAGAAGTCATACCAGCCTTTGGAAGTCCAGCCACCACTTTTTGAGCAGTCTTGATAGATGTCAAAATCATGATGGCAGAGGAAGTACATGCCTGTGCTGACTTGATATGCCGACAGATCTTCGTTGACAACATTATGAAAAGAACGATACAAGTCTCCCTGTTGTGTATTGTTCTCTTCTTGCTCATACACAACTTGAATGCCAAACTCTTTTAGCTTCATATAAGCCCACAAAAACACTGTAACATCCACTTCATCGCCAACTTCCAATTGATTCCCGATCTTCCAATGGCTTAACCATATCATATGTTCATTGTCTTTTGGAAGTCCCACAAAAGTGGGACTATAGATCCACTTAAAACCCTTGGTCTTATTGCTGGTTCTAATAAAAATATTATCCCAGTACTCATTTCTTCGGTCATCAGATTTTGCATATGTTTGCTCATACACAACACATACATTCAAGCCTCGGATCTTGAGATTAGGAAGTGAAGGCACATTCAAACAAATTGAGGATCCCGTGCTCTTATTGCTGAACCAGCTTGGAACCTCATTTCCAGGAAGAAAAGTGTTGAATATAATAAATTCATAAAGTCCCTGCGCCACGGAAATCATATCATTAGCATTTAAGAAGAAGAAGAAGAAGAAGAAGAAGAAGAAGAAGAAGAAGCACCTGAAGGGGAACTTTCACTGTTCTTATTGTCATGACATTGAATAAAGTCACCTCGACCTTTCCCATTGCTTCCAAGTTGAACCAACCCATACTATTGAACATCTCTGCATTAATGTTCTTTATGGGTACTAGCTTGAATAATCCCTGAATCTCAACTAGGCTGTCACAAGAAGTTATCGCCAGTACCAGTGATCTCAACAGGTTTGGAAGATTTGTTACCATTTCCAATGAACTGCATTTATGTATATTTAAGTTATTTAAACTCATTGGAAGCTCTGGAAATGAATGGAGTTTTGTGCAATGTGCTAGCTCAAGTTTCTGGAGTGCAGCAAGGCCCCTGATACTATCTGGTAGATTACAAATGGGGTTTTTATTTAGATCCAAGTGCTGGAGCAAGGATAGGCCACCAAGATCCTTTGGAATAGCATCATCTGACAGATTGCAGTCTTCGAGACTTAAGCTTACTAATGAGCGTGACAAAGAAGCCAATGAAAATCTAATGGATGTAGGACTCTTTATTGGTGTCAACATCCATGACCGCAACACTGAACCCCATGATTTTTCCTCACCAATGATAGAGAGTGACTGATGTATGGAAGTTTCATCTGCCTCGAACACCTTCAAAGATTCCATCTTGCCCAGCTCTGTAGGCAACTCATTCAGCTTTGAGCAACCAGAGAGAGAGTTCTTCAAGGGATTTTAAGTGACCAATATTGTGTGGAAGCTTCTTAAGGTTTTTGCAGTTTTCCAGATTTAACAAAACAAGTCTCCCTAATTCTCCAATGGATCCATGAACCTCAATCAAATTTATGCAATCTTTAAAAAACAATCTCTCAAGATTAGGCAGTTCTGAGAAGTCAGGTGTATTGGTGAGGCGATGAGAATGACTGAGATCGAGAATTTTTAATAATCTGAGCAACTAACACCAAAAAATAGGAAATTAGTTTATATGGATAGTCATACCAATCCCCAAGACATTAAAAACAATCAAAAACAAAAACAAAAACAAAATAATAAAATTATTGTCAAACCTTTGTTCCATTCCAAACTCGTTCCAAGTTGCTATAGCTCATATCAAGTGCAACCAAGCTCTCCAAAGAAAAATCATTGGGCATAGATTTTAAAGGGAACCCATGCCAACAAAGCCATCTTAACTTCTTAGGAAATTCTTCATAGTATCCAGTAAGCCATACATTATAGAGCTGGAGTGTTCTCAGCCTCTGCATTCTTGAAAATGCATCAGTGTGTATATTTACTTCTTTAGATGTTGGAAATGATTTTGTTGAGGAAGAATTCATGGAGAGCCAAGAGAAGCTTAGACGACGTCGCTTTGATGATGATGAACTGCCTTTATAAAGGAATGATGAGTTGCCATGAAAATATTCAGAATGACGTCTTTTTGAATTATTTACCCTCCTGGATGGCTCCTCTTCGTTAAACCCGTTCATGTTGAGGATGAGGCCTTCAACTGTTTCTGTCCCCTGATTATAAATAAAATAAAAAAATCAGGAAAAAAAAAAGGCTAGATATGTGTGCACATGGGCAAAAAACATACACAAATAGACATGAAATAGCACAATTCTTACAGTTTTTTCAATTAATACATTGAATGCATCCTTATGATGCCATAGTCTGCTCCTTTTCTCAGGTTCTTCAGTTGATTCTTGTCGTACAATTTCTCGTGCCATATCTTGAAGCAATTGATGCATCATCAGCTTGTTCTTTTGATCAATTACTAACAGGCATCTATCAATGAGGTTGTCAATCCCTACTTCAGTGTAGAAATCACATCCATCTAGCACTGTAATTGTGAAATCTTTGTCTTTATCCACAAAGAAACAAGCAACATCTAAGAACAAATTTCTGTCATGGTCATCTTGCAAAGAATCAAAACTTATTTTAAGTTTTGTAAGGATTTGGCTATCAGGAATCGCTTTCAATTTCTTTAATGCACTTTCCCATACATCTAAATTTCTTTGAAATAAAGAACCCAAAACTTGAAGGGCTAAAGGCAACCCACTGCAGGAACTCACAACTCTTTTTGAGTGCTCCTCGTAACCTTCAATGGGGTGGTTTTGTCGAAAGGCGTACCAACTGAAGAGCTCAAGTGATTCATCGTCATTTAATTCCTTGACCTTATGCAACTTGTACAGTTTTTGTGCCTTCATCAAGTGCTCACGCCTAGTAGTTATGATAATTTTACTTCCTGGATAAAAACCAATCTTGCATTACGAGCACTGCATTTAATTGGTCCACTTGATCCACATCATCAAGAACAAGCAAAACTCTTTTACAACATAGAGCATCTTTAATCCTAACAATACCTTCATGGACACTACAAATTTTTTTTTCTTTCCCCTTCAAAATATCCTGAAGCAGTCTTCTTTGCAAACAAACCAAGCCATTGTGTTGTTCTGATATTTCTCTAATATTTGCTAGAAAACTACTAGCTTCAAATCTGTCAAAATTCAGATTACAAACTATTTTGCCAATGGTTGTCTTCCCTATTCCACCCATCCCACATATTGTCACAATGCCAACATCTGCTGATCCATCTTGTAACCAAGAATTAATTTCTTCTACACGAGAATCAATTCCAATTTGGTAGGGGGGCAGACTCAAGATTGTTCTATTCAATTTGTTTGCAATCTCCTTGATGATTTGCTGAATAAACCTTGCCTCATGCCTATGGCCAACAACAAAAAAGAAAGCAACACATAACTGACAGATCATTAGTTCAAATCAAATAAGAATTCAAACATACATGAGACAAATTCAAACAAATTTCACAATGCTTAAATTGGCCATTACCACTTTGAGTGTAAACAAAATGAAATAAATGTTGGTTGCAATTTACATAGTTAATCCTGGCCATTATGCTCAAATGGATGCAATTTACATAGTTAATGCAAAATGATATGCATTCAAAAGAAAGAGAATCAATAGAAAATCCAATGACGTTCACCAAAATTCCAACTCCCACTTGAATGATCAACTTTAAGGCAAGAAGTTCATAATTTTCACAATCATAACGCTATTTACATTTTAAAACTTTATCAACCTATTCCTGGACTTTTTTGTTATTCATTGCATTCCCTATGTGTATTTAAACTATTTTTGTTATTATCACACAGCAGCATTCAGCTGGATTTCTCCTAACGGGGATGCACAACCCTAGCAATGTGATATAAGAAACACAAGTAGTTTTATAGAGGAGTTGTACTTGTGTTGAGTATGTGTCAAATATTGGTACTTCTTTAACACACTTAGACACATCCATAAATTAAGCTTACCAAGATACTATAGCAAAATCAAAAGAACCCCCACGTTTCATGGAATTGTTTTACACATGTAACAATAGTAAATAACAACAAAATGTAGATAAACAAATACGAAGAGTCTTAAAAATGGAGCGATGAGTGTGCATTTCAACGGTAAAAGCAATGTCTGTGGCAGAAAGTTGTCAACAACAAACAATAATATATTTGAAAACACTTTCACATAAATTTATCAATTGCCCGTCATTCTCTAAAGAGCATCTTTATAGCTATAAAGGTGTTAGATAATGTTGGGCTTCAGTCTCTTTATTTTTGACGATTCTGTTGCATTGATGATGTATCATCCTGTTATTGGTTGTGCATCGTCATGCCTGTCCATCATGGAAGGACATGTATAGGGTACAATGCACTTCAGGCGACACCAATATTACCCTTTTCTCTCTTCTACTTTTTCTGTATTTAAACTTCAATTTCTTACTTCATATTCTTCACCTTTACTCTTTGCACCTTCGGGCTTTTTCATACTCTTTCCGTCCACCATTGTCACTCTGCTTCAAGCTGCATACCTCTTGCATCTGTCATTGTCTATCCCTTAAAGTAACTCCTTTAGTTTAGATGTTCCATTTTATAAGTTCTCGGTCTCTTCTATTTTATCATTTTTTTTTTGGTATTATCTAATTTGTCCATTGTTTCTTCATTCTCCGAAAAATAGGGCATTTATAGTACATGCTGGAGTCAATGACCACTGCTAAATTGTATTAGATTCCCCCTGATGCCAATGCCAGCTTGAACAATCATGTCGACTTCAAGATTGAGGGTCCTGACTTCATACCTGTCCCATTAGTTGCCGTCATAGAGGCCAGTGTTAGGCTCCCTCAACATCCACTTCTTTGAGAGTGCCTCTGCCATTGGAACTTGAATCCAATGTAGTTCACTCCCAATAGTTATCGAATCATTATGGGTATGGTCAAGCTAAATCGATTGCTTGGTCTTTAGCTCGACCTCCACGAACGTGAGTGTTGCTATTCTAGGCCTGGCAACAAATTGAGTTTGATTCGGATCCAACCTGTCTAATCCAATTTGTTTGCGGAAATCTGGATCCGATAATCCGTGTAACCTAAATCTGCCAGATCCGAATTTAATGGACCGGATTCGGATAAATCAATTCCAGTTCGTTTATGTACCCGAATCCGATATTACAGCCCATTTGAGAAGTAGAACAATTGCCCTAGAAAGATCAAAACACTTGTCTCTCTCATGCAATTTCTCCAGAGATCGATTCATCGAATTACCATCATAAATTTCTTTGGAGATCGACTCATCGAATCACCATTATCATCATCTATGATTTTGTTGCTCATCATTGAATCATCATCATCATTTGCGACGTCTATCATCTGCAATTTCTTTGAGTTTGACCATCATCAAATCACCATCTTCGATTGTGACTCGAATTTCGGAGACTTTGAAGCAAGTGCAACTTTTAGAGTCAGACATCAAACATTTGTCTATTTTTCGGAGTCAGTAATTTTCTGTGAATTCCGTTGCTTTCCCCAATATTAGGGTGTTAGTTTAACTAGGTTTTAGTTTCAATGAAATGGGTTTGGCTTTATATTGATTGTTCTCAAGTGGGTTTGTTATAGTTATGATAAATTTGAAGTGAGTTTTGTTGCTTGTGATTATTGTTGAGTGGGTTTGATCAGTTTTTGTGTGTGTTTGACCAATTTGTTAAGTGGGTTTGTTCATTGTGATTTTTGTTGGAATTTGATTTGTCGATTGCGCCATGGCTCTGGGACATTTTAAGGCTCCCGGTAACGAGCTCTGTAACATAATTGGTTTCATATTAGTCTACATTAGCTTTATTTGAGGATTTTTGACGTGAAAAAAGCTGGACGAATTTGGTTTTTTTCTTGTTATTTTTGTGTTGGATCTTTTTCTAGTTTCAATCATTGTATATAAACCTAAAAAGACCATGAATTTTCAGGCTGTTTGTTCATGTCAACTAAGTCTATTTTTGTGTTTGTAAGATCTGCATGACTCTGTTTTTGTCTTTAGATTCAGATTGGTTTGATGGGGGAAAAACCCAATTGAGTAACTTGAAATACATGCTTGTTTTCTGTTACAAGCTGGACTTGGTGGAATACTGCTTTGGGCTTATTTATGGTGCTGATGCTAATAAGCATATTTAGAGGTTCCGTAATGGTTTTGTTGATCTTTTTTATGAGTATAGGAGTGATTTTTCTGATTCCATGAGTTCCGTCGCACTTGTTTATGAAAATAGTAGCTCAAGTGGTAGTCAATTGCTTGCCGGTTCTTCGAAACAAGAAAGTTTAGCTGCTTTTCATAAATGGTATGTCCAGAAACATGCTTCTAACATTTACGCCTAACAAAAATCAGAAGTGGAGCAATACTTTGAGGAGTTGCTCTCTCTCTCTCTCTCTCTCTCACACACACACATATACATATACATCTTAGACATGGCTTGTTATCAAATGAATTTCAAGCCATGTGAACTTGAAAACCCGCAAGTGGCTTCATATCAAATGAATTTCAGTTCTAACCATTTCGTAAGTGGCTATCAACCATACGGGTGATAAACGAACTGAATGAGCTGAACAGTTAACTATCCAAGCTTAGTTTAATAACTTTAACAAGCTTTAGAATTTGTCCAAGCTTGGTTCGTTAAACTTTCGAACCAATCTCAAACGAACTTTTATCAAGCCGAGCTCAAGCAGTTTAATATTTTATATAATTTTAGGCTTATTGAAACAAGCTGAACGAGCAATTAACTGTTCAAGCTTGGTTTGAAAACTTTAATGAGCTCTAAAATGTATTCAAGCTTGGCTTGTTTATTTAACAAACCGAGCTAATAACGAGCCAAACACGAGTCGAGCTTGAGTTGTTTGGTTCGTTTATCACCCCTAATCAACCATGATGAAACCTAAGTTAATGCTACAGATGTGCATTTGTCAGGTTATAATTCTGTCCACCTTTTAAAAGCATTGATCAAGTCTGTTTGATTCTTTAACAGGTGCAGTTTTTGTTGTTTGCTTAATTGTCACATGTAGGTCGGTATATTTCTTCCCTCTTCTGGGCTTTCCTTTTGCTTCCTAAATAAAGTGCTTTTCTTTTCCCAAAAAATTATTAATTTTATTCTGCTCGTGCTATTTCAACTGCAGTTTATGGAGTTCAACAATCATCATACTTGTATTGACAATGATTGTTGTGGATATGATGGTTCCATAGTTTGGTTATGCATTTCATTGCTCACCCAAAGAAAGAATTTTCAAGGGGGGGGGGGGGGGTGAAAGGGGTTTTTTTTTTCCTCATTGATTTGGCCTTTAACAGAATTAGTTTGGTTATGTTGTTTGGATGGCCATCGCCCACTTCCTAATAGTAGGATATGGCTTCATTTAACTCAGATGATTATAATGATAATTCAGAACATAGTCACATGTAGCTTATAATTGGTCATTCCTCAGTTATCTGTGAACGTCGTTGGATATTTTTTTATGGTTTTCAGAATTGTCCTAGTGGCTCACAATGCATCTATTATGTTTTTGTAGTAAAGCTTCACAGCAATAGTAAAGTTTATTGTTGGCTATAGTTAGAATTAATTGAGATGAGATCTAAAGAATGGTGAAACTGATCTCTCTTTTTTTCTATGACTATTAGGAATGAATTTTAACTAGCAGAATCTGGAGTTAATTGGGTTGAAGCCTGGAAATATCTATATGAGTGGAATTGAGATAGATGGATTGAATCACTTGATATGTCATTTGCATCGTGATAGAAGTTATCTACACACTTTTTTTTTTTTTTTTTACTGTCATCTCATTGGAATTAAAAGGGTTTGTTTTTGTTTTGTCCTTGAACCCAAGTTCCATTGAACTATTTACTATTTCAATTGTGCAGGACTTCATAATGTTGTTGACAGAGAAAGAGATGGAGGAGTCAGTTAAATGCATACAAAGAAAGTCTAAGACAATTAACTTAGGAGAAGTTTGTGGATAATTTGTCATTAATTACTTTATTTTGTTTTTGTGGTGAAATGTGGTTATAAATGTATAAATCAATTCTCAACTATCGTAACTTTTTTTTTTGTCTATGGTTGCCATGGTTTAGCATTGAATGAGCTAGACAGCGGAAAAAATATTAAGTTTCGTGATTTAGCTTTGAATGAGTTAGATATTGAAGTGTTTACTGTTTTATTTTGGCTATTAGGTGCATTATTTTTTATAAGTTAGATATTGAATGATTTAGCATTTTTCTTTTCCAAAAAAAGCATTGAATGTGCTAGATACTTAGAAAAATAGTTTTGTATAAACTTATGAGTAGTAAAGTATTCAAAATTTGATGTTATGAACAAATTTTTATTTTTATTTTTTATAATTGGTATTTTCTTAACTTTATATGGCTGGCTAAACACAGGAGGGAAAAGAAGAAGAAGAAGGAAAAAAAAAAAAAGGATCGAATCAGTAAGGATCGGATTGTACAGATCAAATATCCATTTAAAATGGATCAGATCGGATGATGCGTAATCAAATTTTTCATATTCGGATTCAGATTAATGGTTAGTCGAATCGGATCAGATCTTGGCCAATCCGACCTATTCTATAATGCCAATTAACTGTGTCAGGACAAGTTCTACCTTACACCCAAACAAGCTAACTGTAAACAATTGACCAAACCTCCAACAAAATACTTGACATAGACCATTCTATCCAACAACTAGGAGTACAAGTTTTACACCCATGCTATTACAACAATCCACGTCTTCACTTTTCTTTTTGTAGAATTGATTTTTGTTTTCCTTCGAATATGCTTAGATTTGTGGTGTTCTGTTGTGCAGATACCTGACAAACCTACATCGCTGCTACCAAGGAGTGTCCGGATCGATAATCTAAACAACATTTGGAATATCCAAGCACCTAAATGAGCTTCTCACATCCTTCTCAATTACAATCCAGTCTACTGCATCCCACCATTCGCCGATACACCTTATGAAGCCTAGTTGAGAGCTGCTCTAAACACTACCATTGCAGTTGCTATATTTTTTTAATTTTTTTTACTAGGAGTCTCTCGAAATGACAATCAACAAAAACAAAAAGTCAAACAGGAAAAAATGAACTATACATCACAAATATGAAAGCTAGAAAGAATAATATTTCTCATTCTCATATTTTAAACAATGTACACAACATCCCTATTTATAGGAGATACAAGGCACAAAATTAGGAACTGACTAGCAACTAATTAGCTACTAATTCTGATTCTAAATATAAACTTTCCTATTCTATAGTATTGACTAAATCTAAATATTTACAGCTGTGATATCCCAAAGAATTCAGCCATATCCTGGCAGAATTATTTTCTTCCCATTTCCAACACTCCCCCTCAAGCTGGCTTGAATATGTCTTCCATGGCCAGCTTGCTGATTAGGTGGTCGAACTGCCTCTTGTGTAGTCCCTTTGTAAGAACATCTGGAATCTGCTCCGCAGTGGGTATAAAAGACATGCAGATCAATCCCTTCTCAATCTTTTCTTTGATAAAGTGCTTGTCGACTTCCACATGCTTAGTTCTGTCGTGAAGAACAGGATTATGAGCAATTGCAATTGTTGCCTTGTTGTCACAATACACTTCCATTGGTGATATTCTTGGAATTTTTAAGTCTTCCAGTAAGCTCTTGATCCACTCACCTAAATTCAGCTTCAACACTACTTCTAGCCACTACATTATGTTTTTTACTCCGCCAAGTAACCAAATTTCCTCCACCGAAGGTACAATAGCCTGAGGTAGATTTTCGGTCAGTGATGCTTCCGGCCCAATCCGCATCTGTATAGACTTCCACTTGAAGATGTCCTTGTCTTTTAAATATCAAACCTTTACTAGGAGTTTCTTTTAGATACCTTAGGATCCTGTATGCTGCTCCAAAGTGCTCCTATCCTGGTGAATGCATGAATTGGCTTACTCTGCTTACTACGAATGCTATGTCGGGACGTGTATGAGATAAGTAGATCAATCTTCCAACAAGTCTCTGAAACTGGTTTATATTCACCACGTTTTCAATTCTAGCATGCTGTAGCTTCAAGTTGGGCTCGATTGGTGTTTCAGCATCTTTACATCCAAGCAAGCCTGTTTCTTTGAGCAAGTCAAGTGTGTACTTACGCTGAGTGACAAAAATGCCCTCCTTAGATCTAGTGAACTCCATTCCAAGAAAGTATTTTAGTGCTCCCAGGTCCTTTATCTCAAAATCTTTAGCAAGTCCCTTCTTTAATTTTTCCAATTCGGCACTATCATTACTATTAGAATTATGTCATCTACACAAACAATTAAGATAGCTACTTTACCTTCTCTTGAGTGTTTATAGAACATAGCATGGTCTGCTTGGCTTTGACTATATCCAAGGTTTTTACAACCTTCCCAAAGCATTCAAACCACGCCCTTGGGAATTGTTTGAGGCCGTATAGAGACTTGTTTAATTTGCAAACTTTATCTACACCAAACTTCTTCTCAAAACCTAGAGGTAGGTTCATATAGACTCTTCTAGATTTCTATTTAACAAGGCATTTTTTACATCTAATTGATGTAGATGTAGAGGCCAACTGTAATTAACAGCTAGTGACAGTAAAACCTGAATTGAGTTCATCTTGGCAACCAGTGCAAAGGTTTCTTGGTAGTCAATCCCGAGGGTTTGTGTAAACCCTTTTGCCACGAGTCTCGCCTTATATCTTTCCACGCTACCATCAGCTTTGCGCTTCACTATAAATACCCATTTGCACCCTACTGTCTTTTTGTCCTTAGGCATATTCACTAACTTCCAAGTACCGTTCTTTTCCAGAGCATTCATCTCTTCCATAACTGCTAATTTCCAATTAGGAACATCCAAGGCTTCCTTAATAGTTCTAGGAACAAACAGGTTAGATATTTTTGAAGTAAATTCTCTATGAAAATTGGAAAGTTTATCATAGGATAAATATTTCGCAATGGAATGTTGGGTACATTTTTGAACTCCTTTCCTAATGGCTATAGGAAGATCACAATCTGTGGGCATAACATTAGATAAAACCGCTGCAGGAAATGGAGATGAAGTAGAGACAGATGAAGTAGGAACCAGATTAGGATTACCTAAACTACTCGAGGGACCTTTTTCAAGAGATTCTGATTGACTTTGTGGCAGAGTGGTTGGTCTTTACTTTTTCTTTGAGTATTTTTCCAAGCATAAACAAAAAAACTCAGGTTTGGGAACAATTTGTACCAATTGTAGTATTTCTCTCCCTGCTTGTGAGCCTTCTATATTTTGGGAAGTTGGACTGGGATTTCCTTTGTTCTCCATATCTTGAACACCCTGTTTTTGCGCTTGTTTTTCAAAAACAAGGGATGGAGATGAGAGAATAGGATTTGGTAAGGGATCCGAAGTTGTCTGCCAAAAATTTTCTTCCTTTCTCTCCCTAAAGAGAATTTTTGATAAAAAAGGATTGAGTTTCCAGAAAGGAGACATCCATACTCACCTGAATTTTTTTTGTTTGAGGATTATAGCACTTGTAGCCTCTTTTGTTTGGCGCATACACGATGAAAACACATTTTTTTGCTCTAGGATCAAGTTTGGATCGAAATTGGCTGGGTATGTGAACAAAAACAGTACAGCCAAAAAGTTTTAAAGGCAAATCCGAATTAATTCTGTAATCAGGAAAGGTTTTTTTGAAATATTCTAGGGGTGTGACATATTGCAAAACCCGAGTAGGCATTCTGTTAATTAAATAAGAGGCTGTCAAAATGGCATCTCCCCATAGATATTTGGGAACATAGAACATTATAGCTCGAGCTACTTCCAGTAAATGCTTATTTTTTGTTTCAACAATACCATTTTGCTGAGGAGTGTCACGACATGTAGATTGATGAAAAATACCTTTTTTCCCTTAAAAAATTCCCTAGATATTCATTGAAGTACTCTTTTCCATTATCAGATCGAAAAATACTGATTTTTGAATGAAATTGATTGTCAACCATTTTGTGAAAATCTTGAAACACGTTTTTTACTTCAGATTTGTCTTTCATCAAATAAACCCAGCAAAGTCGAGTGTGATCATCTATAAAAGTTACAAACCACTTTACACCAGTCATGGTGGTAACCTTAGAGGGACCCCACACATCACTATGAATTAAGTAGAATGGTTTAGAGGCACGGTAGGGTTTTGTAAGATAAGTAGTTCGATGGCTTTTAGATAAATAACAACTTTCACATTGGAAAGACGAACAATCCAAATTTTTAAACATGTTAGGAAACAAAATGTTTAAGATATGGAAAACTGGGATGTCCTACTCTAAAATGCCAAAGCATTATTTGCTCGCAAGCGGAAATTGAACTAATACTACAACCATAGCCTTGAGTTGTTTCATTGCTGGATATGTCATCATCAAAGTAGTAAAGACCATTGCCAATCATCCTCCCCAAGTTCCGGTCCTAAAATTCACAATGAGAGTCAAAGAAAACAACACGACAGTGAGAGTTTTTGGATAATTTACTGATAGACAACAAATTGCAAGCCAGTTTAGGAACATGAAGGACAGAGTGAAGAGTAATATTTTCTGAAATTTTTATTTGACCTTTCCCTACAATGGGTGAGAAACTACCATTAGCAATCCTAACTCTTTCACTTTCAAAATAAGATAAATAAGTATTGAATAAAGAAGAGAAAGAAGTCATGTGATCAGATGCCCCCGAATTAATGATCCAAGAGATAGAATTTTGACTACAAGATAGTGGATAAGGATTGCTACCTGTCTATACAAGAGAACAGCTAGGAGTGCTGGATAAAGAATTGGATTTTAGAAGTTTAAGAAGATGATCCATCTGCTCCTTACTGAACAAACTTGCTTCAACCTCGTTGGCATAGGAGGATGCATGAATTGGTCTATCACTTGATTTGCCACTCTTCCAAGTTGCAGGCTTCCCATGGATCTTCCAGCAATTTTCCGGCAATTTTCCGGAGTATGGCGTGGTTTATTGCAATAATCAGACCATACTCGAGATTTTTTATTCTGTCGTGGTTTAAAAACCTTGTTTGCACTTGCATCCGATGCAATCATGGCTGAGTTTTCCACAGGTGCAACAATTCCCTTTTTCCCAAGCATCACATTCTTGCGGCTTTCTTCTCTCCTAACCTCAGCAAAGCCATCACCAATAGGAGGCAGAGGTTGACGGCTAATTATTCTCCCTTTGACTTCATCAAATTCGATGTTTAAGCAAGAAATTTGTAGATACGGTGATCCTCCACCATCTTTCTGTTTTGATTGCAGTCCTCTGTTGACTTCCACTCATAATCATTGAAAATGTCCAAATCTTGCCACAGCCTTTTCAGAGAATTGAAGTACTTAGTGACACTGTCCTCTCCTTGACAAATTTCACCAAGTTTAATTGTCAACTCATATATTTGGGACTGATTTCCCAAATCCGAATACATCTGGGTGATATTATCCCAGAGTTCTTCGGCTGTTGGATAACACATAAAGTTGGAGCTGATGTCTTCTTCCATGGAATTCACTAACCATGTCATGACCATGGAGTTTTCAGCATCCTAGGCAGCACAAGCCGAGTCCTCTTTTGCTGGTGCCTTCTTCTCTCCTATCAAGTATCCGATCTTTCCTCAGCCCCGAATGTACATCCAGATTGATTGAGACCAACGCAGGAAATTATCACCATTGAGTTTAATCCAAGTGATTTGCACCGAGTGAGAATCAGTGTTGGAGGCATGTTTCTCAATGTTTTTCGGTGAAGCAGTAACAGTGGATTCTGATGTGGTTTCTGACATGGTGAAGGACGGCTAGCAGGTTCTAAGATTAACTCAGAAGGGTTAGAGAATAAGTCCCTAGCTCTGATACCATGAAAGCTAGAAAGAATAATATTTCTTATTCTCATATTTTAAACAATGTACACAACACCTCTATTTATAGGAGATACAAGGCATAAAATTAGGGACTGATTAGCTACGAATTAGCTATTGATTCTAAGGACTGATTAGCTACTAATTCTGATTCTAATATAAACTTTCCTATTCTATAGTATTGACTAAATCTAAATATTTATAGCTGTGATATCCCAAAGAATTCAGCCATATCCTGGCAGAATTATTTTCTTCCGATTTCCAACAGTCCCCAATCACTAAAAATAAAAAATCACGGGATCCCTTTAAATGCCGGCGAAATGGAGGCCCAAAATGATGCCAACTAGCACACTATCCCACATTGATTCCAAGTTTCCAAACTTGTCCTCAAAATTCCTCGCATTCATATCCAACCAAATAACCCAAAAGATTGTGAAAACCACACAAAACCACAACCCTCTCTTTTTACCTTTGAATCATCTAAAAATCAATTGAACACAAGCGCCTGGCACCACCCAAAGAGTATCAACCAAACTATTGAACCTATACCAAAGATTCAAAGCCACTTGATAGTGCGAAAATAAATGGTCCAAAGATTCCCCACTCCTCCTACACATGATACACCATTGAGGATAGAGACAACTATTAGCCCTCCTTTTATGAAATATGTCACTGGCCATGATTCTTCAACGAGCAAAAGACACAAAAATATCTTCACTTAGAGAGGCACTACTGCTTCTAGATTTTTTCGTGAATAGAAGGAACGTTGGGCTTATCAATGATCTTATGAAAGTAGGATTTGCATGAAAAAACTCTAAAAAGAATTAATGAACCAAACCCGTTTATTACACACATTTGGAGGCAATGAGACTCCACCCCATCAAGCAAATACAACAAAGATGTAACCTCAAGGGTCACCTGATCATTACAATTTCTTATGAAATTGGAGTTCCATGAGATTGGAGCCAAACTAGAACAAGCTAAAGAGGCAATGGATGCATTATGAGAGAGCAACACAATAAATGTGGAAATGCCACATCAAAAGAGGAATCACCCACCCAGGTGATAAGACTCCATCACGGTTGTTGTTCCTCCGACTACTATCCCCACTGCCATGTCAAGTACTCACACATCTAAGCTCCCAAAGGTAGAAGAAAAAGATGGCAAAACAAAAGAGACTGCTCAATATCACAAACTTTATTGGGGGCAAATAGCCATCCCTAGCATCTGCTCAACCATCTGACCTGCCCGCTCCGCTTCTGCAAACCCCTCTACCATCATATACCCCTACTCCCACCGAACAATACGTGGTGGAAGTTGGCGATTAGGGCTGTTCATAAATGTGTCCGACCTGGTCAACCCGACTGACCCTGGCCGACCAGCCGTTATGTGGTCGATTTTGCTGCATACTTCGGTTGGATACAGGTGTAAATAAGGCAAAAAGTCAAGTCTCAGTTCGGTCATCAAATTCAAAAGTTTTAATCCAAATTAAATCCGACCAACTGTGAAAATTTATCAATTAAAATATTAAATAGTTTTGACCGTTCGCCTCCTCACATTTAATGCATTTCTCTTTGATTAGAGAGTTCTAATAGTAGTCTGTTCCATTATTCAAAGTCTTTGTCTCTTTCTCTCTCTCTTCCTCTCTCATTATTTCTATTAGATTAGACCTTTCATCTCCTTTCACTCTTGTCAATAACTCCTCTTTATCTGTTTCAAAAAATAACTCCTCTTTTTCGCCTCTCTCTCTCATTATTACATTACAACTCTCTCTCTCTCTTTTCTTTTGGTGGCTAACTCTCTCTCACTCTAATTATTCTCTTTGACTTTTCTTCTCCTCTTTACTCTTATCAATAATGCTCTTTTCTCTCAATATTTCAAAGAAACTTTTTCCCATCTCTCTACTTCGGTCCAAAGAAACTCTTTCTCTCCCCTATCATCCGTATCTCCTTTTTTGTGTGCATTTTGTTAAAATATATATATATATATAGATATAAATATTGTATATGAGATGGCGGTGGTACGTTGAGCTCACGGCAGAGATATTGCAACGGCAGAGATGGTGGTTACTTTTTTTGTGTCTCACTTTCTCCTCTATCCCCCTCAACCCCTTATCTTCTCCTTCCTCCTCCGATCGCCTTCTCCCTAAACCCTCTCCTCTCTCCATCCTTGATTATCCTTTCTTGGAACCCCCACCCCTTCTCTCTCTCGTCTCTAATCTTCTTCCCAAGAACTCTCGAACCCCCCTTCCCCTTCTCTTATGATTCTGTTGAATTAAGGAAGATGCTAGAGTTGCACCACCAACCGAAGCCCAACTGTTTTTTCTGCAACCCAAAGACGCCGGTTTCAAAGCAACAGTTGGATGAGTTCAGTTTATATTTTCTCCCAACCGATGTTGTCAATTCGATTGTCGACGACCGAAAAAACCGAGCCGATCCGACCCGTGAACAGCCTATTGACGATTAGTCTCCTCAGTGGCCTCTGCAACAGAAACAAAAGATGGCCACTATAGATTTTTCATCCCCTATTCATGTAGTGAAGTATCCTCCTTGGTGCCCTAAGTTGAAATATAGGGAACGTCTAGTGGATTTGGGGGGTAGTGTCCTCAGCTCCCCTATGCCATTGGCCACTCACTTCTTCTTCCCCTTGATATGGAGAAGTATCAAGGTCAGACCAATCCCTTGCTTTTTAAATCAGTAATCTAGAATGTTTTTGTGGTAAGTTCCTTCCCCTTTGTTCGGTAATCACTTGTTTGATATGATTTTACACTTGTCTCATGTTAGCTCAATTATTTTTGCTAATAATGCAACAAATGTATGTGGCCATGTATAGGCTGGAAAGGTTGGAGGTTGTTTGGGTTTTCAAGAAGAGTCACCACCTCCTCTAGCAATTGAGCAAAGTAGAGAAGATCAATTGGGTACTCACTAAGGCAAATGCAGCTACAAAGAAGGTAGTAGCTAGTGCCGAAGAGAAGGTAAAGTCTTCTGAGAATAAGCTAGTAGAAGCATATATGAAGATGGAAAAGCTTCGAGTTGTCGAGGGGACCGCAGCCGTGGTGACTACGAGGCTAGAGAGGAGTATAAGAAGTAGGTGTTGGAGTTGTAGGACTCTCTCTTTGGGGCCGACTAGAAAGATGCCTTGGAGAAGGCTGGGCTCATAGCAACACTTCAATTATATCTTCTCCAATGACTTAGCTACACATATAAACTATTGGTCTCTAAAGTATGCACTCAACACCACTTTTGTCCCCAATGTTATGATTTTGCATTTTTAATCCAAGTTTTTAATTTAATTTTAAATAGTCCAAGTATTAACCTCCATCAAAATTGATAACAAAAACCCTTGATTTTAGGTAAAATGTCGGTTTTGTCCTTCGGCTTTTCTACTCCCACTTTCTTCTCTCTTCTTTATAGCAACCTCTTTTCTGTCTTATTTTTGTCTTCTCCTACAACTCCCTCCCACAAGCCTATTCCCACTCAATCGCCCAATCCTCGACCAGTACTAGAACTTCTCTCTCTCAATTTATATAAAATATGTATTTGCATGTTTTGATGGCGGATTTGTCCCCACGCGATCACTATTTTTCTATGTGTGAGATGGTTTCAAAGGTCAAGGAGCTTGGAAAGTTTCAGGATGCAGAGATCTATGAAGCACCGACACGCTTCCCAAGGCTGCATATTAGAGTCCGACACCTGTTGGACACCGATACGCAATAGACACATGTTCGACATGCCGTCTAACGTGTCCTCTTTTATTTTTTATTTTTTATTTTTTCATCTCAGATAGGTCCAGACACTCCATCAACACATTTGAGACACACCTGAAGCTTTTCAAAACCCTAGTCTCAGGGAGAGAGGAGAGAGAGAAGAAAGAGAAGTCCCCGAATCGAAGCTCCATAGTCTCTGTTCAAAGACATGCTTGAGACGAGATCCATCTGCGACACAGGGATAAGAGAGAGAAGAAAACAAATTTCTACTGCGATGAAACCAATGCTTCTACGAGATCCATCTGCAACACAGGGATGAGAGAGAGAGAGAGAGAGAAGAAAGCATCCTGGCAACATAGAAAAGAGAGAGAGAGAGACAAAACCAAGCTTTCTTTTGTTCCTACTGCAACCAATGTTTGTTTACTTTGTCTTCCAAGAAAAGGGTTAATGCTCATGAAAGCTGCCCCATACCAGCGAATAAAGCTCACTTTTTCACCTACCAGTCGAAGGGTCAAAACAGCTAGCATCCACCAACTAATTCAATGGTCAAAATAGCTATTTCAAAATATGTATATTTATATATATATATTTTTTAATATTGATTATTGTGCGCCACGTGAGTGTGGTTAATTTTATAATATTTAAATTTTTAGTTAATATTAAATTATATTTTTTTCATAATTTAAAAAATTATTTATATATATGAAGTATATCATAAAAATAAATATATATTTTTAATGTGTCCTTAGCGTGTCGTGTCCCTCATTTTTTGAAAATTAATATGTCAGCGTGTCCGTGTCATGTCCTTGTCATATCACGTGTTCGTGTCCGTGCTACATAGGCAGAGATGAAGGCTAGATGTATTTTATGAGAAAGTTTTGGAGCTAGTCGGTGACAACTGGTGGCAGTGGGTTTAAGACAAGGGTATATATGCATATATATATACATACATACATATAACTATGTCTGGCAGTAGGTTTGAGAATTGAGCTTTAGTCAATTATTATTATGGTGAAATTGTATGGTAGGTGAAGGTGGTGGGTGGTCATGGAATGCAGTGATAGTTCTTCAGTGATGATATCATGGCAATGATGGTGGTGTTGGATAGTGATAACACCATGTGGGGAGAGCAATCATTTATGGTGGGGCTAGGGGAGGGGGAAAACACTATGAAGTGGGGTGGTGGGGAGAGGGAAGGTGAAAGGCGCAAAGGAGAGGGGTTAGATGGTAGGAAAGGATGACATGGAATTTTGTGGAGGTTGATGGTAAGGAAGAGAGGAAGCGGGAACCAAACAAAGGGAAGAGAGAGGGATTTCTTTTAAAATTCCGTAGTTGTACTTAGAAATTGAATTCTGTTTGTAATTTAAATGGTGTTAATAATTGATATTTGGAGTAGTTAAAATCAAATTAAAAACTTGAAAGACCGAATCGCATAATTAAAACATTAGAAACCATAGTGGCACTGAGTGCATACTTTAGGAACCAATAGTGCAACATTATGGAGTTCATGGCTAGCGCATAATGCTCCAAATTGGAGCGAGAACTGAAAGCTTGTGCTGATTCAAAAGCTTATAAGGGGTAAATCATTTCATGCACTGAAAGGTTTAGAAATTCAAAGTTGTAATAGGTGTTTGGGGATTAAGTATATTTTGCTTGTTCTTTCTAGTAGCATAGGGGATGTCTTTTTGTTTTCTTACTTACTGGTAAAGGGGATGTCCATTTGTTTTCTTGATTATGGGAGATTAGCTCCAAAATCTGGGAGCTTTGTATTCCTTTATCATTTAATTAATTAATTAATTAATTTTATTTTTTTCGAAAAAAATGTGTAACGTTAAATTAACATATGAAATGTTTATTTAATGCAAACTTTTGCAATGGTTTTACATACTCAAAATTATTTTATTACTACTAAATTAACTTTCTATTTTTGAACTGATATTTTTTTAACTGTGACTAATATAAACAGAGTATGTAAAAAAAGTTTTGGGAAAGTTCAAACTGATCATATAAAATATTAATCATGTCTTTTCTACCAAGTTTTAAAAATTTCCAATTAAGAAATATGGACTAGGGTGGGTGATATAAGCATCTAAGGACACTAATATAATAAAGGAATATCATCTATATGATCAATCAGAATGGTGCCTCAAATGAATTAGAGAAAATTACCCATCTTTTAAGACCATCCCTGGCAAATCTGCAACTTCTCTAAGAGCCGCCCTCCACCTCTCTACCTTCGCAAGCCCCTTTTGTTTTCTTTCATTGTTCTCTACCTCCAATTCCTCTTTATGTTTTGCAAATGCTTTTGCAAAACTCCCCGTTTGCTTCTTGACATGTGATGGATCAACATGGTAGAACACCGGCAATATTATGTGATCGACAGTTCTCTTCCGTTCAAGTATCTTCACAAGTTCATTAAGACACCATCCCGAAGATGCATAGTCTTTTGACAAAACAATTATTGAAATCCTCGATTCCTCAATTGCCCTATGTAGGTTTAAATCAATTTCTTCTCCTCTCTCAAGTTCGTCATCGTCTCTAAACGTGTGAATTCCTGCATGAACTAAAGCTGTATAAAGATGATCGGTAAAGGTCTTGCGGGTATCTTCACCCCTGAAACTCAAGAAAACGTGGTAAGAACATCGAAACATTGATGAGGAGCCTTCTTTGACTTTTGTAGTGGCCATTGATCAAAGCTCTACTATATGAGAATCAACAACCTGTATGTATGTGCATAAGATATTACATATATATGTCAATAATGGATAAACAAATCTAATGAAGTACTGAAATTTTGGTCAAATCAAAGTCAATCAAGTTCAAAATAGAGACCAAAAGCTACAAAGAAACTGTGAAATAACAAATGATTTTATGGATTTCACACGAGGTGGGTCCTGGGGAGTATGTGAAAACACAATTAATCACACCCAAAAAATAAACAAATAAACACACAAAAAACAAATTATACGGGTAGTCCTTATATTTTGTTGCTTGTGTCATTTTGGCACCTATAGTTTCAACTGACTCAATTTTGACCTTAATTTTTTATTTTGCCTCATTTTGGTGCAATTGATGACGCCGTTAGGATTTTTGACAGAAAATGATCACAGCTATAGTTGAGGTTAATGCATTGAATTGATCGAGTTTACAATTTTGTCAATAAAAGTATAACACTTATGTGCACATGTTTTATAAAAAATAGTAATAATTAGAATCAATTGAACCAATTTGAGACAAGGCAAAAATTTAGGATCAAAATTGAGCCAATTGAAATTACAGCAACTATTAGTGGTGTAATTTACCCAAAAAAAAAAAAAAACAATCGAGACCATATAGATCAAGTAAGGCACTGCTTATGAAGTTAATAAATGTATAGTACTTGGGTTTCACCTTAATGAGGAACACAAGTATTGTTCATAAATACACAAAACATCCTAAACAAGGGTGTGTGTGTGTGTGTGTGTGTGTGTGTGTGTGTGTGTGTGTGTGTGTGAGAGAGAGAGAGAGACAGAGAGAGAGAGAGAGAGATGGAGTAGAAATGCTTTACCTGAATAATTTGAAGATGAAAGATCCCTCCAGACTAGTGTTCGACTCATCACTTCCACCAAGATTTTAACAATTATTTGATAAGAAAAACAAATGCATAATCACAAAAGAGAAGAGAAGAAACATAAAAGAGGAAAACAAGATCGAAAAAGTGTGTGTGAGAGGGGAAGACAAACAAACAGGTTCTGAATGAGTTATAGACTGGGAAAGTCTCGAAGTGAAAAGGTCACAAAGAACAATTGACCAAGACCACAAAGTTTGCGTGAGAGTTTTATTAAAAAAAAAAATGATATTGTCCCATTGAAATGTATCATTTATTTTGTTTATTTTTATATTTTTACATTATCTGTATTAATTTAATTATTTTAATCATACTATAAGAATGATCACTATAATTATATTTAATTATTTTAATTATATTATAAGAATTATTTTAATTATATTATAAGAATTATCAATATAATTATAAAAGTTATTATATTTTTTTTTAAAAAAAAAAATTAAGAGATATCAATATAAATTATCATATTATAATTGATGAAAAATTTTGCCTATCATGTGCGATTTTAAAAGCCAAATTTGCTTACTATTAATGCACACACTCCTCTATCTATTTGGACAATTTTTTTTTTTCCTATTTTAAACAAGAATAAAATATAATGCTACATCTACTTAAAATTTTATTAACAATTCTACTAAAAGTATTCATGTACAAAAATCATTGGGGGTTTAAATATTACTTTTTTTTAACAACCAATCGCATTTAACCATTTGTATTTTTAATAAGATTGTTAGTATATATAGAATTATTCATAAAAAAATAAAAAACAAAAAATCGTTAGTGGGAAATTTATTGGAAAATTTTCTTTCAAGTACTTATATTCTAATAAGTCATATTTTGGACATTTTGTCCATCAAATCTTAATTATCATATTTAAGGTATTTTGCGGATAATTTTACCCTTACAAATATTTTTTGAACTCTTGACAATTTGATGATGTGAACATTTATATTTAATAAATTTAATAATGTGAATATTTATATTGACAATGTGAATGTTCACATTATTAAACATTCACTACCGATATAAACGTTAATGCACACTTCACCCTATTATTATTAAAGGTATTTTAGTAACTAAGTCACTCATATAACTTATTGAAATATAAAACAATAATTTAAACTAAATATAACACAAATAGATAAAGAGAGATTTATGAAAAAAAATGCCACTTAAAAAATGTGAGCTGCAATTTTAATCATTCAACCATCCATCACCTAAATTCAAAAAAATATTACCACTCCTTTACATAAACCTTTGCATGTAATATAAACCAAAATTAATATAGAAATCTCACACTTTATTTGGTTTGATTTTTAATTTTTTAAAAAAAAAATAGAAATTAGTTTGAAAAAATTAAATATCAAAAATATATTTTCATCCATAAAATGAGTATTTTTATTTATTTTATTTATTTTGAAAAATCTAAAACCTCCGAGATATTGATTGGTGATTATGTATCAATTTTAAACAATAAATAACAATCAAAATCAAACAATGAAAAACAAATCGACACAACAATTTAACGTGGAAAAATCATAATTGGAGCGCCTTCAATTGTGATAAAAAAAATCACAGGCCAAACTCACAAAACAATTCACTAAGAAGACAAAAAGGAATTACACAAGTGTACCCTCAATTACCTAGCAAATCTACGCCCGAATTGAACCGACCCCAATGCATCTCTTCTACCACCGTCTTCACCTCGGAATTGTCTTGCCCAACGTCGAATCCACAACATTGATATCGAATCTACGACGATGAGCCTCTTCGGAATCCATCAAAGCTTCAGGCCCAAGTTCTCCGGAATCCACCAAAGAACGCTTCTCTCTTTGTGAACAAAAGGATAAGAACAACCCTTGATATTTGACAATTTGTAGTTCGTTGATCAATCGATCACTTTCTATACACGAAGGAAACTCATATAAAACACCCTCTAATAGAAAACACTTTGTTTTTCTTCCTTTTTGAAAATCTAGACAGCTCAAATCCTAAAAACAGTGAACAGAGCACTTTATAGAAAACAGGATTGCGCAAACCGCTTGAACGGTGTAACTAAAGGCGGTGCGAAACATATAGGCTGACCACTCGAGCGCAACTTTCACTGCTCGAGCGATAAAACTTTCTTCCCAGAAGTTCAGACGCTCTACAAAAGTACTAGATGATCTTTTTCTTCGCTTGAACACACAAATGACCACTCAAGCAGTTAAACATCTTTGACTAGAATTTTGCTTTTTGCTTTGGGGGCACTGCCCCTTGACCCCGCCTAGGCTCTGCCTTGGACCCGCCATAGGGCACTACCCCCTAGACAGCTCGATCCTTGTACTTAGACAGGGAAGTGGCAAACATGAAAGGTCTAAGATCACAAACTCTTCTACATAGGCACAATTCGGGTTGGATTCGTATCTAACTACTCATAGCCTCACTGAAATAAAAATAAATAAATAAAATTACAACTAAAATGAGTTTCGTCAAATGGGATTGTCAATAACAAAAACTTCCTCCTTTGGTAATTCCGTGACAAAACACGCCTAACAAATAAAATCATAATCACCCAAACCCATTACATCCAACAAAAACAAACTTCTTTATCAAGGTCATGATCTGCAAAACAGCTAATAGTGCCACAAGAGTATATGGAAAAGCAATAGACATATGACATGATTATCTTGAAGCATGAGATGGAAATATGAATAGATGAAAATTGGAGACTTTAAGAACATACAGCACAACATCAATAGATGAAAATTTTAAGAAACATGCAAAAACACTCAAAATTCTCTCCTTTTTTGTCATGATTTGTCAAAGGAAGCTAAATCAACTAAAGCAAGAGCATAAACCACACAAGCAAGGATAAGATGATGTAATCAGTAGCATGCAAGAAGTAAGCAATAACTAAACAGTGCATAGCAACATGCAAACCAACTAATACCAATCTCCCTTACCAAACCAATTAATGCAGGTTTATGCTAAAAAAAAACCCTCGCAATGATTAACCAAACTCCCCTCACTAAAAGCAACCACAAACATCAAAAACAATGAACAAAAAGAAAAAGACAAAAACAATATGGTGGAGCAAGCAAGGAATTTTAGATTTGCACCTTAAAATAGACAAGAATATCCAAGAAACACAATTACTTGAAAACACAAAGTGCACAACCTCTTAAAGATTCCTCACGAAAAAAATGTGATCCAACATGTGAAAAGCATATATCTCATGATAAAAGTGTGTGTACGGCTCTTGGAGTTCGAAAAACACTATATTCAAATCCTAGTAATGATCTAATAGTTGGACCTCGGGCAAGAGAATCTAAACACAACTTAGGAAAGTCAAACCACTTGGAATCAAGGGGTATTTGTTAAGTAAATGCAGAGGCTCCCTCTCAATTAATGAATCAATTTTTTTTTTTTTTTTAATTTTCTTCCTTTCTTTTGCTCACTCATTGGTGGCTTTTATGCTTAGGAGTATGGAAATCGAACCAGAGAAGCATGGATAAAATAAGGATAGCCTGGTTGGTGACTCTGAGGTAGCCTTTTCCGCATGCCTTTACTACAAAGAACTGAGGGGAAAGCTGTGGAGATGCAAAAAGATGGAAGGTGGTTAATAGACTCAACATTACCCATGATGTGCTAGTATAGGTCAATTATTCTAGAAATGCAAAAGACACAATGTTAGAAGTCCATAGAGAAATTTGATCACTTATGCGGAAGAGTCTAATATTTGTTAATCCAAGAGTGTGTATAGAATGAGACATACTAATCAAAGTACACACACTCCGAAATAAGTAATGACCACAGAAAGCACATACATATTAACGTGGAATGGATATTCTCATCAATTCCAATATGCACCAAGAACTTCTCAAAAATTTCAAGCTTGCAAAACCATACTAAGAAAAACTTTTTGGATTTTTTATTTTTTTTTCATTCTTTTTTTATAAACAAAGCAAGATGAAACGAACAAACACACACAAAAACGACCCAAAAATAAAAGCAAACAGAAACCCAAAAACATAGAGAGAGAGAGAGAGAGAGAGAGAGAGAAAAAAAAAACTAAATAAACATGTTAAATCAAGTTAAGCTTTCTCACCCAAACCGCTTAGTATTAACAGTGTTGTGGGAATTACGGTTCTTGAGTGGTGTCTAGATGTTGTGGTTCATTTCCCCTTCAATGGGAACCCGTCTGGACTTGGTTTCTAACCTCCTACTCTAAGGTCTAGGCAAATGCAAACTCGCTTCATGTTTGGTCTCAAGCAAATCAAAATAAGAAGGTCTAAGTTGACCCTTAACCTCATTACGACCAATGAAATGTCTCTTATCCCAAAAGGTATTAGAATTTCTTCTACTTGTATGAGACACTCTCTCATACCACTCATAACAATAAGGACGAATATGACCATACATACCACAATGATGACAAATAAAAATAAGGTGTACCTTCTTTTCTTTCACCTTACCAACTCTAGAAAGATTGAGAAGTCCATCCTCATGTTGAATCGTTTGCTCTTCCTTTCCTTGAGTTTTGGTATCACGAGATGTAGATGCACTCTATTTTTGCTCTTTTTCACCACAAAACCCAATGTCATTCTTGTCATAACACATTTGTTGAGACCTAATGATATTATCCAAAGTCTTTGATCCTTTATTCCAAAGACTAATGGTAACTATAACACACTTGAGCTCTTTCTCTTTCTTGATGACTAGCTCTTCCAAGAAAACTTGAGACATCTCGAGAATTTTAATATTTTCTTCATATATTGCATAAATTTGTTGTAGCTCATTCTTCTCCATCTTACAAGTCAAGAGTTTTGCACAAAGAGCTTGTCGATCATTAGAGATCTTGATGGCATCATTCCTAGCCTCGAAAATCTCTTCCTTTAGTTTGACATTCTCACTTTCATAGGCTTTGAGTTTGATAATGAGTTTGTCATTCAATCTAGACAAGTTAAGAGATTTCTTGTACAACTTTTCATAAGCTTGTTGAAGCTCTTCACCATCTACATCATCCTCATTCTCTGAGGATTCATCATCAGTGATATTCTCAACCGGCCTCTTGGGATGCTCCATTCGTCCTTCAACTCCAGAAATCGCCATAAAAGCAAGAACTTGTTCATACCCATTTTCACCTTGAGCTTCGTTGTCACTTTCATCTTTATCAGACTCTAATTCATCATCCCAAGAGATAGTGAAGGTTTTCTTCCTCCTCAAACGATTAGGGCATTCCTGAGCAAAGTGGCCAAATCCTTGGCATTCATAGCAGTGAACTCTTTCAGAGTTCCCTCGTATCTTTCCTTTCTTCTTCTTGGTTGTAGAATCAATTTTAAGTTTTTCTTTGCTTTTCGATTTATGAGTTGATTCCAAAAGATTAGGCTTCTTTTTTAAGAAAGACTTTTTAAATTGTTTTACAAAAGTATCCGTAATCTTAGAATCAATCTCATAATCATCATCAAAATCCTTTCCAACTTTCTGAGCACTACTAAAAGCAATATTATCTTTTTGTTTCGTTTTGAAATTCATATGTGTCTCATAGGTTTGGAGATTTCCAACCGAATGATCTAGCTTGAGGTTGTCAACATCTTGAGCCTCCTTAATAGCTGCAACTTTTGGTTGGAACCGATCGGGCAATGACCTCAAAATTTTTCCTACAATCTTGGATTTTGGTATTTTGCCACCTAAATTGAAGCTGGAATTTACAATGTCACTCAACTTCGCATAAAATTCATCAAATGTCTCAATATTTTTCAATGAAAGGTTTTCAAAATTAGAAGTAAGTGTTCGAAGTTTTGAGCGTTTAACCGAAGGAGTGCCCTCATGAATAGTTTATAAGATATCCCAAGTGTAGACCACCCCGAACTCGCTCCGCGCGCGAGGGCGCGAATTGTGTTCATAGCTACTACAGTTCGAACTCCTATCACGGTTCTGAATCTAATCTCATAAAGTGCAATGTAAGACTGATAAATCACCAAAGAGTTCAAATCCAGCAAATCGTTTTGGAAAATTGATTCGAATCAAAAAGCGTCAAACATGGACTGCTTTGCCAGATTTCAGAGTCGCCACCTAAATATTTTATTTTGGAAAATTTAGAAAACCTTGACTCGTGCCTAAGGCCACGTGTCCGTCATCACCAAAGTTGCTTTGGCTCGGGAACTTAGATGCGAGAGGGAAGGTCTGAAATGAGCACCCGCTTGCCCGATCAAAGATCGGCCTCTACTAACATGATATGTTGTTTTTGAAAACACATGCGTTCTTAGTCCGGTTTATTGGCTAACTTACTATATGATCTTGCGCCGACATACAAGTATAGACTAAATCACTCAATTTGGAACAAAACATCTCATGTTTGTTTTTCGAAAATGGTTTGAAGTTGCTACCCTCAAGTAGGCTAAAATGCGGATTTGCTACCCTCAAGTAGGCTTAAAACATGATGATTTGCCACTTCAAGTGAGCTTAAAACTCACATTTTGATGAATTGTTCCAATTCAAGTAATGAAGCCTTCATTTACAGGCATTCAAACAGTTAAACACTTAAGCAGATAGTCTCATGGCAAGCATGCTATCATGGCAGCACTCACACTCATGCAAGGATGCTAAAGCATAAACACTTACAGTGTACTCTAAGCCAAAATAGAAGCTAGTTAGTAATCAATGCATGATCCTAGCTATGTCAATAGTGCCTAATGCAACAAATGCAAAATGTAACTATGTAGGCTCGGCTATCTAAGATGGCACATGAATGCAACACTTGATAACACGTATTCAAGCAAGTGTATTGAAATACAATGCAGTTTGAATGATGCGCCAAGCCCGGTGCATGCAATACGAATGAATGATGCACGCATGCAAAACATAAGTATGCTAATTGAAACATGCCCTAAAACTAACCATCAAAAGCTGATAAGTAAAAGGGAGAAAGACGTGGAGTTAGAAGACATGCATCACACACACGCACACTTATTACAACATTTGCCCTCTCGACGGAGGGTCCGAATAATAAGCTAACTAGCTACGCTAATTAAATTAATTATTACAAACCAAAATTAATTAACTATTCCTAGTTAACTAATTGTTACAAAACAAATCGATTAATTAAGCACATTAACTAATTAAGTACAAAATCAATGAATTAGCTAACTAAGTAAAGCAGTTAAAGCAGTTAAAAGAAGTCCTCGGGGCGAGGGGTGCATGCATGCTCAATTGCCTCGCTCGGAAATCCATTGCCATGCCATCAATTGCCTCTGTTTGCACTTGATTTGATTTCTGAAAGTTGCACAAACTTCCAGATTGCTTATGCTCCAACATAGGGACTCTCTGGTGGGCTGCCGACCAGAAAAGGGGACTGTAGACTAGAAAAACTGGTCGGCCGACCACCCTTACTGGTCGGTCGACTACTCCTTGTGGTCGATCGACCAGCTAATTTGCCAAACTCTAGTTTTGCTACAACAGAGAACAACAAGGGGCATAGCAGTGTATTTGCAAGATATGTGTGCATGACCACCCTCCCTATTGTAGACACCCCATTTTTGACCGTCCTCAAGACTTGGACATCACCGCTTGAACACCCGGTGATTATCCATGTTTGTGTTCGTTTTGAGTCCCCCGGGGGCCCGATGCCCGTGCCTCGGGATCTCTTAACCGGTTTGTTCGTGCTTGGTTTTCCACCAAGGCTTGTGTGTGTTTGCATTTGAGGGTAGGGGAAGGCTTGTTAGCCATCCCTAGAACCCACCGGCTGCCTCACACCTCCACCGGCTCTCCCTAGTAGCCATCGGCACTCTTTTATCCAAATCCTTGGCCGATCGGCCTTTGTATGATGCCGGCACATTTTGTGCGGTGGATTTGTTTTGGCCGGTGACCCTTCTGAACCCCTCTGAGGATGGTGCATGCCAGTTGTGCCAGCTGGATTACACCATCACCACTCTCCATACGAGGGATTGAACCCTTTGCACCCTTGACCCCCCTTGAAGCTTCTAGAAGCTTGAACCCTTGGCCAATTGGAGAAGCTTGGCCAGCTGTCTTAGCTTCCCTTGGAAGCTAGCACCCCGTGCACCCTTTGGCCTTACTTAGTCATTAAGTTTTGGCTTAGTTTTTGGCCTATATATACTTGCATTCATCTCCATTGTTTAGGGTTAGCAACTTTAGGTCAAAAACCAGAGCTTAGGCATATATTCTCTGATATACATCCATATATATCTATATCTCCCTTCTCCCTCCTTGTGTGTGTGTGTTTTGGGACCAAATAGTGTGATTTACCTTACTTTTGCACTAAAACACACACCATTACACCTTAGCTCGAGATTAGGAGGCTTGGAAGGTTGTTTGAGGTGTTTTTGGACTGGTTTTGAGCATTAGAGGAAGGCTGCAACCTTTGTTCTTCATTGGATCTTCAAGGGTAAGAACACCACTTTAGTTTCCCCATTCTTGCAACTACTTTCTACCCCTCTTGTCTTGGTTTTTTGGCTTTGTGTTTAACATAAAAAAACCTTGTTTTTGCTTGCTCTAGAACTTTCATTAAGGTCTCTTTTTCATTTGATTGAGGCCTTACTCTTTTAGGCCTTGTTTTGGTCTTTTTGTGCCCTTTTCTTGGAGCATTGTCTAGCTTGGTGTTTTTTGACCTTCTCACCACTGAAAACCAGTGGGTTTTCAGTGGTGAGGATGATATTTTCGAGCCTCATTTAGGGGAGAGACACCCCTCTCCCCTTGGTCCTTTATTTGCCTTTGTTTTGGGCTCATAGCATAGCATGTGTGCATGTTTGCATTTGGCTTCATTTCAGGACTTTTTGGGCTGTTTTAGGTCGTGTTTGATCTCTGTTTTGGTTGGAATTATAGCCTCTAAAATGCTTCTCATACTTCCTTTGAAATGCTCTTTTATGCCTAAAAGCATGCCATATGCCTAAGCCATATTTCTCGCATGTTTTAGCTTGATTTTATGAAAATATGAGTATCATCTTGTCATGCATAAGGGTGAGCCACTTTTTGGCTATGTTTGGCATGCTTAGCATGGTTGCCTTGATTGTTGGCTTGTAGGCTTTGCTTGTATGGAGTTATAGCATGCTTAACTTGTCTTTATCCCATGATTTGGCGTCATATTAGACCCTATTTCAGTCCATTAGTCATGTTCGTATGTTGGCATATGTGGCTTAGTTCATGCTTTAAGGGTGTGCTCTTGTATGCTTTAAAGTAGGCCTTTGCATGCTTACATGTTTAGTGCATTTTCGGGATGCCATGAAGGGGTTTGGGTGCTATTTTGTATGCTAAAAAACCTGTTTTGGTTGCCTCACATGTGCTATATTTGGTCTTGTTAAGTGGTGGTTCAATGTCTCACTTTGTGCCTTAGCCTTGAGCCTTATGGCTTGCATGCTTGTGTAGCATTTTGTTCATGTTTTGAGGCATGTTTTGCCACTGATTTAGGGAGTTTTGAGGGCTGCCTCATTGAGCTTAGTCCACCTTTGCATGCTTATATCATGGTTGTTGCATGTTTGATTGATGAAACCTAGTATACATGCTAGTTCCATGCATGATTGCATGACATTTGTACCTTGCATACTTTAGCTCTTTGCATGCCTAACATGATAGGTTGCATTACATTTGAGCCATGTCGCATGAGTTGCATTCCATGGTTTGGTTTGGGGTTGTCAAACCAAACATGAAGATTGAGAGGAGTTCACACTTGAGTGGTGAAACTTGTCTCCATCCTCAAGTCCCTAAGGCCCTTGATCTCCATATGATAGGGACTTAGTCTTCATTTTTTTGGGTTGCATGCATTTTCATATCAAAAGAGCAATCTTGATTCTTTGGGCTATCATGTATCAAAATGCACTATTGGTGGCCCAAGAACCAAGAGTCTTACCTCCTTGAGTCCCCAAGCATGATAGGAGGCAATGACCATGCTTACATGTCCCCTAAAATCCATGCCATGCATTCTTTGTCTTCTTCTGTCATCATCATCTGTCTGCGAGGACTTTCACTTGCCGCAGTTTAATGTGCCGATCGGCACTTTATTTGTGCCGATAACCACCACAAGCAGCTGATGGTCAATAAGAGCAGCCGATGATCTCTCCCCCCAGCCGGTGGGGCATTTCAGACCATTTGGAGGGTATTCCAGAACTTTGGGAATTTTTGGAGAGGCAGGACAGTAAAAACAGAAGCAGCAATGCCATGACACGGGTTTTCCGGGCGAGCCGCGACGAGCATGCATCATTCGCGCATTCCGAGGCAGGGCTGAGGCTCCATTCATTTTATTTGTTTAATTTAATTTTAGTAATTAGAATTTGTAATATTTATTCATTTATTCTTTCAGGACTGTATTATTCTTTTGGTCCCTCCGAGTGAGGGCATAATTGTAATAAGTGTGGGTGAGTGGGTGTATGTCTTCCAATCCCCATTTCTTTCTATCCCTTTTATTTACCTGCTTATGTTGGTGGATTAGGGCATCTCCAAATTAGCATACCTTATGCAATGCATGCGTGCATTCATGCATTTGTTTACATACATCGGGTTCGGCACATCATGCAAACTGCATCGTACTTTCAATTCCAAATTGAATACGTGGTAGTTGCTGCATTTCATGTGCCATGCTTAGGATAGCCGAGCTCGTTTAGATTACATCCTTGTATGTGATGCATTAGCCACTTGACATGAACTAGGACACGCATGTTTGCTAACTAGCTTCTGTTTTGGCTTGGAGTACTAGGTGAGCTATTATGCTTTAGCATACCACATGCGTGTGAATGTTGCCATGACAATATGCTTAACATGAGGCTAAGTGCTTACGTGAAATAAACTGCTTGAATGCCTGTGGGTGGAGGTTGGATTACTTGAGTTGGGAATACTCATTGAAATCCGTGTTTTAGCCTACTTGCGAGTAGCAAACTCAAAGCTTTTCAAAACAAGCGGATATGCAATGTTTATTTCCAAATTAGGCAATCTAGTCTATACTTGTTTCTTCTTGGCATAACATAGTAATTCTAGGCTAATAAGCGGGATAAGAGCATTTAATGTTTTCAAAACGGATATCACGGTTAGTAGAGGCGGTCTTCGGACCAGGCGAAGGTGCTCATAATGACCTTCCCGATCGTACCCAAGCTCGAGCCAAGTCAACTCGTGATGACGGACATGTGGCCTTGACGAGTCGGGGTTTCCTAAATTTCCCAAAAATAAAATATTTAGGTGGCGACTCATGTCTGCAGCAATCCATGTTTGGCACTACTTTTCAAAAATCTGTTTTCTCAAAACGATTTGCCGGATTCGGACTCTTTGGTTCAGATTTAGAACCGCGACACAAAAGGGAGTCCGAACTGTAGCGCGAGGTCCCCCGCGGACGTGCTACACCTATCATTTCTCAAGCTCAAATGAGCGTGATACTTGACTCTCGGGCCACCAACCAAGCATTGCAATGCATGATGGCCGAGAAGCCAAGTTTACACGAGTCAATGAATGCACAAATAACACACAAGACTCAAGAGCCCTCCATCCTATCATGCACAATCAAGGGGGACGACAACCAAGAAATGTTTCATCACTTCAAGTATGAAACGTCTCATATTTCTTGTGTTTGGATTAACGTCCGATCCAAACACATGCAATGCAACACAAACATGTTATCTTGGCATGTTTCACTTTGATTCATTTTGTTTACTCATTTTAGATTACTGATAAGTCCTTTAACTGGTTAAGTCCAAAAGTGTGAAGTCCTCTAATTGGAAAGATGGCCTCAACCATAAGCACCTTGAGCATGAAAGAAACCTCATGCTTTTGGTTAGTAGAAACCCTCAAGAGAAGGCTAAAACCATTAGGCATGAGAGCCTCAATTCCATGATCAAGCCAACAAAGGGCTTAAGACCTCTTTCAAAGTGAATGAAGGAGTGAAGCATGGAGTGCAATGGCATAATTTTCAGCACTGAAATGACATGCTAAATGACTTAAAATCATGCAAACAACTCATATAATGCATGTTGGAAGCATAAAGCATCAAAGCTAGTGAAATGTATTACACTAGAAGCATACATTATCAAGCTCAAACAACAAAGCCAGCCATGGACAGATCTAAAACATGCCAAATCAGTGGCATGAACATGTTGAAATTGAAGCCCAAAAGACTAGACTAACATGCACAGAAATTGGCTCACAAGCAAGGCATAAGGCACAACTCTCAAAAGCACTTAAAGAGTGAAAGAAGTGAGAACATGACAATGACATATGCTCTGAAATTACATGCCAAATGATTTCATATCATACAAACATCACAAATAAGGCATGTTAGGGGCTCCAAAACACAAGACTAGCAAGGCCCTTTACATTATAGCTATACAATGCAAGCCCCAAAGGACCAAGATGACTCAAAATAGTCCTAAATCATGTCAAAATAATGCCAAAACATACATGGAGTATAGCCAAGACAAGCTAGCATGAAAGGCCAAAACACCGAGTACACTAGGTTAATGGGCAAGATTGCACTACAAGTGCCAAAACCAAGCAAGAGATGACTCCACCAACCAAAATCAGAGTTATGACATGGAAAATAATGGCTAAAAACATGCCTGAACTAAGCAAATTCAAGGCACAAAGACATGCTACTTTGCAAGGCTACAAGTAAGATTACACTACAAGTGCAATAAGCATGCAAGAGGTGACCATGACAGCCAAAAAAAGAGTTAAGGTAGCTCTGAAAAGTCAAAAAAATGAGCCTAAACAAAGCCACAAAGAAGTAGAAACATATGCTTTTTTGATAGGCCAACAACACATGCAAACAAGAGAAGAGGAGGGGGAACTACCCCCTCCTATTTGGGGCCTCAAGACCACCTTTTCACCACTAAAATTCCTCTGGAATTCAGTGGTTTAAAGGCCAAAAAATTTGGTTTGAAAGGTGGTGAAAGATGGCTCAAAAGGCTTTACAAGCCAAGGAGCAAAAGGGAGAAAACACCCCCTAGCCAAACAAGGCTTAAACCACCACTTTTATGCCTCAAAAAAAGAGTTTCAAACAGTTCAAAACCAGCCCCAAAATAGTCTAAAACAATGGAAAAAGGATGATGAAGCAAGCATGCAAAATAAGCTAAAAGGGAGAGAGTTCTTACCCTTGAAGCACAGCTGCAAAACAGGTCCAAATTCTGAGCTAAAACCACCTTAGGAGCTCCAAATGATCCTCAAAGAACCTCAGCCCAATGGTGGTTAAGTTTGATCAAGGGTCTCTTTGCAAAAGTGTAGAGGATTCTAAGCTTAAGGCTCAAAACAAGAAGAGAGAGAGGCTTCTAGAGGAAGAATTTGGAATTTTTGCTCTTCAAAATTCTAGAGAGAGAGAGAGAGAGAGAGGCTCCCCAAACTTTCCAACCCTTCAAAAAAATGAGATATAGCTTAATATATAGCAATATATGAGCATTGGTCGAAATATCTCAATTCAGAAATATCTAGGGCAGTCTGGAACAGCAATAGCAAAATATCTGTAGATTCTGGGCTTTCCGGAAATTTCTGGCCAACCGACCACCTTAACTGGTCGACCGACCACTTTTTCTGGTCGGCAAGGATCATTTTTGGTCGGCATATGGTCGGCATGCTCCATTTGTGGTCGGCACACTCCCTTAGTGGTCGGTAACAAAAATCAGTCCCAGTCCCTGACTTGAAGCAAGCCTAACTCCTTCATCTAGATGCCTTTTCAGGTCATTCTTGTATGCAAATTGAAGCCCTAGAAGTAAGATTTCCAATGATGGTAGCCTCACATCAAAATTCCAGCTATGCTAAGAGATATCCCTCTTTTAGTGAAGACTGCTTAGTTTCAGTCCAACCAAATTGATGTCCTACTTCAACCAACCATATCTCCCTCATCTGGCCTTGGCTTGAGGAGATTCTTGAGTGCAAAATGAAGCCCCAAAAGTCTTCTTTTCAATGGTGGTGGCCTCATAGCTAAAATCCAAGTGTGCAAACGAATAGGCCTGATTCAGCGAGGGCTGCTCGACTCTCTCTTAACGATTCATGCCCAACTCCTTCCCCAACTGGGTTTCTTTCCTTTCCTCTTCTTTTCTTCAATTCCAAACTCCTATGCAAGGTATTTTGAAAGAATTTTCAGAGATTTCACCTCTATTTCATTCATTTTCACTTTGTCCTGGCTCGGTTTACCGAAAAGCGCAACATTTAACGAAATGTGAGCCTCGGAGCATCACAGAAACCTTTTTCAAAATATTTTGAAAGAGAGGGTTTTAAGATCTAAAATCTTTTGATCAAGAAATGGGGTGTGAGATTTGGATTTGGAGTTCTCCTTGCCGAAGAAATCGAACCTTTGCATAGCATAGCCTGCATCACTAAGTAAGCAATCAGCGGCACCTAAGTCTTAAGGGCGGCCAAAAATGGGGTGTCTACACCAAGCCTTTTTTGCGACTTCACAATTACAAATACGACTAAACTCTTATGGAGTGACAGCGCAAAAGAGAGAATTGATAGTTTTACTATTATAACTAGTATTTTGGTAATCAATTGTGTCCAAATTATCAATTGGTTTGGGGAAAGTTATTCCATCAATGGTAATTGCCGGTTTGGTCCACTCACACATGACGGATTACCAAACTTTTTCATCAATAGATTTTAAAAACGCTCTTATCCAAGCTTTCCAAAAAGAATAATTAGATTTGTCAAGTAGGGGTGGTTGAATCGTAGAATTCCCCTCACAAATTGAATCCATTATCACAAATCAAACAAGATCTTACTCCAATAGTTTTGAAAAATAAAAATAGAGTGACCTGCTCTGATACCAATTGAAAAATCTAAACCCCCAAGATATTGATTTGTGATTATGTATCAATTTTAAACAGTAAATAACAATCTCAATCAAACAATCAAAGACAAATTGACACAACGATTTAACATGGAAAAATCAAAATCGGAGCACTTCCAATTGTGATAAAAACAACCACGGGCCAAACCCACAAAACAATCCACTAAGAAGACAAAAAGGAATTACACATGTATATCCTCAATTACCTAGAAAATCCATGCCCGAATTGAACCGACCCCAATGTGTCTCTTCCACCACCGTCTTCACCTCAGAATTGTCATGTCCAACGTTGAATTGACAACGCTGATGTTAAATCCACGATGATGAGCCACTCCGCTGATTGTTACCGTCATAGGGTTACTGTATGTACCTTGAGCGGTGATTGCTTTGCGACTTTTCATAGATTATCGGAAGTTGAACTGGGTAACTGTTAAGAACAAATACCCAATGCCTCCCATAGATGATTTGTTGGATCAGTTAAAGGGGTCTTGTTGTTTTTCTAAGATAGACTTGAGATCGGGTTACCACCAATTGAGAGTGAGGGAAGAGGACATCCTGAAGACAACATTCCATACGCGGTATGGCCATTATAAGTTTCTAGTGATGCCCTTTGGGCTCACCAATGCACCAACTGTGTTTATGGACTTGATGAACCAGATCTTCCGTAAATTCCTAGATCGTTTTGTGGTCGTTTTTGTGGACGACATCTAGATTTACTCACCCTCAGAGGAGGAATAGTGCTTGAATTGCTTAGAGCCCATAAACCGTATGCTAAGTTTGGGAAGCGTGAATTCTGGCTGAGAGAAGTTAAGTTTTGAGGCCATGTAGTATTTGGGGAAGGGGTGACCGTAGATTCATCTAAGATAGAAGTAGTTCATGATTGGGAGTGACCTAAGAATGCTTTTGAGATCTGTAGTTTCTTAGGTTTGGCCAGATATTACCGTTGGTTTGTGAAGGATTTCTCTAGATTAGCCTCACCGTTAACTAGACTAACGAGGAATGGAGTTAAGTTTGTGTGGAATGAGACTTGTGAGAAGTCTTTTCAAGAGCTTAAGGTTAGACTTAGCACTGCTCCAGTATTGAGTATTCCGAAGAGGGATTTGGGCTATTCGGTATATTGTGATGCCTTATAGGAAGGCTTGGGTTGTGTTTTAATGCAAGAGGAAAATGTAGTAGCCTATGGCTCACGACAGTTGAAAACACATGAGAAGAACCACCCTAGCCACGATCTAGAGTTAGCAGCAGTGATTTTTGCCCTAAAGATTTGGAGACATTATCTGTATAGTGCGAAATTTGAGGTGTTTTCGGATCACAAGAGTCTAAAGTATCTGTTTACATAGAAAGACTTGAATCTAAGGTAGAGGAGGTGGATGGAGTTTATAGAAGATTATGACTTTGAGTTACATTATCATAAGGCTAATGTGGTGGCCGATGTCTTGAGTGTGAAATCCATTGGTAGTGTGGCTAGTGTTGCCATCTGGGAATAGAAGATGTTGGGTGCTATTGGGGAGTTTGACTTGCATCTTGGTGAGTTCGTTGAGTCTGCAGTTTTGTTTTCTATAGTTGCACAACCTACACTTGTGAACTGAGTGATAGAAGCACAGAAGGGTGACCTTGAGATAGAATCTCTCCGGGAGAAAATCTCCAGTAGGAAGGTGGAGAAAGGCTTGAATATATATCCTGATGCAAGTATTAGATACTGTGAGAGGAAGCACTCCGAGAGTTTCACCACTCACGCCTTGCGGTGCATCCAGAAGGCACAAAGACGTATTACGACCTTAGCCGCCAGTTTTGGTGGAGGGGAATGAAGAAGGATGTGGCCGTGTTTGTGTCAAAATGCTTTACTTGTCAACAAGTCAATGCCAAACATTAGAGGCCAGCGAGTTTGTTGTAACCCTTGCCCATAACTGAGTGGAGGTGGGAGCATGTCATGATGGATTTTGTTGTGGGCTTTCTGAGGACTCAACAGGGTAATGATGCCATTTGAGTGGTAGTTTATACCAATGGCGTGGCGACTCGATGGATTATTGTAGACACCCCATTTTTGACCGACCTTAAGACTCAGACGTCACCAATTGAGCGCTTGGTGATGTTGCATATCGTGCTCGTCCAGAGGTTTCAGAGTCTCGGCTGCGAGCCTTGCCTGCAGACTTTCGGACTCTTTCGTGCTTTGCCTTGGTTTGCGAACCAGGCTCTGTTTTCTCTGTTTTCTCTTCCCGAAGGGAGGGGGAGGTCTCGTAGATCATCTCTCAGTGGCCGTAGGCTACGTTTCGTGGTTGCAGGCCATTTTTCTCATTTCGGAGCCCGGTTCCCGGTTTTCGGAGCCGTCAGGCCGTGTGCCTCGGTTCGGGACCGCCTAACCACCTCCATTTGCTTTGGTTTTTGGCACACACCTTATTTCCTCCCTTTCAAAGGACACTGTGGTCCGAGAGACCAACTTTGTGGTCAGACACCACTTCCGGTGCCTAATTGCGTGTTTCGGCTCCCGAACCTTCATTCTACATTTTTGGGCTCCGACCCAAACTTGAAATAGTCATATTTTGAGGTCCTTTTCATGTTTGATTAAGGACCTTTTGTTTTTTGACATCTCCATATACCACTTGCTTCTTTACCCCTCGTTTTTTCCCTTTTCTTGCACGGTATTTTAGGCGTACTTGTGGGCTGTTTTGGACTTGGTCGTAAACTAAAAAGTGTCTTATTTTGAGCCCCTCTTCAACTTTGTTGAAGGGCTCTTAACCATTGAGACCATCAGCTATCACTTACCCCTTTAGCTCACCTTTTGGCCATTTTGGGGGGAAATTTGAATTTCATTTCCCCCCCATTTTTCCCCCTCTTTTCTACATGTTTTTTGCCTATATATACAGCATCCCAGGTCTGTAAAAAGGGTTAGAACATTTTTTTTGGAGCTCCTATATTATATCTCTCTCTCTCTCTCTATAATTCCAAGCTTCAAAATCCTTAAGTTCCTACACCCATTTACACTACAACCCATAGCATCACTCCTCCTTACTCCATTCCAGCAGATTGAGGGTCATTTCCAAAGGCTAGGAGCTCTTCTTCTTGGTTTAAAGGTTGTTAAAGTTTGGTTCTACATGGGTGAGTACCATTTTCCCTTTTTCTTGCATTTTTTTGTTCCATTTCTTAGGCCTATTTGCTTATTGTTTCAAGCTCCGACCAAAACTGAAAAGATCATTTTTTTGAGCTATATTCCATGTTTCATTAAGAGTTCATTACAGTTTGAAGTTTCATTTTGGAACTTTCTTCATTACCCCTCTTTATGCCACTATTTTGCGTAGCATTTCTAGCCTATTTTTAATCTGTTTTTGAGCATCATGTAAACTTTAGCTAAGCTTATTTTATGTCCCTCTAAAACATTGTAGAAGGGATCAACCCTGTTGGGGGCCTCCATGTTGTACCTACCATTATACCCCTCTTTGGCCCCCATTTTTGCATGCTTTTTTAGGCTTATCTAGCTTTTGTTTTCGGCCATGATCAGAACTGGAATGAGTCATATTTTGACCCCTTGGACATATTTCATTCAGGGTCTTTTCTTATTTGATGAATGTTTGGTGTACCTCATGTTATAGCCTTTTGTTATCCTAGTTCTTGCATGGCATTTTTAGCATGTTTTCATACTGATTTGGGGGTTGTCATAAACTGTAAATGTGAATATTTTTGGTCCCTCTTCAGTGTTGTAGAAGGATGTTTTTCTGTTTGGATTTTGTATATATCACTTGTTTCATTACCCTCCTTGTGGCCTATTTCTTGCGTAGGAATTTTGCCATGCTTGTATATTGCTTTGTGGTTTTTTTTGAACTGGAAAAATGCTAGTTTTGGGGTTTCCTTGCTTCTTCCTTTTCATGTCATGTATCAGTTATGCATGTTTGGTGTAGCTATAGGCCATTTCGGGTGCCAAAATTCATGTTTCGGGACCATTCCTTGCATTTGGTGTCATTTCGCCATCTTTCGGGACTGTTTTCCCCCATATTTCAGTGCTGAGATTCCATTGGCATGTTTGCATATCATTTTCTATGTCATTTCATGCCTTAATGCCATTGCCTCGGTTTGCGTGCCTGTGTGCACGCATTTCGAGGCACTTCATTTTTATCCATCGGCCTCTTATGTGAGTATGGCTGAGGCTCACTCATGTTAGTGTAAGTCCATTTTGCATTCTGTATGCCATTTTAGTCTCGTTGCATCGTGTATGCCATTGCCTCGGTTTGCGTGCCCGTGTGCACGCATTTCGAGGCATCTCATTTTTCATCTCTTGGCCTCTTATATGAGTGTGGCTGAGGTCCTCTCATGTTAGTGTAAGCCCAATTGCATTGCGTATGCCATTGCCTCGGTTTGCGTGCCCGTGTGCACGCATTTCGAGACATCTCATTTTCATCAATCGGCCTCTTATGTGAGTGTGGCTGAGGTCCACTCATGTTAGTGTAAGTCCAATTGCATTGCGCATGCCATTTTATGCCTTAGGATCATTTTCTCGATTTGTGTGCACGTGTGCACGCATTTGAGCATCTCATTTTCATAGCATTGTGCATGTTAGGATTGTATCTTAGTTACATTTCATACATATCATGCATATTGCATTGTGTTCGGGATAGGAATTAGCCCGGGCACGGGAAACGAGGCACGTTTCGTACTCCGAGTGGCGGAATGGGTCTCAATTCCCAAGTCGACACTCGGATTATCCATGATGGAGTTAGGTTTTGTTGTAGTGTTCATACGCATTCATCCTATATTGAAACGTGCAATCGGCTCCTCGGCCATAATCGTGATTGGTGGCACGGGGATCGAGACATGCATACATTTGTGAAAATGCATTGCTATGCCCTTTCTGCTCTGTCGCGACAAAATCAAAAGCAGCGATCTTAGAGGCTTGGCGCGCTTTCCAAACGAGTGCAAACAGAGGCTAATTGGGGCATCCCAGTGGATTTCCGCGCAAAGCACCCGGGCATACATCATTCATCAGAATCAAGGCAGTCTCTGGCTTGCATGCCAGTTTTACAGCTGTTTTATTTAATTTGCTAATTAATTAGGAATTTGTACATTATTTGGACAGTATTATTCTTTCATTGGGGAGTGTATATTCTTGCGGACCCTGTGTGCGAGGGCAAAATTGTAATAAGTGTGGGTGAGTGTGATGTAGGTCTTCCAATCCCACGTCTTTCTTCCCTTTTATTTACACCTTATGATGGTTAGATTAGGGCATATTTCAATTAGCATCTGATATGATAGCATGTTTGCATTCATTCATCTGTTTTGCATGCACCGGGCTCGGCGCATCATACTAACTGCATTTGTATTTCAATTCCAAGTTGAATACATGTTAGTTGTAGCATTCCATATGCCATGTTTAGAATAGCCGAGCCTGCTATAGTTTGCATTTTTGCATGTGTTGCATTAGGCATTTCTGTATACTTAGGATCATGCATGATTTCTAATGAGTTTCTGTTTTGGCTTGGAGTACTCGGTGAGTTTTTATGCTTTAGCATCCTTGCATGCGTGTGAGTGACTGCCATGAAAAGCATGCTTACCATGAGGCTAATTGCTTATGTGATATAACTACCTTGAATGCCTGTGGGTGGAGGTTGAGTTACTTGGAGTAGAACAAATCATTGACTGTTTGTTTTAAGCCCACTAGATAGTGACAAAACCATTGTTTTCTAAAGCCCACCCAAGGGTGGCAAATCTATGTCTTAGCCTACCTGCGGGTAGCACCACCAAACCATTTTCAAAAACAAACATGAAGTGTTTTGTTCCAATTCAGGCAACCCAGTCTATACTTGTATACTGTGCGCATCACATAGTAACCTAGGCTAATAATCGGAATAAGAACACACAATATTTTCAAAATAAGATATCATGGTTAGTAGAGACCGATCTTTGACCGGGCGAGCGGGGGTGCTCACGAAGTGACCTTCCCCAATCGTACCCAAGTTCCCGAGCCGAGGCAACTTTGGTGATGACGGACCGTGGCCTTTGGCCTTGAGTCGGGGTTTCCTAAATTTCCCATTAAAAACATTTAGGTGGCGACTCACATGTCGCAAGCAGTTCATGTTTGGCACTTCTTTCAAAATCAGTTTTCTTAAAGCGATTTGCGGTTGAACTCTTTGGTTCAAGATTAAGAACCGTGACATTTGAGTCCTTGAGCTGTAGTGACCCCAATATGAGCAGGCAGGACTTAACCCTCCGGGCATTGGGGCGTCTCTGATTCTGGCGACTCTGCTTTGGGATTTAGAGAACTTGACTCGAACTCATGATATCTGGTTTTGACTACACTTGTGTGTTTCTTTGCATTGCATTTGCATTGGTGCGCCTAGGACACCGTGTTTGCCATCTGCTATTCTGGCGGTTTGGGAGGCTTGTCTTGTCAAGGCATGTCCATAATTTGACCGATTCTGAACTCTGCCGATATGGGAACACAAACTCCGGTTTTAGGGCACCCTTTTGACCATTCGACCTAGTGCATATCGAAATCCGTAGTGACCATTCCAAACTAGGGACGGGTTGCTTACGATATAGGTTGTTTGAAACATTTGTGCGTAGTGAAATCCTAGCTCGACAAAATAGGGCGAAACCCTACCCCAACATAGGGGTGTTTTGGCTCTCACTTGCTTGTTATGTGCTTTAGAGTGCGTCTTTACAGGAATGCATGTATCAGTTTGCAAGTTTGGGCATTAGGCTGGGGCACCGATTCGATATTTTGAAATCGGTTTACACGAGGGTAACAGTTCTGAGCGAAATTTTGAAGCGAAATTCAATAGAACACCATCATCTGCTACACTCGTATCTATTTTGGTAAAAGTCAGCCTGAGATGCTGCATGTTTTCTCTTTTGCTAGGTAGTCCTGGAACTATAGCTTCAGAAGGGTCTGGTATCCCCCGGGTACTCTGGACTTGTGTGATTATGTGATCAGGGGATGAACCACCTGCGGATGGTGCTCAGTTTACTCCAGATGTAATGGATGGCGCGCACTGTTTTGAGCATTTTGCGAATGCTGATTTTTGTACCTTCTGACTTGGGTATTGTGTATGCATCTTGTTGTATCGAGTCACCCCTGTTGAGGCTGTCTTGTTGTATCGGATCAGCCCTGTTGAGTCTGTGTCGTTGTATCGAGTCAACCCTGTTGAGACTGTCTCGTTGTATCGAGTCAACCCTGTTGAGTCTGCGTTGTCACATCGAGTCAATCCTATTGTATAAGGTCGGGTGATTCCGGGGGTGTTACCTCGGGCATCACCATTTTGTTTTGCTTTTGTCTCTTCGTTTTCTTTTGAGTCTGTTTCTGCTAGGGAGCCAGTTATGCCAATAGATTTTGAATGAAACAGCAGTGATTTTCACTCTCGCGTTTATACGCCTTGTGCGATTATCTGGGAAGTTACGAATAAGATAGCGATGTTGACTAAGAACTCTGTCTTTTCTGTGCCTTAAAGTCGTTGTAATGACCTGAGTTTTTCAAAACTTTTTGAACACTGCGGTGAAAATAAAGAGGGACGAATTCCTCGGGATTTGCAAAACTTTGATCAAACTGAGAGAAAGAGAGGCGTGCTAAGCCCTTAATGATTGAGATCATGCTTGTTAGTGTGAGTACTGAGAAGGACCCTAGCTTTAATCCAGATTGGTTCTACACTGTCTTTAGTGCGAGCGATTTTGTCACTTTCTTAAAAAATTTCAAAAAATGTTTTGCGCGGTCCTACAAAGACATGTGTGGAATCGCTCTTGAGATTGTGCAGCTTCGGATCGCTCTTGGCCTCGAGACTCAACCCCTTTGCTTCCAAACCTTGAACTTGAATTCAGAAGGTTCAACGGTCAACTACGATGTGAGGCCTGTGTGGCCAGATTTGAAGCAACCTTCGAACAAGAGGCACCAAAGTCAGATCAAGAAGATCAGACCTCATCAGAAGAAGCTTGCGAAGCTTGCGAAGCTAAATCAGAAGCACCCCTCGAACTAGGGGCAAAAATGTCCGATATGCTCGAAGAGCCGAAGATGGATCCTTCTGTGAATCAATACAGCAGTCATTTTCCGGGATTCAAATGACTTCAGGATCTCAAAACCATTTGGCATGGACCAGTTACACTTTTACCCTTTGAGAGGCTCGCTGGGCCGAAAACCCGAAAGGGCGACCTAGGCAAAAGTTAGAGCAAGACAAAAAAATATATACAAAAAATGCAAAAAGAAAAAAAAAGAGAAAAATACAAAAAAAAAAAAGAGAAAAAGAGAAAAAAAAAAAAGAAGAAGAAAAGAAATGAAAATGAAAAGAAAAGAATGAAAAGAAAAGAAAAAACAAAGCTCATAAGGTTGACAACACGCACAGTATATGGCAAAAGTTAGAGCATAAAAAGGAGAGGTTAAATACCCGAGTGTACCTTAACCCCGAACTACATAAGGCTTGATTCCCATGTTTGGGATACGTAGGCAACTTCATCCTGAAGTCCAGCCGTAAACACTTCAAATTCAATTGTGTCCATGTGATGGTTCTGGTCTTTGTTTTCACTGTATCCGAGAGTCTGGTTGTGTTCGTCGCTCTGAGGACTGACTATAATGCGCTGCGGTGCCATTCAAACAAGGGGCAACTTTCCGTTGCCATTCAATGCGCCGCGGTGCCGTTCAAATAAGGGGCAACTTTCCGTTGCCATGCAACTCTCTTCAAGCAAGGGGCAATTTTCCTTCGGATCTGAGGTTGTGCATCTCGAGAGTGGGTTCTATGCTCGTTGAGCAGTGGCCGTTTGCAAAAATAGTTTTTGAGAATTTTTACTGAGGTTGACTAATTTTCTCGAAAATTGTTCCATCTTTTCCAAAAACTGGACTACTTCTTGGACCCAAAAAAGGAAAATTTTCAGTGCTTATAACCTAACTTGCATGATTTCAAATCAAAAATTGAACAAGCATGTTAATCTAACTCTCATGTCGGTCAAAATTACTTTAGCAAAAGCTCAAAAAAAATAAAAATGTCAACATGATGAACTAGGGGCACAGTTGAGTCAGGAGTTCTGTCTTTTCCCCTTTGTCAAAATATTTGCCAAGAAGGGCACTCTACCTGCCAGAAAAGGCACAACTGAAGGCGACAATAAAAGGGCCGAAAAGCTCCCTCATCCTCCGAGCAACGAGGTATCAAGCCCAGTGCGAAACACGAACTGGAATGGATCAAGATATTCCACTCCCTCATCTGGACACATCTGATTACGTCCAAACTCTCTAGCAGAGCATCGTCAACCGATGTCAGTTGCAAATTTGCTACACACCCAGTTGTAGCGCAACCTCTCTGTTGGAGGAATTCACTAGCTGTAAGCGGAAGAAAGAGAATCTAGCAGAATGCTAGGGGCACGAGCCCACAACTTGCTGTTTATCCATCAACCACCCAGGGGAGGGATTGAAAATGAGAGATTGAAGAATAGAGAGATGTGCGATGAGAGGAAAAGTGAGAAAAGGGCCTTTTCAGAAAAACAGAGCTTGAGGGCCGAGTGATGTGAGAACCACAAATAAGAAAAGGGTGGGAAATAATACCCGGTGAAACAGGCTCCCTGTGTGCATTTGAGTCTTTCGTTGTATTTTGTTTGTCTCGATTCTTGTTTTGAGTCGTTTCAAGTGTCAATAGATGTGTTTAGGTTGTTTACCTTTATTTTCCGTTGTTGGGTCGTCTTTGCTGTGTTCAATTGTAGGCTCAATACCCGGTCGAGAACTCATTTCCTCAATTTCAAAAATGATTTGTTGTGTGCTCTGAGTGCCGTGCCGTTCTCCACATTTGTGCAAAACAAAATTTATTCTTTCATAAAACCGCAGGATTCAACTCAGGTCATATAAGAACAGTAGAACCAGGACCTATCTGAAGCTATAATGGTTCCGGACTGCAAAGCAAAAGCAAAAGAGGAAAATGTCGGGCATCTGAGTTTGTTCCAACTTGATGAGCTCGAGATTGTATTCCGTGTACCTCTTGAGTCTTGCCAATGCTCAAGTATGAGTGTGCCTCTACCTCAAGCTCAAGTCTACCTCAAGCGAATGGCGTCAGTGCTCTCTCTGAGTACCGGCTCCTTGCAGGGTCATCTTGGGCGTGTTGTGTTAATGAGTTCCTAGGAGACCAAGCTGACGGTGAAAACTAGAGTTGAATGGCTATTGCCTAGAAGCATAAAGGTTCGGGATTTCGAGACTAAAGTCTGGTTTAAATACCAGGCGTGTCCTCGACTTGAAATCCGTATAGAAGCCCCATAGGTTGAGATAGCGTGTATGCACCTCAGTGCGGATCTTGGACCAACCTAGTATGTCACCCGTTGGAGAATAGGGAAAGTTGTGAATATGATCGAGAAAACAAGCGGCGGTAGTAGCTCCTACATATAGATGTTGTTACTTGTCGGCATTTGAGCCTTTGTCTTTGTGAGTTCAAGGTAAAGTGTTGAAGAACACGAGGAGATCCCGTCGAGTAAGCGGTTCACCGCCACTCACCTCGAGGTGCTTTCTAAAGCGCCGCTTTGTCCGATTATTGCTTTCCTTAAGCATCATGCATTGTAATGCATTGTACCTATCAAGTTTCTTTCTCGGTCATATGCGATATTGTATGTACGATTCATCCAAAAGTTCCGTTTGAGATCATTTATTAGGGTATCAATCACACTTCATTCATTTTGTGTATCTATCACACACATTCTCACTTTGTGTATCCATCGCACACCTTTAGTGTATCAAACACACTTGTTCACTCAGTGCATCTATCACACTTTGTTTTCACCTTTTGTGTATCCATCACACACCTTTAGTGTATCAATCACACTTGTTCACATAGTGCATCTATCACACTTTGTGTTCACCTTTAGTATGTCTATCATACTTTGCTCACTTTGTGTATTAATCACACTATGCTCATTCGTTGCATTGTTATGCACATCTGTCTAGCATTGTTATGCTTATTACTTGCATTGTTATGCACACTTCACCTGCATTGTTATGCACCTTTTCACTTGCAATTATCACTCTTTCTCCTCGCGCGTGCGACGGGTTAGACCTCTTCGGTTAAAAGCATTTGGAATACGTTCCAATGCTTACACCATTCTGAAACAGGATCGTCCTATGTTTCTCCCTCTTGATTAAAAGCATTTGGAATACGTTCCAATGCTTACACATCTGAAACATCGGGATCGTCCTATGTTTCTCCCTCTTCGTTAAAAGTGTTGAATCGTTCAATACTTACACCATTACGAAACAGGGATCGTCCTATTTTTCTCCCTCTTTGGTTAAAAGCGTTGAATCGTTCCAATGCTTACACCATTCTGAAACACCGGATCGTCCTATGTTTCTCCCTCTTGATTAAAAGCGTTGAATCGTTCAATGCTTACACCATTCTGAAACACCGGATCGTCCTATGTTTCTCTCTCTTCTAAAAGCGTTGAATCGTTCAATGCTTACACCATTCTGAAACACCGGGATCGTCCTGTGTTTCTCCTCTTTAGTTAAAAGCGTCGAATCGTTCCAATGCTTATACCATTACAACACCGGGATCGTCCCTCGTTTCTCCTCTCTTTGCGGAACAGGGATCGTCCTATGTTTCACATAACTTGCGAACACGGGATCGTCCCTCGTTTCTCTCTTCTTTCTGAAACAGGATCGTCCTAAGTTTCTCTCTCTTTTGAAATCTGGGATCGTCCTATGTTTCTCTTGCCTTTCGAAACAGGGATCGTCCTATATTTCACATTCATACGGAACAAGGATCGTCCCTCGTTTCTCCTCTCTTTGCGAGAACATCGGGATCGTCCTATATTTCACATTCTTTCCAAACACCGTGATCGTCCTATGTTTCACATTCTTGCGAACAGGGATATGTCCTTATGTTTCTCCTTCCTCCGAAACACGGAATCGTCCTATGTTTCTCCTTCTTTTCTAACCAGCAGGATATGTCCTAATCTTTGGGATCGTCTCGATCTGCGGGATCGTCCTAATCAGGATCGTCCTAATCTTTGGGATCGTCCTAACCTTTGGGATATCGTCCTTAACCTTGGGATCGTCCCTAACCTTCGGATATGTCCTAATCCTGCAGGATCGTCCTAACCTTCGGGATCGTCCTAATCCTTGGGATATGTCCCTAACCTTTGGGATATGTCCCTAGCCTCCGAGATACGTCCTTCGTTCCCCTCTTTGGTTAAGAGCATTTGGAATACGTTCAATGCTTAAACCACTCAAACTCTTGGGATAAGTCCCTCGTTTCTATCTTTGTTCCTTCCTCGGCATTTCATTATTTGTCTTGCGCACCTCACCTGTGCTTGTTAGTACATTACATTGTTTTGCATACAAACCGGCGTGGCGTGTAAGTCAATCTTCAAACCGCCGGCGTGGCGTATAAGTCCAATCTTCAAAAACCCGGCGTGGCGTGTAAGTCAATTTTCAAACCGCTTGCGTAGCATATAAGTCCAATTATCGAAATCTTCCGCATATCATTTGCATTTTGCCCCGCTTTCTTGAGCACTGCTTGAGCACATTTTGTCTATCTTATGCTTTGTCATGCCATTTTGTCTATCTTGTCTGCTTTGTCTAAGTCTTCGGCCTTGTCAAAAATGGGTCGTCTCTGGGCTTTGACATTCACTCCCATCATTCTTATGACTTTCGAGTTCTGTCAAAGAGGGGCAACTGTAGACACCCCATTTTTGACCGACCTTAAGACTCAGACGTCACCAATTGAGCGCTTAGTGATGTTGCATATCGTGCTCGTCCAGAGGTTTTAGAGTCTCGGCTGCGAGCCTTGCCTCCGGACTTTCGGACTCTTTCGTGCTTTGCCTTGGTTTGCGAACCAGGCTCTGTTTTCTCTGTTTTCTCTTCCCGAAGGGAGGGGGAGGTCTCGTAGATCATCTCTCAGTGGCCGTAGGCTACGTTTAAATGATTCTTGAGCCATTTTCTCATTTGAACCGGTTCTGGTTTTTGGCCGTCAGGCCGTGTGCCTCGGTTCGGGACCGCCTAACCACCTCCATTTGCTTTGGTTTTTGGCACACACCTTATTTCCTCCCTTTCAAGGGACACTGTGGTCCGAGAGACCAACTTTGTGGTCAGACACCACTTCCGGTGCCTAACAGCCCACTTTTGGGGCCCCGAATTACGTGTTTCGGCTCCCGAACCTTCATTCTACATTTTTGGGCTCCGACCCGAACTTGAAATAGTCATATTTTGAGGTCCTTTTCATATTTGATTAAGGACCTTTTGTTTTTTGACATCTCCATATACCACTTGTTTCTTTACCCCTCGTTTTTTCTCTTTTCTTGCACGGTATTTTAGGCGTACTTGTGAGCTGTGTTGGACTTGGTCGTAAACTACAAAGTGTCTTATTTTGAGCCCCTCTTCAAATTTGTTGAAGGGCTCTCAGCCATTTGAGACCCACAGCTATCACTTGCCCCTTTAGCTCACCTTTTGGCCATTTTGGGGGGAAATTTGAATTTCATTTCCCCCCCATTTTTCCCCGTCTTTTCTACACGTTTTTTGCCTATATATACAGCATCCCAGGTCTGTAAAAAGGGTTAGAACATTTTGTTTGGAGCTCCTATATTATATCTCTCTCTCTCTATAATTCCAAGCTTCAAAATCCTTAAGTTCCTACACCCATTTACACTACAACCCATAGCATCACTCCTCCTTACTCCATTCCAGTAGATTGAGGGTCATTTCCAGAGGCTAGGAGCTCTTCTTCTTGGTTTAAAGGTTGTTAAAGTTTGGTTCTACATGGGTGAGTACCATTTTCCCTTTTTCTTGCATTTTTTTGTTCCATTTCTTAGGCCTATTTGCTTATTGTTTCAAGCTCCGACCAAAACTGAAAAGATCATTTTTTTGAGCTATATTCCATGTTTCATTAAGAGTTCATTACAGTTTGAAGTTTCATTTTGGAACTTTCTTCATTACCCCTCTTTATGCCACTATTTTGCGTAGCATTTCTAGCCTATTTTTAATCTGTTTTTGAGCATCATGTAAACTTTAGCTAAGCTTATTTTATGTCCCTCTAAAACATTGTAGAAGGGATCAACCCTTTTGGGGGCCTCCATGTTGTACCTACCATTATACCCCTCTTTGGCCCCCATTTTTGCATGCTTTTTTAGGCTTATCTAGCTTTTGTTTTCGGCCATGATCAGAACTGGAAGGAGTCATATTTTGACCCCCTGGACATATTTTATTAAGGGTCTTTTCTTATTTGATGAATGTTTGGTGTACCTCATGTTATAGCCTTTTGTTATCCTAGTTCTTGCATGGCATTTTTAGCATGTTTTCATACTGATTTGGGGGTTGTCATAAACTGTAAATGTGCATATTTTTGGTCCCTCTTCAGTGTTGTAGAAGGATGTTTTTCTGGTTGGATTTTGTATATATCACTTGTTTCATTACCCTCCTTGTGGCCTATTTCTTGCGTAGGAATTTTGCCATGCTTGTATATTGCTTTGTGGTTTGTTTTGAACTGGAAAAATGCTAGTTTTGGGGTTTCCTTGCTTCTGCCTTTTCATGTCATGTATTAGTTATGCATGTTTGGTGTAGCTATAGGCCATTTCGGGTGCCAAAATTCATGTTTCGGGACCATTCCTTGCATTTGGTGTCATTTCGCCATCTTTCGGGACTGTTTTCCCCCATATTTTAGTGCTGAGATTCCATTGGCATGTTTGCATATCATTTTCTATGTCATTTCATGCCTTAATGCCATTGCCTCGGTTTGCATGCCCGTGTGCACGCATTTGAGCACTTCATTTTTATCCATCGACCTCTTATGTGAGTGTGGCTGAGGCTCACTCATGTTAGTGTAAGTCCATTTTGCATTCTGTATGCCATTTTAGTCTCGTTGCATCGTGTATGCCATTGTCTCGGTTTGCGTGCCCGTGTGCACGCATTTCGAGGCATCTCATTTTTCATCTCTTGGCCTCTTATATGAGTGTGGCTGAGGTCCTCTCATGTTAGTGTAAGCCCAATTGCATTGCGTATGCCATTGCCTCGGTTTGCGTGCCCGTGTGCACGCATTTCGAGACATCTCATTTTCATCTATCGGCCTCTTATGTGAGTGTGGCTGAGGTCCACTCATGTTAGTGTAAGTCCAATTGCATTGCGCATGCCATTTTATGCCTTAGGATCATTTTCTCGGTTTGTGTGCACGTGTGCACGCATTTCGAGGCATCTCATTTTCATAGCATTGTGCATGTTAGGATTGTATCTTAGTTGCATTTCATACATATCATGCATATTGCATTGTGTTCGGGATAGGAATTAGCCCGGGCACGGGAAACGAGGCACGTTTCGTACTCCGAGTGACGGAATGGGTCTCAATTCCCAAGTCACCGACACTCCGGATTATCCATGATGGAGTTAGGTTTTGTTGTAGTGTTCATACGCATTCATCCTATATTGAGCTGTGCAATCCGGCTCCTCGGCCATAATGCGTGATTGGTGGCACGGGGATCGAGACATGCATACATTTGTGAAAATGCATTGCTATGCCCCTTTCCTGCTCTCTGTCGCAGCAAAATCAAGAAACAGCAGTCTTCCGAGGCTTGGCGCGCTTTCCAAGAACAGGTGCAAACAGAGGCTAATTGGGGCATCCCAGTGGATTTCCGCGCAAAGCACCCGGGCATACATCATTCATCAGAATCAAGGCAGTCTCTGGCTTGCATGCCAGTTTTACAGCTTTTTTATTTAATTTGCTAATTAATTAGGAATTTGTACATTATTTGGACTGTGTCATTTGGACTGTATTATTCTTTCATTCGGGACTGTATATTCTTTCGGACCCTCTGTGCGAGGGCAAAATTGTAATAAGTGTGGGTGAGTGTGATGTATGTCTTCCAATCCCACGTCTTTCTTCCCTTTTATTTACCTGCTTATGATGGTTAGATTAGGGCATATTTCAATTAGCATACAGTATGATAGCATGTTTGCATTCATTCATCTGTTTTGCATGCACCGGGCTCGGCGCATCATACTAACTGCATTTGTATTTCAATTCCAAGTTGAATACATGTTAGCTGTAGCATTCCATATGCCATGTTTAGAATAGCCGAGCCTGCTATAGTTTGCATTTTGCATGTGTTGCATTAGGCTTTGTTTTATACTTAGGATCATGCATGATTTCTAATGAGTTTCTGTTTTGGCTTGGAGTACTCGGTGAGTTTTTATGCTTTAGCATCCTTGCATGCGTGTGAGTGACTGCCATGAAAAGCATGCTTACCATGAGGCTAATTGCTTATGTGATATAACTACCTTGAATGCCTGTGGGTGGAGGTTGAGTTACTTAGAGTGGAACAAATCATTGATTGTTTGTTTTAAGCCCACTAGATAGTGACAAAACCATTGTTTTCTAAAGCCCACCCAAGGGTGGCAAATCCATGTCTTAGCCTACCTGCGGGTAGCACCACCAAACCATTTTCAAAAACAAACATGAAGTGTTTTGTTCTAATTCAAGCAACCCAGTCTATACTTGTATGCTGTGCGCATCACATAGTAACCTAGGCTAATAATCGGAATAAGAACACACAATGTTTTCAAAATAAGAGATCATGGTTAGTAGAGGCCGGTCTTTGACCGGGCGGCGAGAATGCTCACAGTGACCTTCTAATCGTACCCAAGTTCCCGAGCCGAGGCAACTTTGGTGATGACGGACACGTGGCCTTTGGCACCGAGTTAGGGTTTCCTAAATTTCCCATTAAAAAACATTTAGGTGGCGACTCTGTATCTGGCAAAGCAGTTCATGTTTGGCACTTCTTTCAAAAATCAGTTTTCTTAAAACGATTTGCCGGATTTGGACTCTTTGGTTTAAGATTAAGAACCGTGACATTTGAGTCCTTGAACTGTAGTGACCCCAATATGAGCAGGCAGGACTTAACCCTCCGGGGCATTCGGGGCGTCTATAATTATCTTGCCAACCTTTACATTAGGGACATAGTGAGGTTGCACGAGGTCCCGATGACAATTGTTTGAGATAGAGATCCGCGTTTCCAGCTCGATTGTGGTAGAGTTTACAAAGTGCCTTGGACACTAGGTGACTTTTAGCACAATGTATCATCCTCGGTGATGAGTAGTTAGGCGTACCATTGATTTTAGAGGATATGCTTGAGGTTGTGTCCTTGACTTTAAGGGTTAGTGGGAGAGGCACTTGCTCTTAGTGGGTTTGCCTATAACAATAGCTTCTAGTTGAGTATTGATATGGCACCATTTGAGGCTTTGTATGGTCAACTATGTAGATCTATTGTGTGTTGGGCGAGGTGGGTAATGCACCAATTTTGGGCTCGAGTTAGTCTAAGCAGACGGAGAAAGTTGCATTTATCCATAAGAGGTTGACTACTACCTAGAGTCGCCGGAAAAATTATCTTGACCATAGGAGGAGACCCTTGTCTTTTGAGGTAGAGATCATGTCTTCTTGAAGATATCACCTAGGAGGGGTTTGATGAGGTTTGGAAAGAGTGGAAAGTTGTCCCCTCAATTCATTGGGCTTTTTGAGATCTTTGAGCAGATTGAAGAGGTAGCTTATCGTTCGGCCTTGCTACCATAGCTTTTAGGGGTTTATGATATGTTTCACATTAGCATGCTTCAGAAGTATAAATCGGATCCATCACATGTATTGAATTGGACCGACTTAGAGGTAGATGAGGATGTCTCGCATGAGGAGAGATTGGTGAGAGTCTTGGATACCCGGGACCAAGTCTTGCAAGGCAAGACAATTCCCTTGGTTAAGGTATTATGGAAACATCACGGGGTTGAGGAAGCAACTTGGGAACGTGAGTTGGAAGTCCGTAAGAATATCTGGACCTATTTGTTGATGTTTGAGCATGTAATGAAATTTTGTTATATCACCAAAATATGAAAACATTGTATATGTTTTGGAAATATGGAAACATTGTATATGCGTTTATGTTTTGGAAATGTGTGTTTATAATATGTGAGTTTATTATAAACATTGTACATGTTTTGAAAATGTGAATTCTATATTCAATATCGAGAATTCTTTTATCATGTTGATGGGATTATATGACTAGAGAATGAGTCACGGAATTGGAATTGATTAATGATCATCATTGTAATTGGTTTAAGCATAACTGTAAAACTTGATTTGAAATTTCAGGAACGAAATTCTTTAAGGGGGGGAGGTTATAGCGATTCTAGTTTTGAACCGACCCTTGTTGTATCCCGGGCTTGAGTTTCATGATTCTGTATTGTTGTTCTTGTATCTTTCTCCCTTATTCCTCATTGACATTGAGTATTGGAGTGCCTTGGTTGTGTTTGGAACAGGTTGGTTGCTAGTTGATTCAAATTGTTGTTGCCTAGATTTTGGCCTCTTCACTTGAGCGAAGCTTCTTGCGCTCGAGTGAGCTTTGTGAGCTCCCAGTACTTTTACAGGCTTGCAAAGATACTTGGAGGGTAGTCTTCTTCGCTCGAGCGAGAACTCTTACACTCGAGCAACGGTTTTCTGTCTGTAAAACTTCTAGGAGTGTGCATTCTGCGCTCGAGCGAAGCTTATTGCCCTTGAGCGAGGTGACTTATTTGTGTCTGGTAGCTCTAGTGACAACTCTTGCACTCGAGCGAACTGTGCGTATATCAGTTTGTAGAAACACCTTTTTACATCACTTTTTGACATCTTTTCTCTCAAAAGCCCTAGATCATCTCTCTCTCTCTCTCTCTCTCTCTCTCTCTCTTTACATTTTCACCTAGATCTAGTGGGTTTTCTACCTATGTGTCTTTGTTAAAAATGTGGTACTTCTCAAGAGCTTTCTTTTGATCCGATTAAAGCTTAGTTTCGGCGTCTTTGAAGTTCCTCCATCTTTTTCTTTGGTCTTCTAAGCTTGAGGTAGGGATTTTCTACACTTTCATGTAGTTTTTAACTTAGTTATTTGATGTTGTATGGACAAGATTGGGATTTGGAGGGTTTTAGACAAACCTAGGGTTTTGATTTAAAATCCGAAGAGAGGTTTTCAAATGAATGTAATGGAAACGGTTAGGGGAGTAGATATGAACTTGTATTGTGTTAAAATACTTGATTTTGGTGTTTGGGATGAACTTGGAAAAAATGGGAGCTTGGCCCTAAAATGACTCAAATAATTATTTTGTATAAATAATGGAATTGGTGGTGAAAGTGTGAAACTGGGAGGTTATTTATATAAATGGTGGAGTTAGATATGTATTATCTTGCACCTATGGAAATTTGGATAATTTATTTGTTGTAAAGATTGTATATCTGTTTAGAAATATCTGTTTTGGGCTATCGGTAGAGGATAGTCATGATTGTTGTAGAAATTGCATGAAGATTAGACGAATTGAAACTAATCTCTTATTGTTGTCATTGAATATGACTGTGTTATAATACATTGTACATGTATGATAATTGGGAGGAAAAAGGGGATGTACTCCATATGTGGGAGAAGAAAGAGAATGGACTCCATTGAATTAAGTTGGCTTGTGTGTCCTGGGTGTAAGTCTTGAAAACCGGCGTATACATGGTGTTGATTCTCGAGGGCGAAATTTTAAATAAAATGACAAATTGAAGTGTTGTGTATTGATTATGTAGATTTGAGAACGATTGAGTTGTAGTCTTAGTTGGGTGGTCTAGATAATAAGGAACATGACTCATGAATTGAGGTGAAATGAATTGAGATGAATGAAATTAAGATAAGATAGATTGGAATAAAAGAATTTGACATATTACAATCTTGTAAGATATGATTGATTTTATGATAGGCATTAGACATACATTCCATGCTTATACCTTTGTTAAGATTCATATATTGTGTCAGATTGTTTCTACTGGGCTTTGGCTCACCCTATTGGGAAAAACCATTTTCAGGTGCTGGTGACATGCCTCTGCCAAGACAGTAGCTTGGAGAGATTTGGAGCAAGGTCTCATTTTTGTTGTATTTAATTTGTATAGCCAAGGGTTTTAATTGTATTGAGCTAGACTCATTTTGTTGTAACCAAGGAATGACTTAGAAATATGTAAACCATTAGGGCATTTAAATATCTATTGAACTTTCATCTTTTGATTACTAGTAACACATGCTGTAGATTTAGGATAGGACATTTATATATATATCGCATGTGTTACCATTTGTATAATAACTATGATGAATGAAAGTATGTTGTTTCAATTCTATTCCCGCAAATGAGTTGGGTTTATCATGTTTATTTTAGGACGTGACATACATAGTAATTAAAGTCATAATCAATCTTCTTTTTGATTAGTGTAAAGTGCATAAATGGAACATACACTCAAGCATCGGATTCTGAAATTAAGATGTGATGGCATAGTAAATGATATTGAAAATCCTACATTTTTAAGATTAAACCAATCTGGAACCTTACTTCTCAACTAGATTGTGACACATGCCCAAGTTTATATTTTGTATCATGTGCACGACAAATTGATTTCCACATATGTTATTATCTTCTATGGTTAATAGAAGTGATTGACAAGTTACTTTCTCCAACAATGCACATCCTATGAAATGTAATTCTTTCAATTTCTATTGCGCCAGTGATCGGAGCTTTGTGCACCTATTTAAAGAATGATCTGGAGTCAATATTACCTCGATGTAATTTGGAAGGCTATGAATTGCATTACAACTCAGTTTAAAATTTGCAATGAAGATAGGTTGCCAAGATCATGTTGGGTATACCTTCTTATTGGAGTGTGGGACCCAATTGGTTTTGGAAAAAGAGTTTAATTTGGTTTAGTATTAATTATAATATATTTTTATATATTATATTTAATTTATGGAGACAATCAAATTTGGAAACAACTAAGGTTTGATAATAAACCCTAGATTTACAATATTTTAGGGTTTTGTTTTTTGCTCATCCCAAGGTGAAGAAGGCAATTTTACACATACTCCACTTTGGTGAGCAATTTGCTACACATCCTCCACTTTGGTGAAATCAATTATTTGGGTGTGTGAACATTGGAATTATTTTGAGTGGTTGTTTGCTTCGTTTTCGGTGTTGATTTGGTTCGTTATTTTGGATCTTCTACAACTCTGGTTCTGAAGATTTTTGTTCATCTATTTGGTGAGGTCTTTCCTCTTGTTTATTTGTGATTATTTGGAATTCACCTAAGGGTGGTTTTGTGAGACCATTAGTGTCTCGTTTATGTCGTTGGAACTTATTTGGTTGATAGTGGAATCGGATTTCGATCTCGTGGACGTACCTCACATTAAGGGAACTACGTAAAAATTCTTGTGTTGCTTTTGATTTAATTTTTCCGCATTAGTTTTTATTCCCATTGATTGATTTACTTGTAGGGAATCACATATTTTCCCTAACAACTGGTATTAAAGCTTACAGTTTATTTGGGTTTAATTATTTGTGTAAATCAATGGAGGGGAATGTGGGTCATATGTCTAGCTTCAATGGAAGCAATTGGGTAACTTGGAAAACTAAAATGGAGGACCTATTATTTTGTAAAGATCTGTATGGACCCATTGAGGGTGATAGTGGTAAACCCGAGGGTATGAAAGATGATGAATGGAATAGGCTTAATCGAAAAGCCGTTGGTGTTAGCCGTCAATGGATTGATGACAGTGTGTTTCATCATGTTGCTACTGAAACTTCAGCACATGATTTATGGAAAAAATTAGAAGGCCTATATGATAGGAAATCAGCCACAAATAAAGATTTTCTGTTTCGTAAGTTGGTTAATTTAAAATATAAAGAGGACAGCCCTATACTGGAACATCTGAATGAAATAAAAAGTATTGTTAACCAACTTACTTCTATGAAAATTATTTTTGATGATGAGTTGCAGGCTTTGATGCTACTTAGTTCCTTACCCGAAAGTTGGGAGACCTTGGTTGTGACAGTTAGTAATTCGGCACCCGATGGAGTTGTCACAATGGGCCAAGTCACTAGTAGCTTGTTAAATGAAGAAACTAAAAGAAAATCAGCGGGTTCCTCTCATTCAGAAGCATTTGTTGTGAAAGGCGAAGCAAAACAAGGGGAGGAGTAAGACTTCTCACGATTAAGTGATCAAAGCCGTGACAAATAAAAAGATGGTTCTTTTCAAAGAAAGACATTAAGTGCTATTATTGCCATGAGAAAGGGCACATGAAGCTTGAATGAAAGCTCAAGAATAAGGAGAAAAGGCGTGACAAAAGTGTGGATAAGAAGCAAGAAGACACAGCGGCGATTACTAGATGATCTCATGGTGGTTTGTGAAGATGATTGTATCAATTTTGTGGGCCAAGAGAGCAATTGGGTGATTGATTCCGTGCTTCTTTTCATGTGACTTCTCGAGTTGATTTCTTCACTACCTACACCAAAGGAGATTATGGTTACATTCGAATGGGTAATGAAGGTTTGTCCAAGATTATCGGCATGGGTGATGTTTGCTTGGAAACAAATTTGGGCTGCAAGTTGTTGCTTAAAGATGTGAGGCATGTTCCCGACATTCACCTCAATTTGATCTCTACTGGGAAGCTAGATGATGAAGTCTTCAACAACAAATTTGGTGATGGAATATGGAAGCTCACAAAGGGTTCTTTGGTGGTGGCTAAGTGCAAGAAGACTCATACACTTTATTCGATGCAAGGAAAAATTTGTAAAGGTGTTGTCAATGCACTTGAAGATGATACTTCTACCGAATTGTGGCACAAGCGGCTTGGCCATATGAGTGAAAAAAAGTGCAAGTATTGTTCAAGAAAGAACTTTTACCCGGTTTGAAAGGTACACATCTTAAAACTTGTGTTCATTGTTTGGCGGGTAAACAACATAGAGTTTCTTTTCATAAAAATGTTACTTCTAGAAAAGAAAATGTATTGGAGTTGATTCATTTGGATGTTTGTGGTCCTTTAAAAGTTAGAACACATGGTGGTGCACTTTATTTTGTTACTTTCATTGATGATTATGCAAGGAAAGTTTGGGTTTTACTAAAACTAAAGATCAAGTTCTAGAAGTATTTAAGCATTTTGGGCCATGGTTGAAAGAAACATATGAGAAATTGAAGTGCATCCGATCGGATAATGGTGGTGAATACATTGGGCCATTTGATGAGTATTATGCGACCAAGGTATTGGCACCAAAAGGCAGATAAGAAGACTCCTCAATAAAATGGGCGTTGCCGAGAGGATGAACCGCACAATTATGGAAAGAACAAGGTGTTTGCTTTCACAAGCTAAAGCCAAGATCCTTTTAGGGTGAGGCATTGAAGGCGATGGTTGACGTGATCAATTCATCTCCTTTCTATCCTTTGAATGGTGATGTTCTAGAAAGAGTTTGGACTAGCAAAGATGTGTCTTATGAGCACTTGAAAGTGTTTGGTTGCCGAGCTTTTGTTCACATTCCAAAAGATGAGAGGTCCAAGCTTGATAGCAAGTCAAGACAATGTATTTTTCTTGGCTATGGGCGTGATGAATTTGGGCATAGATTGTGGGATCCGGTCGACAAGAAAATCATTCGAAGCCCTGATGTTGTGTTTCTTGAAGACTAAACAATTGAAGACTTTGGCAAAGGTGATCAACCGGAGCCAAAAACTAGTGATCTCATTGACATGGATCCATCTCCTTTATCTTCGGTGGATGATGAAAATGGGGGAGATGTGCAGCCACCTACTGAAGATATAGAGGATGATGCTAATCCTAATGAAGTTAAGCCAAAAATTGAGGAAGAGCATCCAACTCAAGAACCTCCACCACAACTTGAGTTATGGAAATCTACAAGGGATCAACAACCTTCGAGAAAGTATCCTCCCAATGAGTTTGTGTTGATTTCTGATCAAGGGGAGCCTGGGAGCTACCAAGAAGCAATTGAGCATGCAAAGAAAGGTGATTGGAAAAAGGCAATGGATGAGGAGATGAATTCCTTACTTGAAAATCACACTTATGATTTAGTGAAGTTGCCTAAAGGAAGGAAAATTCTGAAAAATAAGTGGGTTTTCAAATTGAAGAATGATGGCAAGAATCTGAGGTACAAGGCACGTCTTGTTGTGAAAGGCTTTGGGCAAAAGAAAGGTATTGACTTTGATGAGATTTTCTCACCGGTTGTAAAGATGTCTTCTATTCGGGTTGTACTTGGCATGACTGCAAGTATGAAAGTTGAGCAACTTGATGTGAAGACTGCATTTCTTCATGGTGATCTTGAAGAAGAAATTTACATGGAGCAACCGGAAGGTTTTGTGGAAAAAGGGAAAGAGAAATTTGTTTGCAAATTGAAGAAAAGTTTGTATGGTCTCAAGCAAGCCCCGCGACAATAGTACAAAAAATTTGACTCTTTCATGATGAATAATGGTTTTTCTAAAACCACTTCAGACCATTGTGTGTTTGTGAAAAATTTCCCGATGGTAAATTTATTATTCTTTTGCTTTATGTTGATGATATGTTAATTGTGGGTCAAGATTCTACCATGATTAACAGGTTGAAATTGGAGTTGAGCAAGTCTTTTGCTATGAAAGATTTGGAACCGACAAAGCAAATTCTTGGTATGAAAATTGTTCGTGATCGCAAAGAGATGCTGATTTGGTTGTCTCAAGAAAGCTACATTGAGAAAGTTCTTGAGAGGTTCAATATGAATAAAGCAAAGCCGGTTGGTTGTCCATTTGCGGGTCACTTCAAGCTTAGTTCGAATCAATGTCCTACAAGTGAGAAAGACAAGGAAGAGATGCTGAAAGTTCCTTATGCTTCAGCAGTTGGTTCTTTGATGTACGCCATGGTTTGTACAAGGCCGGATATTGCTCACGCCGTTAGTGTGGTGAGTCGTTTTCTCTCTAATCCGGGTAAAGAACATTGGGCAGTGGTAAAATGGATTCTAAGGTATCTTCGAGGGACTTCGAAGGTATGTTTGTGTTTTGGAGATGGTAAGCCGGTGCCTGGTGGGTTCCTGATTACGACATGGCGGTGATGTTGATTTTAGGAAATCTACTTGGGGGTGTTTGATGACATTTGCAGGGGGAGCTGTGGCATTGCAATCTAAATTACAAAAATGTGTTGCTCTCTCAACTACTAAAGCTGAATTTCTTTCCATTATAGAAGCTTGCAAAGAAGAGTTATGGTTGAAGAAATTTTTGCAAGAATTGGGTTTGAAGCAAGAAAAGTATGTGCTTTATTGTGATAGTCAAAGTGCTATTCACTTGAGTAAAAATTCTACTTTTCATTTGAGATCGAAACACATTGATGTGAGATACCATTGGATTCGTGATGTGTTAGATTCGAAATTGTTACAACTCGAAAAGGTTCACATGGATGACAATATTTCGGATATGTTGACAAAGACTTTGTCGAGGACAAACATTTGAAGTGTCAAACTTTAGCGGTATGGTTGATATCTCCACCTAAGTCGGTGGGGAGAATTGTTGGGTATACCTCCTTATTGCGATGTGGGACCCAATTGGTTTTGGAAAAAGAGTTTAATTTGGTTTAGTATTAATTATAATATATTTTTATATATTATATTTAATTTGTGGAGACAATCAAATTTGGAAACAATTAAGGTTTGATAATAAACCCTAGATTCACAATATTTTAGGGTTTTGTTTTTGCTCATCCCAAGGTGAAGAAACGTGCTACACATACTCCACTTTGGTGAGCAGTGCTACACATACTCCACTTTGGTGAAATCAATTATTTGATTGTGTGAGCAGTGGAATTAATTTGGGTGGTTCTTTGCTTCGTTTTTCGGTGTTGATTTGATTCGTTATTTTGGATCTTCTACAACTCTAGTTACGAAGATTTTGTTCATCTATTTGGTGAGGTCTTTCCTCTTGTTTATTTGTGATTATTTGGAATTCACCTAAGGGTGGTTTTGTGAGACCATTAATGTCTCGTTTATGTCGTTTGGAACTTATTTGGTTGATAATGGAATCGGATTTGATCCCGTGAACGTATCTCACATTGAGGGAACCACGTAAAAATTCTTGTTTTGCTTCTGATTTAATTTTTTCGCATTAGTTTTTATTCCCATTGATTGATTTACTTGTGGGGAATCACATATTTTCCCTCACAGATCAGTAGGAAAATCATCTTTTGATAAATTGTAGTTCTCAAGACTTAAGTGTACCATAGACTCTGGTAAAAAAGCCCATGAAATTTCCATGCTTTTTCTTGGCTTCAACAAAGTGGGATAGAGGAATGAATACCATGGTTTGACTTCCTTACTGGTAAAGAGTAATTGACTTATGGCAATTTTATTTGCATGGAGAACTGTTAAAGACTCCATAGTCCCCATTCCTGTTGGCAATTCCTCAATATTTGAGAAAACTGAGATCTCAAGCATTTCCAAAAGCTTTAGCGTACAAATGCTTCTCGGAAGCTTCCTCAAAATTTTGCAATCTTTTAAATTGAACATAACAAGTCCCTAAAGGGGTGTCCAATGGATTCATGAACCTCAACCAACCGTGCACAATTTTTTAATATCAACCTTTCTAGATTGGGGACTTTCAAGAAGTTAGGCGTTTTAGTAAGGCAATGGGAATGAGTAAGATCAAGGATTTTTAGTAAGCCGAGAAAAAAAAAAAAGCTACTATCAATACTTCTTTTAGTTTTCATACAAAATTAAAACATATATACATATTTGTAACATACCCTGGCTCTTTCCCAAATTATTTGCAGGCTACTATAACTCATGTCAAGAACAATCAAGCTCTCTCTGAAGGGAAATCACGGGGTATAGATTTGAAAGGGAATTCATGCCAACATAACCATCGTAATTGTTTAGGAAAATTTTTCAAACTTCCACTTATTTATACATAATTGAGATGCAAAAGTTTTAGTTTGTGCATCCTTGAAAATGCATGAACTTCCAACGGCATTTGATTTGAATTTCCTAGAGCAATTTGTAGACACCCCATTTTTGACCGTCCTCAAGACTTGGACGTCATCGTTTGAACACTTGGTGATTATCCGTGTTTGTGTTCGTCTCGAGTTCCCGGAGGCCTTGGCAGCGCGCCTCGCCTCAGGACCTCTTGACTCGACTGCTTCGTGTTCGGTTTTGGCACCAAATACCTGTGTTTTCGCCTTGAAGGGCAGGGAATGGCTTTTTGGCCATCCTCACACCTCATCGGCTCTCCCCTATCATCACCGGCTGCACATGTTTGCCACCGGCCATTGTTTCTTAAAAATAATGGCCGGTCGGCATTATGTTTAGCCGACCGGCACTTTATTGTGCCGATGACCTATTTGGTTGGCCGAGACCTCTTCTTGAGGGGAGTTTGAACCTTTTGAATCCCCTGTTTTAGCTTCTTGAGGAAGCTTGACCCTTTTGAACTCTTGGTTTAGCTTCTCCAAGAAGCTTGACCCTTTTTTAGCTTCTCTAAGAAGCTTGAACCATTTTAGCTTCTCTAAGAAGCTTGACCTTGTTAGCTTCTCCAAGAAGCTTGACCTTGTTAGCTTCTCCAAGAAGCTTGAACCTTGTTAGCTTCTTGGAGAAGCTTGCACCTTTCTAGCTTCCAAGAGAAGCTTGCACCTCTTGAACCTTTTGCCTAGCTTCTCCAAGAAGCTTGTCTCTTTTTGTCTAGCTTCTCCAAGAAGCTTGGCCTTCTTGACCCCTTTGCTTAGCTTCCCTTGGAAGCTTGCCCCTTTTGACCCTTTTTGTGTTAGCTTCTCTAAGAAGCTTAGCACCTTGTCTTGCTCTATATATAGAGAGCCTCTCCACCATTTTCAAGGGTTAGAAAAATCTGATATATATAGAATACATATCACTCTCTCTCTCTATATCTCTCTCTCTCTCTACATTTGTATATGTTAGAGTGCTCCAAAGTGAGTGCTTCTTGGCCCCTTTGCACACCACCTCTCAACCACACCTCTCCATCATCCATCTAAGCTTCTTGGAGGCCATTTTCAGAGGCTAAGGAACTGGTTTTTGGGACCAAAGGCTGCTGTCCACGTTGGTCTACAAGGGTAAGCATCCATTTCCCTTAAACTTGCATTTTTTAGCTTCATTGTTTAGCCCTATTTACAAGTATTTTTGGGCTTCGATGTAAACTGTAAAGAGGCTTTTTTTGAGCCCTTCTTCAACATTGAAGAAGGGCTCAACCTTGTTTGGGACCCCCATGTATGACTTGCTTCATTACCCCTCTTTGGTCCCCTTTTTTTGCATGTCTTTTTAGCCTACCATGCTTCTGTTTTTGGGTCTTCGACAGGCCTGAAAAGAGTCTTATTTTGACCCCCTCTACATGTCTCATGAAGGGTATTTGGCTGTTTGGTGCATCCTTTTGGTACTTCATGTTATACCCCTTTGTGGGCCTTAATCTTGCATTGCATTTTGAGCATGTGTGTATACTATTTTGGGACTTGTCATCTACTGTAAATGTTCATATTTGTGGTCCCTCTTCAGTGTTGTAGAAGGACATTTTTCTGTTTGAGCATTGCATCTATCACTTGCCTCATTGCCTCCCTTGAGGAGCCATTTTGCATGCCATGTTAGTCCCACTTGTGCTTACTGTCTTGCCATGCTTTGTACTATGAACATGCTTATTTTGGGGCTTTCTAGCTTCTGTCTTCATACTTCATGTTCATATCTTGCATATTTGATATAGCCATAAGCCATTTCATGTACCTAGTTTTGCATTTCGGGAGCGATTCCATGCATTTGGTTCCATTTCGCCATGTTTTGGGGCTGTTTTGCCCCTCATTTATTGTTGAAATTTGCATGTTTTGTATGCCATATTCCATGTTATGCCATGTCTCATTAGAGTGCCATTTCGCGTCAGTAAGGCGCGGTCCTCGATTTCGCGTGCACGCATTTCGAGGCATCTCATTTTCATCTAACGGCCTCTTATGTGGGTGTGGTTGAGGCTCTCTCATGTTAGTGTAAGTTCATATTGCATTGCGTATGCCATTTCCTCGATTTGTGTGCCCGTGTGCACGCATTTTGAGGCATCTCATTTTCATCTCATGGCCGCTGATTTTGGCATGCTTGCGAGTTATCCATGTTAGTTTAAGTCCATCGTTGCATGTTGTTGCATGCCATGTTTGTTTACATGTTTAGGTTGCGAGCCTAGCATACATTGCTCGTTTGCATGTTCATGTTGCATACTTAGCCGCCATGCCTAGGTTGCATTTCATTGAGCATGCATCCCTTGCCTCTTGACCAATCATGATAGGGGTTGGGGCCCTTTGATTTGTTTTGTGCTTGCATTCCATTTGATATCAAAGTTGCTAACTTGGCTTTCGGGCCATCATGCATTGAAATGCGTGATTGATGGCCCGGGGGTCGAGGGCCATGCTTCCTTGAGTCCATTACATGATAGGGAGTGTGTCCATGCATACATTTGCCTAGAAATTCCATGCCTTGCTTTGCCTTTATTCTTTGTCCAAAAGCGTCTTCTGCGAATTTTGTGCCGGCGATATAGAGTGCCGGCGATGTATTTATTGCCGATAGCTTCATTTCCAGCCGGTGGACTTTATACACGGCGGTGGACATTCTATCCACGGTGATGATCCTTAGGATTGAGGAAGCCTGTTCGGGACTTTTGCAATTTTCGAGAAGCGGGTGAAAGCGAAACCAGAGGCATGGCATGTGCAGTTACGGGCAAGTCGGATGAAGCATACATTATTCACGCATCCCGAAAGGCGTAGCCATCTCTTCTTTGCATTTAATTTAATTAGATTAGAGGTCTTGTAATAATTTATTCGTTTATTTTTCTTGGACATATTATTATTTTGGTCCCTCCGGCGGCGAATCTGTAATAAGTGTGTGTGAGTGGTGTGCATGTCTTCCAACCCCCACTTCTTTCTTCCCTTTTATTTACCTGCTTATGATGGTAGATTAGGGCATATTTAATTTAGCATACCTTATGATAGCATGCGTGCATCCATACATTTGTCTAACATGCACTGGGCTCGGTACATCATACAAACTGCATTGTATTTCAATTCCAAATTGAATACGTGATAGTTGTAGCATTTCACATGCCATGTTCAGGATAACCGAGCCTATCTAATTGCACTTTGCATGTGTTGCATTAGCCACTTAACATGAGCTAGGATCATGCATATGATTACTAACTAGTTTCTGTTTTGCCTTGGAGTACTAGGTGAGCTTTTATGCTTTAGCATATCGCATGTGTGTGAATGTTGCCATAATAGCATGACTACCATGAGGCTAAGTGCTTATGTGATATAACTGCTTGAATGCCTGTGGATGAAGGTCAAATTACCTAGATTGGAATAATGCATTAAAACTGTGAGTTTTAAGCCCACCAGATAATGGCAAAACTGTCTTTTCTAAAAGCCCACTTAAGGGTGGCAAAACCTGCGTTTTAGCCTACTTGCGAGTAGCAAACCATTTTCAAAACAAACATGAAATGTTTTGTTCCAATTTAGGCAATTTGGTCTATACTTGTTTGCTGTGCGCGTAACATAGTAATTCTAGGCTAATAATTGGAACAAGAGCGTGTAATGTTTTCAAAATCGGATATTACGGTTAGTAGAGGTCGGTCTTCGGACCGGGCAAAAGGGGGTGCTCATAGCTGACCTTCCCCGATCGTACCCAAGCTCCCGAGCCAAGACCACTTTGGTGATGACGGACATGTGGCCTTCGGCATTGAGTCAGGGTTTCCTAAATTTCCCATTTTAAAATATTTAGGTGGCGACTCTGTAATCTGGCAAAGCAGTCCATGTTTGGCACTACTTTTTCAAAATCTGTTTTTTCTTCAAAACGATTTGCCAGAGTTGGACTCTTTGGTTCAAGATTTAGAACCGCAACACACACAAAAAGGGAGTTCGAACTGTAGCATAGAGGCCCCACGGGCGCTGTTACACAATTCCTATATTCTTCGAGGAGAACATGCAAAAATAGTATCTCTTAAATGAGTAGCCAAAATTTGACAACAATGGCGTGTCTAGAAATTCATCATAATGACGTTTTCTATTAACACCAAAGATTGTCCTGTCATATTGTGGGATGTCTTTGGGTTGCCAAGCGCACCCAACAGTTCAGACTCTTAATCTTCTGATCTAGTCTCACTAGTGCAATGTGAAATAAAAGATAAGAGTCCAAATATAGTTACTTTTGTAAAAACCCATTTTATTGCAAATATTTGCTGAAAAATAGACTACATCATCATATTTCAAAGTCGCCACCTGATCTTTTGGGAAATTAGGAAACCTATGATTCGTGCCAAAGGCCACTATTCGTCATAACTGAAGTGTCTCGACTCAAGAACTTAGGTATGAGGGGGAAAGGTCATTAATTGAGCACCTCACCTCACTCGATCAAAAGATCGACCACTATCATGTCATGATATGGTTTTTATGATCTATGTTCATATCCTGATTTATTAATAATGCTAATGTTACAATTTGAGATAGTCAAGTATCGATTGTGTCACTAATTTTGGTTATGCTTTGATTTCATGCAATTTTGAAAAGCCTTTTTGTATAAATCTCAGAAACATAAGAATCAATTACATTCCAACACAAGCAACACAACCTCCATCTACTAGCATTCATATAGATATTCCAATTAAGCATTTAGCTTCATGGTATAGCAATGGATATGACAAGTAACACGTACATACATCATGCTAAAACAAATAAATACTCACCTAATACTTTGGGGTGAACCAAAGGAATAGGTTAGGGTATATGCATGATCTTATAAACAAGTAACTAATGCAATACATACATGACATGCATTTGTAGGTCCGGATACTAAGATATGACATGAATATCATCTCAAGACATGGGATAGCGCATATATTCAACTTAGAAATGATAAATTCCACAAATGCAAATAAGTCGGACCTGAATGCATGAAAAATGAATGCAATACATGGGTGTGATGAATAAGATATGATGCTATACAGAAAGCATGTAAGTAAAAGGATTAGAAAGATGTGGGGTTGGAAGATTATTATAACAATTCGAATAAGAAATGAGGAAGAGAGAGAGATTATTAGAACAATTTGAATAAATAATAAAAGAAAGGAAAATAGGGGGTTGGAGAAATTATTACAACATTGAATCGATCTAGCCAAATTACTGCTGAATCTAACAAATTGTACTAAATAAGGCAAATAATTTCGCTAGCAGCTTCAGAACCACTCGGGAGAGCACTCTTTAGAAACTGTTTGCTCTATTATTGGGAGGATCATTCGGCCAGACACAAGATGGGCCAGCCGAATATAAAACTAACCGGTTGAATTCTTATTCAGGTCAAGATTTAGGTTGGTGCAGAAAGTTCAAAACAAAAGCCAAGAACATCTTCCAAGGGTTGTTCATCCATTCTACCTCTTCCACTAACCGAAACTGCTTAAGGAGGAAGTAGAAGGGCCTCAACCTTTAATAATAGCATAAATAGATATATACAACATATATTTTGTAATAAATTAACAAACTAAAGTGATCAAAACAAGAACAAATTCAAGCCTAAGAAACATATGGGAACCTACATCATCTATTTGTGAATATGGGCAAATTAATATCCAAATTCATACTATTAATTGGAGAGAGTAGATTAATGCACATCATTTCTTAGTGGAAACTTTTCTTTTAAAAACAAAGGATTCATCAAAAGCCATTGAAAGCTCTTCTTCTGTTCATGGAACAAGGGTGTTTCCACCCCTTTCCTTGTTCACGAATGATTAAGAAAAGAGATCTCAATGCTCTTGACATAAAATCTCTAGTTTTACTTCCAAAATAATCAATAAAAGGAAATAACACAATCTTTGCAACGTCAAATCTCGTGGATCATCCAAGTAATCTGATGAAACAACCCTTATCACTCATTAACATTGAGCATGTGTTGAGACACATGGACTAATATGTTAGATTATGGGATATGTAAGGAGAACATGTGTAACAAGGAAAGAACTCTATTCTACATATCAAACTTGTAAATGGATGGCTAATTTTTACTCCCAATCACATCTTCACAAGATTCCAAAATGCACAACCACAATGCATCTTAGCTAAGGAAAACAAGAAAATAGAGAAAAACTATCAACTCAATAGATAAGTGGCTAATTTCTACTCCCAGCCATATCCATGAGGACTTATTGCATGGTTATAACAGTTGTATGATAAGAATAGGGTTAGAAATGAAGAAAAGAGGAAGGAAAGTGATTAGAAGTGCAATAATCTCACCTCTTAAAGATGATGAGCTTCTTTGTTTTAAAAACTCTCTCTTGGTCCCCTCAAGAGCCTTTGAATGTGTCTTAGAATGTCCAAGAACCTTAGCAAGGAGCTTAGGATTAAGCTTTAATGGTGTTTGGTTGTTGAAAGTTGAAGGAGGTAGGTAGGAGATGAAGGAACGAGGGGATGGAGAGTCTCAAGCCTTGTATATGCCTTGGGTCAATTTTCCAACCCTTAGAAATGAGTTGTTAATCTCTATTTATAAAGCCTCAGGTGTAAATATTTGAGATATTTGTGGAAAGTGTGTTGAACAAGCTGAAATTTCTGAAAATGCTCGGGCAATTAGACCAGATGTACCCTTTGGTGTCCGACCAAATGTATCTTGAGCCGGCCATCATATGTTGTCCGGCCAGTCAGAAGATACATCGTTGGATCAAGGTAAAGTCGGCACAAATTGAAAGGAGAAATAGGTATTTCAAAGGATTTCATCTTTTCCATTCATTCTCAATGTGTCTATTGCATGTTGATTTTGAAAATATGAGCCTCAAGACATATTGGCAATGTCTGGAATTACACAACTAAACTCATTTCGAAAAAGGTTTTTCACTGGTCGAAAAGTATTCTAGCCAAAACAGGTGCTTGGTTAGTTTCAAGGCCTGACTTCTAAGCTTCCTGCTAAAGGATTCATAGTACTAGCACATATATTTTTTTGAGCTTCCAAGTCTTAAGGCTAGTCAAAAATGGAGTGTCTACATATATTTTTCTTCCTTGAACAAATTCATATCAAGTGTGAGGCCTTATATTTTTCTTGTCCCCTAACAAGGAATAAGAGGAGGGTGATATTCATCAAAAAGAGTAATGCTACTGCAAAAATTTAACTACCTCAAGATATTGATTCATGATTATGTTTCACTTTAAAACATGGAATATTAATCCCAATCAAACAATCAATGACAAATCGGCAAAACGACTTGACATGAAAAAAAATCACAATAAAAGCACCTTCAATTATGATAAAAAACCACGGGCCAAAGCCACAAAATAATCCATTAAGAAGACCAAAAAGAATTACACATGAGTACCCTCAATTATCTAGCGAATCTACGCCCGAATTGAACCAAATTCGATGTGCCTCTTCTACCACCGTCTTTACCTCAAAATTGCTTTGCCTAACGTTGAATCCACAATGCCAATGTTAAATCCACGATGATAAGCTACTCTGGAATCTACCAAAGCTTCAGGACCCAGTTTCCCATAATTCACCGATGAACACCTCTCTCTTTATGTGAAAAAGAACGAAAGCAACCCTTGATGTTTGACTCTATGTAGTTCGTTGATCAATTGATCACTTTCTATACATCAAGGAAACTCATATAAAAACACCGTCTAATGTAGAACACTTTGTATTTTACTCCTCTTTGAGAATTTGGACGGGTTAAATTCTAAAACAAGCAAACGATGCACTTTATAACAAACAGAGTTGCGAAGATCGCTTGAACCACCACTTTACTGCTCAAGTGGTGTGAGTAAAGGCGGTGCAAAACAAATAGCCCAACCATTTGAGAGCAACTTCTATCGCTCGAGCGGTAAAACAAGTTTTCTAGATGTTCTAAATGCATGCTGAAATACTAGATGTATCACTTCACTGCTCACTATAACAAAAATAATATATGGTGATGAAAATTAGTGAAGAAAATAAATTTCGTCACTAAATAAGAATAATTCGTGAGAAATTATAAAATTTTGTCACATATAATAAAAAAATTAAAAATAATGGGTGACTAAATTTGTTTTCTTCAATAAATGCTTCTTTTTAGATGAGGAAAAATTAAGTTTCGTCACCAAAGGTTTTCCTGCTAATTTTTTTAGGTGGTGCCAAAATTTTGAGATTTTTGGTGAGAAAATTTTTTGTCACCAATTATAAAATTATTAGCGAGGAATATATTTTTGTCACCAATAATTTTTAATTTTTTTTTTTTGAAAAACTTGATTTTAAATATTTTGAGATCATTTGGTGAGGAATATATTTTCGTCAGCAATAATTTTTAATATTTTGAGACTTTTTGTAAAGAAATTATTTTGTCACCAACTTTGGAGGGAGAATTTTGAGATATTGGGCGGTAATGAAAAAAAATAGGTTACTAATTCCCTTCCCTCCCCCCTCCCTCTTTTTTTTTTTTTTTTTTTTTTTTTTTTTTTTGTGTGTGTTTGTCAATTTTCTTCTCATCTCTCTGTGGCAAAATACAGCACCCCTTCTTCTCTTTCAACTTGTTCTCTTCCTTCAGTGTTGCCACCAACGTCACTTGCGTTCTCCTCCAAGCAATCGTCAACGCCGTCGGCGTCGCTTCGAGTATTATTTGATTATTTCTCCATTTTTCTATTTTCAGGTATGAGTCCTCTCTCTCTCTCTCTCTCTCTCTCTCTCACACACACACACACACACATACACAATTTCTCTATTTTTTTTTTATTCTATCTTTTTTGCTAATTTCTCTTGCTTATTGAACATCTGTACTCATTAATTTTCATTAGAATTGCAAACTTTGAGCATCTTAAAAAAAAAAAAGTAAATACACACTTCATTATGGGTAATATTTGAAACAACAATGGAAGAACCTCATTGGAACCCTACCCTTTGAATTCAATTGAACTATGCATTGAAGATTTAATTGGTTTGTAGGTCAATCCATTATTATAATTCAAGATTTACTCGGATACTATTACCAAATCGATTATTATAATTCGATTCCAGAGACAACATGCGAAAATTCTATACATTAACAATGATAAATAAATATTCTCTTATTCGAATATATAATGAATGCTACATGAGATACAAATAAATAAATCGCCCGTAGGCTTACATCATTACATATAAGAGAAAGGGTTCAACTCTTTTACAACAACAGCGTTCCGCCAATAAGTAAAAGGCCCTGTGGCCAACACATAAAGAAGCTCCTCAATCTTGAACCACTTTTTGACATCACCTAAAAAAGGATTAGCAACGTGGGATGAACATATAGTCTAGTAGGGATCCTAACATGATCCTAAACAATAACAATATACAAATACTATGATCATGAATGCTTCATATCATACAATATAATTAATGTGACGGTTTAAAATCAAAGTATACTTATATTTTTTTTTCCAAAAATTGTCCAATTTACTCAACGATATATATATATAGGTTCTCTTTTCCTTCTCTTACATTTTCCAATTCATAAAGAACATAAAATAACAACTCCTTTTCAATAGCGTGTTCATAAAACCTAATTACTTTTTATTTCCTACACTCTCAACCCATCACATACACCCATTACTAATATATGAACCACATTTCCTAGCCCTAAGCCAAGGGTAAAGGAACCTTTCTACAACTCGTTTGATACACAAATGTACGTACAATTATCTTTAACACAAAAAGAAAATAACGTGAATTCCAGGACTACTACACAATCATATAAGATAACCTAGCCTCATCAACTAAACCACCACCATATATGATACACACTGATAAACCGGTTCAACACCGAAACATCAAATCCATACTCTACCCACCTTAGGCGCGATAGGCCTAGGATGCACATTTTACAACAAAATGCCAATTTACCAGACATAAGCTGGAAGGTAATGGTACATCTGTCAATTAACCAGACACCGGCTGGAAGGTAATGGTACATCTGCCAAGTTCTCTAGGCGCTAGTTGGAAGGTACTGGTACCACTCATGCTCAACATGTATGCCTTACCAACCATCACAACATGCTGAAAACATAAATAACACAAGTGTAATACATACACATAATTTATTTTACACATCAATGTCATCCTCCACCGATGACCAAGGACAAAACCTCTAAACACATGTATTTAATACGCATATATACTATAATCCAAATCTCATGGGACACTAAGCCTGACAACAACAATAACATATCAAATGTTCAAAGTTCAACCTCCTGTTTATTCTCAATTTGCGGAAGAGTTATAATTTCATTTCTTTCCAAAAATTTAAATCCGTTATTTTTCCAATTCATAATACCCCAATCATTTTCCAAAATCCATTTCCTTCATTTAACCAAAAACGCAATTCATGGCTATCAAAGCCACAACCCACTCAACTCAACTCAATAAATGTATAATCAAAACAAACCCAATATCCAGGTCAACTCCCTCTTTAGCAATTAACACAGCCCACATAATACAAAACATAACCATCATTCAACACAAACATGCTTAACTACCTCCCAATTAACCAAAACAACCACCAATTTTATAATTTCAACTCCCAAAAGTCAAACTCTAAATCCCCCTTCATATGATTTTCAAAAATCCATCGCAAACATGATTTTAATGTAATAAAATCTACCACATGTCTATCTATAGACGAAGTATTAGAACGGGGCAAAGAAATTCCTACCTCTTGAAGCGACGAAGAGAAAGCCAAAAATCCATGGCGATGAAAACATGATCTGCTTAGATTAAAATAAAACTCTCGTCGCCCTCTATGTTTTGGTATATGAAACTAGGGGTAGAAAGTGAGTGGAAATAGATGAAAAACCAATCTAGAAAGCTTGAAACCTAAAAAATGATTGAAGAGAGGAAAATGAGAAAGAAATTATATAAATTTTACCAAAAAGTGACTTTTTAAAGTGCTGATCCCGAGCAGATGGCTCGAGTGATAAAACTTGCGCTCGAGCATCAATGACACAATATCGTTCGAGTGATGAAACCTTCACTCAAGCGCATAACGCACACTCCCAGAAGTTCAGGCCAACAAAGAGCAGACCGCTCGAGCGACTAATCATGTGCTCAAACAAACTTCAACATCTCCCAAAATCACAGACCAGCAAAAATATTAGATGACCAGCAAGACCGCTCGAACGAACAACCCATCGCTCGAGCAATGAAGAAGAAAAATTTTCAAATTGTTACACATTTGAGGGTTACTATTAGCAACAACTTAATTTCTTTAGACCCCCAATTCTCACTTTTTTTTTTTTTTTATTACAATTACACCCTGAAATAAAATTACATTAAAGGACAACCTTTAATGGAACACCCACCCACCAAATGAAGACAATTAGAATGACACTCTACAATATTGTACAACCACCTCCACCCTTACCTAAATGTATTCCTCACCAACTTAAACTGTAAATGTATTCCTCTTCATGATCATCCTAAACTCTAAACTTATTCCTCTTCATCGCCATTTTTGTAACAAAGCAGTAATCACCATTTTTATGTCCAAATCAGTTAACGTTTTAAACAACCCTATTACAAACTCCGAGTGTCTACAATCAAATTTCTATCTACATCTGTGGTCATTTTCACCATTCAATGATACTTATAGAGCAATAGAGGATGATAACAACAACTTTGATAAGGTTGACGTTACATTGGTAAGTTTATCTATCTTACATTAACGATTCTTGGTCATTTTCGATAGTTGCTATTTTGTTTGTTCAGTAGCGATTTGCTAATTGTTAGGGTTTTGTTCGGTAATATAACGTTAAACATAAACATTTAGTTTAGTAGATGCGTTGCAAATAATAATATTTTGGTCCGCATTGGTATGCCAAATGGTTCCATTTTATAGGATTTTTTTTCCCTAGTTGTGTTCTTTTTGAGGATTTTTTTCCTCTAAAACCCCTTGTATCGAGGGTTTTACCCCGAAATAAACCAAAAAAATAAAATTTGATGGGAAGTTCGAGGGTACTTGAGAGAAGAAGAAAGAGATTGTCGAAGAGATTTCCAACTTATAGGAGAAAGACAAAGAAAAGGATCGTCGTTCACTAAGAGAATGAGAAAGAGACAGTCGCTTCGTCGTTCTTCAACATGAGAGGGTTTGCAAAATTAAGTGTGATGATATTATGAATAGGGATAAAATTGGTATTAAGCAAGGTGCTCAAAGAAATTTATTAAAATTTAGGATTTACGGTGGGGATTCAAAGAAATGGGCGTCCAAAGAAATTCGGTAGATGCTAATAGCAGCCCTCCTTACATTTTTATGCACCAATAGTTCTTGTTGTAATTGTTTTTCTCATTGTCACCCCTATTTTGTTATGTTATGTTTTGTTTTTTTTTTTGTGTTCTTCCTAGTATCCCGTTCTTTGAACTCCAAATTACAAACCGATTTGGCCACTAACTACCACTTTTAATAGCTGGCGACCACCACCGACCTCTAGCAACTACCTCTAACAAATTTTTTTTGGCCATTTTTCATCTCCAACACATCACTACCGCCATCACTTCCTCAAATCCAGTAGTGACAAGAGAAAAAGAGAAGAAAAAGGATAAAGAGAATGAACGAGAGAGATGAGAATCCATTACCAGAGGATAATTTTCATTATTTTTCACATTTACAAATCAAGACAAAGAATGAAAAGTCAGAATCAGTGATAAATTTATCATGCAACAAATCTCAATCGGTATTACAGTGATAAATCTATCAAAGTTGAATTTGTTAAACTTTACAAATGGCAGATTTGATTTTAGAGAGAGAGAGAGAGAGAGAGGGTCACGGTCTAGTTGTGCACATATATATATATATATATATATGTATTTTCATTCGAAATGTTAACTACACATGACAGAGTGACTACATTCCAACAAAATTGAAAATGCAAAGACTAATAAATTATTCAAATTGGGACTATGAGGCCCAAAGTGACATTTCATCCAAATTAGAGGACCAGTGGTGTATTTTATTCATTTTTTTTTTTAAAAAAAATTATTAGACTTTATTATTCCAATTTGAATGGTTTGTATGTATTCTCTGCTCCAAAGACTTTTAGCCAACGAAGTCAAGTCTTCAACTAGAGCCAATGACCCTGTGAATGCGATCAAGTTTTCAATGATTTTCTTCCGAGAAAATGCCATGAAAGGATGATGAAGCCTGTGATGTAAAACTCACCCGCTGGCCTGAATGAGGGACACTTTTAAAACCTATAGTAATATAAATAGAAATTTTATATATATAAATAATATAGAATAATGTGATTAATTTTTAATTTGATCATTTTAAAGACTTATAAATTTACCCAGAAACATAAATAAATTCATGAAGCATTCATAAATTTATTCATTTTGTATGTGTTGTGTCATCCCATTGTTTGATAAAATACCCACACTTAAACCAACAAACCTATAATTTGATAAATTTATCATCCATAAATTATTGAGCGATAAATTTATCACTGAATTAAGTAATAAATTTATGGAAAATTTACCCATAAATTCTATTTTATGAAAAGTTAAACCATTTAGTCCTAAAAGTTTTTTTATGCACCATTTAGTCCCATTTATACATCATCATCAAAACAATATCAAAACAACATCAAACATCATCATCAAAACAACATCAAACATCATCCCATATTTTTTTTTTTTTTATGTTTGTGAGTGTTCAAACATCAGATTCATTTTTTAAAAAAATTACCATCATCAAGAAACCACTAAAAATGGGCAACATCGCAAACATCATCGTAATTTAATTAATTTTTTTCCCTTGAAAACCTTATCCCCGCCATAACCTGGTTCTGGTTCATCATTCATCATCACATATCTTCATCTTCCTCTCTGTAAGAATCTCTCTCTCTCCAACACATACACGCAAACCCTCCTGCTTCGGTTCATCTCTCAAGCAACATCGCAACATTGCAACATTAGCAACATCTACCTTCCTACCAATGCGAATGGGTTCTCCACATCGGCGGATATGAGCCGATCTACATCGGCGGTGACTTCGATGGAGGTGAAACTGAGATCTGGCGGTGGTGGTGGATCTGGATCTCGCGGTTGGAGGAATCGACGCCCTAATAGGATTCAATTTAATCGGAACTTGGGAGATGGAAAGACTTTTTATTTTCTCAATTTTGAAAGTATGGTTGCTCAGTTTCTGATGGAGCAAACATTCTTCTGCAGATGATATCAGTAGGGGTAAATCTGGACTTGTTTGTTCGCTGAGAAAGAAGGCCAAGAAAAGGGGTCGACGAAATGAGAAAGCGATGGAAAATATCCGATATTCGATCTGATTTGAGGGAAGAACATCACTGTGTTGATGATGTTTTGTTAATGTTGATTTGTTTTTGATGATGTTTGATGTTTGATGTTAATGTTGATTCGTTTTGATGATGTTTGATGTTTGATCTGTTTGATGATGTTAATGTTGATATGTTTTGTTAATGTTGATTTGTTTTGATGATGTTAATGTTAATGTTTGATGTTTGATCTGTTTTTGATGATGTTAATGTTGATTTTTTTTTGTTAATGTTGATCTGCTTTGATGATATTTTAATGTTAATGTTTGATATTTGATCTGTTTTGATGATGTTAATGTTAATCTCTTTTGATGATGTTAATGTTGATCTCTTTTGATGATGTTTGATGTTTTGATGATAATGATGTTGTGAGGTTTGATGTTAATAGGACCTTTTAGTCTATAAGAAAACTTTTAGGACTAAATAGTGTAAAAGTTATTAATTTGGGATTTATTGGTGCATCACCCTAAATTTATCTAATCACTTACACAAGTTTTACAAATGCAGATCTTCACCAACACATTATATAGAGAGAGTCTCGATCTCCCCAGTGATCATGTACAGTACTAGATTGGCGCCGAAGATAGTAGATCAACATTGAAAACACCTAGATTTGAAACTATTGGTGATGTTTGGCGTTGAAGACAATAGATTGGTGGTGAAGAAGGATGGTGATAACGGCGATGTCGAAGATGGTACATCGATGATGTTGGATTGCAGTGTTGAAGACTGCAGATGAATGATGGAAGAGAAACGGCAATGACAACAATGATAGAGGAAGATGGTGGTGTTGGGTGAGCGACGATGATGGAGGAAGATGATGATGACGGTTGTTGAAGCAAGTATTGTCCACAATGACTGATGAGAACGGTGATTGAGCTCAGTGACAAAGAAGGCAAGAGAGGAGGAGGCGGTGGTGTGCCGGTGAGAGAAATAGTAGAGAGAGAGAAGAGAGAAATAGAGACGGGGCTATGTTTAGGGTTTAGAGTAAAATCACACAAATGAATATAAGGGGTAAAATGTCGTTCCCAAAAAATATATATGTATATATATAAGGGGTAAATGGGAAGATGGACAAAATTATTTTGGGTTAAGACCAAATGAGAGTTAAGTCCGGTCTAAAGGATCGGCCCGTAACTCCCTTTTTGTTTTTGTCTGCTTATGAGGGTTGTTTATAGTTGTTTATTTATTCGCAAGTCTGGGCTAGATAGTTGGGCTTGATGATTGTATTGACTTTTTAATTATTATTGAACTAGTAGTTAATTTAATGTAATATTTCTCGTATTTGTAATAATTTTACTACCAATTAACCAAAAAAAAAGGGGGAGTGGGCAAAAGGTGATGATGAGTTATTGTTTATTGAAACTTTGTTTTCTATTGTTAACTATACCAATTAGATGCCCACTGAGAGCATATCCAAAGAATTATCTAAATGAGTCATGTTAGTTATTATAGTTAGTATTATCATATTTTAGTCATTCTAACGGGTTAGTTATTACAATAGTTATTTTAAAAATTTTCAAGGCTAGTTATATTTGAAGAACCTTGAAAGGTTCTTTAAACAATTTGTGTACAGATAGGTAAAATAAATAGTAGCATTGGTGTACATAAATAAAAAAAGAATTAGGCAAAATAAATAACTACCTTTTTATATTTTAGCTAGTTTTTTTAGTGATTTTTTTTTTAAACTTTTAATTTTTTTATGAGACAAAAAAAAATTGGAACAATTACAAAAAAAAAAAAAAAACCAAGATTTAAGCCTTGTAACAAAACAAATCTTGACTTTTTAATTTACAATTGAAACTCTAAATTTTTGAATTACTTTCAATCTAATCATTTGTCTATTTTTGTTAAGTAAAATCGATGGAAAAAGTATTGAGTTTAATTACTTAAATATTTTTTTTTTTTCATTATTTTTACAAGCGAAAATAAGTGAATGGTTTATATTAAAAATAAATGAAAATATTAGAGTTTAAATTGATAAAATAGAAAACTCATGATTTATTTTGTTACAAGGCTAAAACATTGGAATTTTTTTTTTTGTAATTTTTTCAAAAGAATTAATGTGTTTGGAATAATTTTTTTAATTGAATATATAATTTTGAGAAAAAAAATAGATATTTTGTTGTGACTCTTTAATTTTTTTTTTTTTTAAATGAAAAAATCTCTTGCCAAATTGAGCTACGTGTGGTGTGCCATAGTAAAATGCATCATTATTCACGCTTAGCGTGTGACGTGTGGGTCGGTTTGATTTTTAAAATTTTTTAGTAAATTTGTTTGCACATTTTAATTAGGGAAAATTATTAGAAAATCTCATTTGGGAGAGTTTTAGTCCAAGGAGTTCTCTTTTTTTTTTTTTTTTTTGAAATGTGATCCCCAAGATCCCATTTGGTATTGGTGGAATGAATTTCATGGCATTTTTACCCCTTTCTTCATAGGTGAATTGATTTGGAAGGGATTTTTTGGATTCCATTGATTACATTAGGATGGTGGTCACATTTTGGAAATTTAAAATATGGGTTGATTGTGGTCACGTTTTGGAAAGTTAAAATATGAGTAGATTGTGGCAAGGTGTTCATGTTTGGGTTGGAATCTTTGGGCGTTGGATTCAGAAGCTGTATTTTTGCGCGTGGAGCATTGGTTGGATTTCGGCGACGGTAAGGGCTGGTTATGTTATACCTGTTATTTTTTTTGTTATGATTCTTTTTTGGGTTGGGGTGTGAATGTTGGCGTGTGGTTTGTGCAATTGGCACATTGTGTGTGTTGTTATGTGGCACTGTCATGTCATGGTCACGGTTGGAGAAGTGGCGGACCTAACACAGATTTCACAATGCATAGCTCACACCCCACAACAAACAAATGTGTTGAACTTAACACGCATGTCACATTGCACATTTTTCTAACGGTCACAATTTTTTCCGTGGTACTCTTTATGATTCCAATTGCTAAATAATTGTCACGGTCGTACATTTGTAACAGATTGTCCACACATCAAACTAAAAAAATCGATCAATTATTTTTCACGTTTCGTTGGTGGTGTGCAATGTCGTCGGCCTGTGCAGTTGTAGGGTCTGTGGAGTAGTTGTTGGATTTCATTGACGGTAATGTGTTGGTTGTGTTCTTTTTCTTTTTTTTGTTTTGATTGTGTTTTGGTTGTTGGGGTTGGGATGTGAACGTTGGCATGTGATCCGTGTAATCGGCCGTTGAGTGGCATTGTAATGCCGGTGCGTCACATTTGAAGTATTTTTTACCAAACACATCTATACTATATATTAAGTAAAAGAGAGTTTTTAACTCCAAGTTTTGTGGGAGCTCTAATCTCCCCATCTAAATTTTTTGATTTTTTGATTTTAATTTTTTTTTTTTTTTAACATTTATTAACTTCTCCCAACTCCAAAGTCTTATCATCATAATAACACTTTAATGCATTAAGAACAAGCATAAAAAAAAATTCTTTGAAATTCAACACATATGAATTCCTTGAAAAGTCCCAACACATGTGATTATTATCCCTCATAATAACATTTTAATGCATTAAGAACAAACATAAAAAAAAATTTCTTGAAATGTCCAACACATATGATTATTATCAAAATATTAAACTTTAATATAATATAAAAAAGGAAAAAAAATAAAACATTTAAAAAAAATTTAAAAATCACAATTCACATATATGCCTTGTGGGAGTTCCAATCTCCCAATCTAAATTTCCTGATTTTTTTATTTTAAAAAAAAAATTCTTAGCATTTATTAACTTTTCCCAACTCCCAAGTCTTACCTTCATAATAACACTTTAATGTATTAAGAACAAGTATAAAGAAATTCTTTGAAATCTAACACATATGAATTTCTTGAAAAGTCCCAACACATATGATTATTATTCCTCATAATAATACTTTAATGCATTAAGAACAAGTATAAAAAAAATTTCTTGAAATGTCCAACACATATGATTATTATCAAAATATTAAATTTTAATATAATATAATAAAAAAAGACATTTAATTCCTTGAAAAGTCCAACACATATGATTATTATCAAAATATTAAACTTTAATATAATATAAAAAAGGAAAAAAAAAAATAAGACATTTAAAAAAAAATTTAAAAATCACAATTCACATATATAGATAATTGTAAATACAATCTGTACATAGTACGAGTGATATATTAGTATTTCTTATTGCAAAGTTCACACCCCATATCCGGGTAAATTTGTTGTGGTATTCTGTTGGATTTCAACGTCAACCGTAATTGGTACATTCGCTCGGAACATATACTGCCACATAGCAGTAACACATTGTTCAGTTAGGTACATCCAAAGACAACAATGATTTAGACCATTAAAAAATACATCACTAATAGCACTAATATATTGGGAATGACTAAAAAAAATAAATAAATAAAAAAACAAAGCATAAAAAGTGGGCAGGGTCTACTGCCACATCATTAATACTCCCAAGCATTTTTCTCAATTATGTTCTGTTTCGCTGTAGGAATGGGGGATTGTTATTGTGTTTCGTGCGGGGATAACAACATTGCTGACGCCGTCAAATGTGATGCCCAAATCTTCGTAAGGAACCCAATTTGTCAACCATAATCATGACAACCCATTCCAGCAAATTTGGGTATTTTTTGCTGTTGCGGATTTTCTAGGACATGGAGAGGGGATTGTGTGTATGAAAAATGTTTTGTGGCATTAAATTAGGGGCATTAATGCCCTTAATTTCTATTTCAGGTAATTGTTTTTTTTTTTTTTTTTTTTGCCTTATATGAAAATTAAGGGCATTAGCGCCCCCCAATTTAGTGTCACAAATCAAAACCCTGTGTGTATTTTGTTGATGTGCTTTCAATTTGGGAGTATGAAACGTTTGGGTCGGATCCAAATGTGGGCCACCTAACTTAGTGGGTGTTTGGGAAGTGAGTTTTTATGTAGATTTTTTTAATTGTAGGATATTATTGGAGATATTTTTTTTAATGTTTGGGAAGATAGTTAGGTTTTTTTGTGATTGAATGTGAAATTTGTGAGAGAAAAAGTGAAATGATTATGGGGTTGGATGTGATATTTTGTTTGAATTTATTTTTTTTGTTTTGTAAAAACTTTGTTTTTTAGTGAAAAAAATAAAAATAAAATCTTGCCAAACACTGCCTTAAGGACGACTTATGCATTAATTAAAAAAGGGCTGGGACTGATAGGACTACCATTTCATGTTTTGGGATTTATGGGTCATTGCCGCTTTTAATTATTTATTTATTTATTTTTACTTTTAAATGTACTTAATCTAGATATTTTTAAAAAAAATTACTAAAATATAACCAGAAAAAAATTATAATAATCTGTGTGATTTTTGCATTCTTTTGCACCAAATGTGAATGGGACCGTGATTTTTTTTTTAATTTTTTGTTTGTGAGCTAAATTGGGACCGTGGATTGAATGGACGAAGCTAGTGAGAAGGCGAGACCTTTATAATAAATTTTCCAAATGTAAATTGTTTTTATTGGAATTCTTTTACTCATATGGGACATTTAGGTACATCACTGCACGATAAGGCCATATTATATCTTTTTTTTTTTTTTTTTTTTTTTGTCTTTCTTCTTTTTTTTGGTTAAAATTTCATATTGAATATCGCTCTTACTTAAAAGACCTCAAAAAGAAGAATCCATATTGATCTTGTTTAAAAGATCTTGAAAACGAATCTTTAAATATCAATTTTATTATAAATTGTTAGGTTTTTGTAATTGACAATCCCTGTTTAACAAAATTCCTTTCAGTTGTAAATTTATTCGCTCTTTTGTTTCAATGAAGCTATGAGTGTTTAGGTGTGAATCCAACTTGAATTGTGCCTATGCAGAGGAGTTTGTGATCTTGAGGTTTACAAGTTTGCCACTTCGTTGACTATGTACAGGGATCAAGCTGTTTGACTGCCCAAGCGGATAAAATGATCATCCAGTATTTTTATAGAGTGTTTGAACTTCTGGGAAAAAAGCTTTACCGCTTGAGTGGTAAAAGTTGCGCTTGAGCGGTCAGCTTATATGTTATGCACTGCCTTTGCTCACATCACTCGAGCGGTGAAATGTGCCCTTGAACGGTCTGCGTGATTCTGTTTTCTATAAAGTGCGCTGCTCGTTGTTTTTAGGGTTTGAGCCGTCTAGATTTTCAAAGAGGAAGAAAAAACAAAGTGTTTTATATTGGAGGTTATTTTATATGAGTTTCCTTGGTGTATAGAAGGTAATTGATTGATCAACGAACTTCAAATTTTCGAATATCAAGGGTTTTATTATTGTTTCGTTCACAAAAGAGAGTGTGGTTCTTTGGTGGATTCTGTGGAGCTTGGGCCTGAAGCTTTGATAGATTTTGGAGTGGCTCATCGTCATGAATTCGACATTAGCGTTGTGGATTCAATGTTGGGTAAGACAATTCCGGGGTAAGACAATTCCGAGGTAAAAACGGTGGTAGAAGAAGCACATAGGGGTCGATTTAATTCAGGCGTAAATTCGCTAAGTAATTAAGGATATACTTGTGTAGTTCCTTTTTATCTTCTTAGTGGATTGTTTTGTGATTTTGACTCGTGATTTTTTTATCACAATTGGAGGCACTCTAAATTATGGTTTTTCCAAGTTAAATCATTATATCGATTTGTTTTTGATTGTTTTATTGGGATTATTATTTATTGTTTAAAAATTGAAATATAATCACAAATAAATATCTTTAGAATTTTTAGATTTTTCAAAAATGAAAATGTAGAACTCAAGTTATGAAATTTCAAAGTGTTTAAGTATAAAACAAGCATAATGGTACATTTGTCCAATAGAAAATGCATTTCTTTATAACTTTAAAAGTTTAGTACATGAAGTAATTATCACAAAAGTTTAAAAACTATATTTATGGTCTAAGTAATTAAGGATATACTTGTGTAGTTCTTTTTTATCTTTTTAATGGATTGTTTTGTGACTTTGACTCGTGATTTTTTTATCACAATTGGAGGCACTCTAAATTATGGTTTTTCCAAGTTAAATCATTATATCGATTTGTTTTTGATTGTTTTATTGGGATTATTATTTATTGTTTAAAAATTGAAATATAATCACAAATAAATATTTTTAGAATTTTTAGATTTTTCAAAAATGAAAATGTAGAACTCAAGTTATGAAATTTCAAAGTGTTTAAGTATAAAACAAGCATAATGGTACATTTGTCCAATAGAAAATGCATTTCTTTATAACTTTAAAAATTTAGTACATGAAGTAATTATCACAAAAGTTTAAAAACTATATTTACGGTCTAAGTTTTCTATTTGATACTTATTTTTATATTTAAACATAATTTTTAATATACTTATTAAGTAATTACGAAATCGCAATTCAATATAAAGAGTTAAATTAATAATCCATATCCATTCGACCACTTATCTGATTTGTTCATGAGTCCAATTTTTAAAATCTTGATTTTTTACACTATGCTAGAAGCGAGTGTATGCACATGTAAGCCGGAAACTTCAAAGCTCTATTGGCCCCAGTGGGCTAGTTGATCATGACCCTCAAAGTCTACTAGGATTGAACAAAGCATATTATGCCTTCCCCGGAAGAAAATAAACTCAATGAAATAAAATAAGGGCAAGGCTTTTCTCTAATTCGAGATTGGATTAGAACGTGTTGTTGAAATTGTGGAGGCCCATTATAGGTCTTATTTTGATAATCCGAATCGTTCAATGTGTAGAGCTTGTTGTGTACTTTATTTCTGTAAAACATTACATTGATCAGATATCGATAGCTACTTGATCCAATGACATTTTTGTCAATGGTAAATATAATTTTCTAAATAAATTGTTGACAAAAATGATCCGATCAAGTAGCTATCGATATCCGATCAATGTAATTTTTTACGGAGATAAAATACTTAACGAGCTCTACACATTAAACGATTCGGATCATCAAAACAAAACCCATGAGAGACATTACAAGCCTAACAGTACCGTCCAGTCCACAAGTGGACTGGAGACAAGTCTCCCCATAAAATAATATAAGAGGGAAGGAAGTGATATGCTTTTTTTAACAATTGTTTTGTCCTTTGTTTTTCTTTGTTGAATTTAAACCATTAGGTTACAGTCTTATCGGGTTTTAGTAAATGATTTGTTGGGGGGTTTTCAAAAGTTAAGATTTAGTTTTTTTTTTTATGTTTTCACAAACTTCCTTGGTTCTTATTTGGAAAGTGACCCAATAACATGATTTAAAACAAGGGAAAATTATTGTAAAATCCCATTTGGGAGAGTTTTGAACTGAGTAGTCCTCTGTATTTTTTAGTACTCTTGGAAGTTCGGTTTTTTGGGTAATGATATAAGGAAGATCCCGTTTGTGTGTTTTGGGATTGATTTTGTGATGCTTTTACCCTTTATTGTAGTGTGTAACGTTTTGACAAGGGGAGTGATAAATCCCGTTGATTACGTTGTTCTATTGTCTACCTTTGGAAAGGACGTGCATGGGTGGTGTCTTTGTCTGTCTATTTGAATTTTGGGGTGGGGGTGCTGAAGGTAATAACGTTTGGTGGAGTGTTGATTGCGGTTGACGGGCTGGGAGGTTGTGAAGAAAGGGAGTAGTGTTTTTTGTTTCGTTGCGACTACGTTTTTCTGAATTGTGCTCTGTTTTTGTGTCTGGATTTTGTTTGATTTGTGTGGGGGAATGGGTAACGTTGCATTGTGGGGCGGCAATGGTAGATGCACGGCATTATGTGACAGGGTCACGCGATAGGTCACAGTTCGCATATGTGGTTACGAACACACATTGTATGATGCATATTTGTTGTATGGTTACATTTTTTCCCACATCACACGGGTGTCATGTAGCTAGCATACTAAACACGGAGTCAATGTATGGCTTTTTTTTCCTAAATTTAATCACATGTTTGTTCTATTTCATTTCAGGGATGGGGGACAACACTATGTTATTGTATTCTTACGGTGCTAATAATGTCGCTGTCGTGGTGGATGGTGCGTTCACGTTCGTGCCGTTCGTTCCGTTTCAAATTTAAACATTAGGATGTTTCGTCCTTAGTTTCGCCAAACAATTGGTTACCTCGTTTAATATAAACAACGTTGTCTCGTTTCGGTACATGAGTCGGGGGCACTCTATCCCAATTTGCAATTGCCTAGATATGAAAACACATTTGAATGCTTTGTTTGTGGTATAATTTAAATGTTCACCATGACTTCGGAAAACATCCTAACAAACACTTTTCGACTTGCGTTTTGATTAACAATTTGCATTAACATGACATGTTTCAATAAGCAAAGCCACCACCCCACAAGACATCTCCCATAGGAGGAACTTTTCAGAATTGTTTAACGCAGCACACAAATTTTCACACCAATCCCATTTCGAAATACTTCTCCCTTACCCTACATGAACTTCAAACATGGTTTACATAGTAACATACCAAGCACAGTTATGCGGCGTGTTCCGATTGGGCTGTTACGTTCCAGGTGCTCACAAAATCCAAAAACCACAAAAGTCCTTCCTAACTTCGCAAGCAAGTGAAAAATCACGCACGAACACAAGTGGCTAGTATCATTTTTATCGTGGCGAACAGTGCTCCGAAAGAGAAAAGTTAGGGATGATGAAATTTTTTTCATGAAAATGATCATGAAAGATTTATGATCTTTGGATTATCTTGATTAGTGTGTGGTGCTTTATTTTAAGTGTAATCCAAGGGTCACAAAACTTTCATGATTATTTTTATGAAAGGTTTTTCATGATAGCTAGCATTGCTGGCTCCGAAAACTACAATTTCAGTCAACTACTTCAAGTTTGGGCACCAAACAACTTTTGCTCCAACGTCATACCAAGAATGCCACAACAAATAGTTTATCACGATCAGCATGAACGAAGGTAACCACACCACTACGTAGGTCACGCATCAACAGGAACAAATGTGGGTGGGTCAACCTAACGTGAAAGACCATAAAAGACTATAGTACGCTTTTTTTTCAAATCTGTCAGGGTATAGAATACAGAACAATCATAAATTGCCATTATTAATTAACCACAATGGGCAAAAACGAAAATTAGCACATAATGGGACTTCCAAGAGTATTAAATAAAAGTTGGGACAAATTAATTCACAAGTCATTCATTTGGGAATTGTAGGTCAATTACGCTTAAAACAATTTTCATTAGAAGTTGTTGACAATATCAGAATTGAAGGTTTTGGGCCTATGTTAAAATTTTTAAATGAGATTTTTTTGTTTTATATTTTTATATCATGATTTTTTCTGCAAATGCTATTTTGCCAATTTAAATAATACATGCATTCAGAAAATAATTTAATCATTTTATATAATTCAATAGGAAATTTTGTAATACACACTCTATTTTGGGGAGTTTTTTGTGAATATTCTAAAAAATTAAACTATTTATATGAATAACTAACTTTTCAAATTATTTATCAAACTAATCTATTTTTTTAAATCACAAGTTCAAAATACGATTTCATAGTGAAATCGCATTTTGAACATGTAATTTCATATTAACATGGTCCACATTGATAACAAGAAGTTAATAATAATGAATGTTTGATAATGCAAATCAATATTTAACATTACTGAATATATTAAGTAAAAATTATTTAAATCTTTTTAATAATTATAATTTATATGATTTGAAATTTTAAATGACACTTATAGTGTAAGCTAAAATTTGAAAATTTTGAAGTAATATAATATTTATTTAATTTTGACTGAATTTACTACCACCACTACCACCCTTCCACTACTACAACACTATCGCCATAACCACTGTCGTCGCGACACCTCCACCATCACCACTGCAATATGAAAATTAAAAAATAAAATTTGAAAATTTTTATTTTGTTCATATTAAACGACTCATCAGAGTTTATCATTTAAATCTGTTTCACTTTTCAAACCCAATAATATGACAATCAAATTAAATATCTAAGACAACTCTTAATTTATCATATATTTTTTAATCATCAACTAATCATCTCACTTATACACCATTGGGTCTAAAAAATTAATCTACAAATTTCTTTCAAATTTTTATCAAATATTTTTTGAGTTAGAAAATTCAACACTCAGTATTATCAAACACCGGCTAATTAACTAAGGAGAAAATTTTATGGAAAAAGGCACACCTCAATTAGATTGTTACGTAACATAAACAAAGACAAGTGAAAAAGGCACACCTCAATTAGATTGTTATGTATACATACCATAAACCAATTGTGAGCAAACACCTTAACCACAAACAAAGACAAGTGAAAATGGACATGATTGGAAACAGGAGGCAAACAAAGCATAAGCACTTATATCAAAACAAATTACAGAACACCTTCTCAAACTAACTAATCAACTACAAAGTCTTCTGTCCAGAGACTAATTAAACAATAAAATCCAACCAGAATAACAACAAAACCAAGATGAATAGCAAGTCATTTGCAAACTGTCTTCTCCAATGAATGATAAGACTCCCCAGAGAGCACATCCATCTCCAAACCTTAAATAAAGCAGAATACCTCCTCTACCATGCTTCAAATTGCCACTGGTTAGCAAAGCACATGTCAGAAATTCCAAAGTAAAATAAATAACCCAGTAACAACTTCAACAAAAGCAGAGAAAAGATTGAAAATTCATAGTAGTTATTCAAAATCCTTAACATCATGAAGAATATCCAGCATATATATATAATTAACATATTAACATCACACAACATAACATAATTATAAGAAGAAAGAGCAAGAATTATTGCCTACTGAATCTCTCACTAGTCCCGAAGCAACCAATTGCCGAGTTAGTGCACAAAGGTTGAGGTTATGGACCGCCACAAATTGAACAATCCACCCAATGACAGCGGAGGCGGAAGACTTTTCTGTTCACGGGATGTACTGTAGAAGCATTTCCAGGAACGACATTTTCATAGACAGAGAATTGTAATTGGGATGCTTCTTCACTAGTTGATTGGCTACTCTTCTCTTCTTGCTCCTTGTACACAAGATGGACTCCGACCTCCTTCACTTGAAAATCTTCATTTCCAACCACTGAAATATTCAGTTCATCCCCACCTTCCAACTGATTTTCAATCTTCCAATAACTTAACCACATCATATCCTCATCAGCTTTTGGAATGCCAAAGACATATGGGGAATGGCTCCAAATCAGACTCTTGGTTGTATTATTGATGATAGCATGTGCGTCACAATTGTGGTCAAGATATTTTGGATTATTGGAAAGTGCATAAATAGAACACACACTCAAGGCTTGAATTCTGAAATGTGATGGAACAATTAAAGATATTGAAGATCCTCTATTTTTAAGATTAAACCAAGTTGGAATCTTGCTTCCCGGAATATAAGCATAAAATATATGAAGTTCATGACATCCCTGCACCAAAGAAACCATAATTTATTATTTTTATTTTTGCTTTTTTTAGAGAGAGAGAGGGAGAGAGAGAAAGAGACCTGGGGAAGCTTCCTTGAATTCTTTGAGTTCTTACTTGAAAGCGTAACAGTTGGGCTTCCCATCTCCACGTCAATATTCCCTATGGATTCTAACTTAAAGGAGCCCATGTCCTCAACTATATTGCCGTACATATCATAGACTAGTAATGGTCTCCAATGCTCAATCACAACAAATTGATTATCCCATGTGTTATTATATTGCATGGTTGATGGAGCTGAATGAAATGCACATTTTGAGTAGTAAAACCAAGGTTTTAAAAAGCGGTCGCAACCGTTACGCATGAATTACGTAGCGGTTTTAAATATTCGCCACGTTGATACCGCTTTTGCAGTGTGATTGAGATTCATAGATGTGTCGGTCATAGCGGCTGCCGTAGCGGTGTCAAATACGGTGCCGTAACAGAATATTGACCTGTTACGCATTGTTACGGTTGATTTAAACCTGTTTTCGAAAAAACATGCAAAAAAAAGTTGAAAATTGGGGAAGAGGGATAGAGAGAAGAGGGAAGATAAAGAGAGAAAATGGAGGAGCAAGAGATAGAGAGAGAGAGAAGAGGGAAGATGAAGAACATGTTATTGATTTGTTGAAATTGTAAGACCTATGCTATTCTATTCAGCTGCTATCACTAAACCATTTTGTTTGTGTGTGTCTATCTATATATTGTTTAAAAATAATAATAATAATAAGTGTGGTCATTAACTATTTGGCTTGGTTAAAATATGTATATATATATATTTAGGCTCTTATTTATTCTCTTATTTTTATCATTGTTTATCTTATATATAATAGTTAATGATTGATTTTTTGTATAATATAAAGTCATTAATTATTAAAATAAAATGTAAAAAACTCAATTAATATATTGGATCATACTTAAAAATTTACAAAAATTTATCAATATTTATTTTAACCAAATAAATATGATCATGGAAAAAAAATATGCATATCGGTAAGTTTTTTTCAAATTGTGCGAAAAATAAAAAAATTCACTTCGGTTACATAATCGTTACACTACTGACCTTTACACCCTTCAAGAATCAAGAATCACCGCTATCACATTTAGGATCAAGAACCGCTTTTCAGAACCTTGAGTAAAACCCTCCCATATTCCGACACATTATAATTGCATCATAAAGGTTCTCGAATTCTATGGTTGATGATGGAAATGATTGAAATATTACTTTCTCCAATAATGTACATTTAGTGACCGACAATACTTTCAAATTCTGCTCCACTATAAGTGATTGAAGCCTTTTACACTCTTCTAATTCAAGGATCTGAAGCCCAGTAACGCCTCCAATGCTATTTGGGAGGCTACAAATTGGATTATTGCTCAGATTTAATATCTGCAATGAGGATAGGTTACTAAGATCCTTTGGAAAAGCATCCTCTGATAAATTGCAATCCACAAGACTTAAGTGTAACAGATACCGTGGTAAAAGAGCCCATGAAATTTCTACACTTTTTCTTGGTTTCAATAAAGAAGGCCAGATGAATGAATACCATGGTTTGACCTCCTTAGTGGTAGAGAGTAATTGACTTACGACAGTTCCATTTGCATTGAACTTTGTTAAAGAATCCATAGTCCCCATCTCTATTGGCAATTCCTTAATATTTAAGCAACCTGAGATGTCAAGTGTTTCCAAAAATTTTAGCATAACAATGCTTCTTGGAAGCTTCCTTAGATTTTTGCAATCTTTTAAATTTAATAAAACAAGTCTTTGAAGATGTCCAACAGATTCATGAACCTCTACCAGCCGTGCACAATTTTCAAGTATTAGTTGCTCAAGATTGGGAACTTCCAAGAAATCTGGAGTTTTGGAAAGGCAATGGGAATGACTAAGATCAAGGATTTTTAATGACCCCAGAAACTGTAATAGGAAAAAAAATGTTGGTTATTGTTTCTTTTATTTCTCAAACAAAATTGAAATGAAAACAGACAAATGAGTAACATACCTTGGTTCCTTCCCAAACCTTTTGCAAGTTGCTATACTGCATGTCAAGAACAACCAAGTTATCCAAAGGGAAATCATCGCATATAGAGTTGAAAGAGAATCCATGCCAACACAACCATCGTAATCCTTTCGGAAAATTTTCAAAGCTTCCATTGACTTGTAAATTTCTGAGTTGCAAAAGTTTTAGTTTGTGCATCCTTTCAAATGAATCAACTTCCAAAGCTATCTTATCTGAATTTCGTAGAGCAGTGCCTACTGTCTGCCAGGAAAAGATGCCAAAACAAAGTCTTTTAAACGAATTTCCTACATTTGACAACAATGTTGTGCTGAGGAATTCTTCAAAATGACATTTTCTTTTGATACCGAAGATTGTCCTGTCATATTTATCCTCCAAAAAATTCATATCAAGTTTGAGGCCTTCAATTTTTCCTGTCCCCTGACAAAGAATAAGAGGGAGACGACATTGATCAAGAAGAGTAATACTATACAAACAAATGTTTTGTACAATTACTTTCTGATGTACCAAAAAACAAAATGTTTTGTACAAAATTCTCATACCAAATGATATGTAACTTTCATTTCAAATGAAAACACCACCAGTGTAACTTACGAATAAATATATATATATTTTTTTGGTATGAAGTTTCTAATTTTGGATCATGTTTTGATAATAAATAACTACACAAATACATACAAATATAAATGAGGAGTAGGATTAATTCTTACAGTATTTTCTCTCAAGACATTGAAAGAATCTTTATGATTCCATAGTCTAGTACGTTCTCCCGGTTCCTTAGGTGATTCTTGGCGAACAATTTCTCTTCCCATTTCTTGAACCAATTGATGCATCACTAGCTTTTTGCGTTCATCAACCGTTAACAGACATCTATCAATGAGATTTTGAATCCCAACCGTTGTGTAAAAATCACACCCATCTAGAATGGTAACTACCCAATCTTCATCCATCCCAACAAAAAAACAAGCAACATGGAGGAACAAATTTTTGTCATGGTCATCTTGTAAAGAGTCATAGCTTATTTTGAGCTTTTCAACAACTTCATAATCGGGGATTGCTTTCAATTTTTCTAGTTGACTTTTCCAGACATTTAAGCTTTTCCCAAATAGAGAAGAATCCAAAATTTTAATAGCTAGTGGAAGCCCTCCGCAGTATTGTACCATCCCTTCTGAGTCCTCTATGAAATCATCAATGGGATAGTTTTTCCCAAAGGCATGCCAACTAAAGAGCTCCAAGGATTCATTGTAATTCAAAATTTCAACCTTGTGAACCAAGTAAACTTCATGAGCCCTTAGCAACCTCTCACGTCTAGTGGTTATGATGATTTTACTACCTTGAGAAAACCAATCTCGCATTCCAAGTACTGCATCTAATTGGTCCATTGTATCCACATCATCAAGAATTACAAGAACTCTTTTGCAACATAATGCATCTTTAATTTTAACAATCCCTTCATCAACACTGTACAAATTTTCCTTTCTTCCCTTTAAAATGTCTGAAAGAAGTTGTGTTTGTAATTGAAGTAAACCATTTGGTTGTTTTAGAATTTCTCTTACATTTGCAAGAAAGCTGCTGCATTCGAATCTTGAGAAGTTCGAATTATATAGAAATTTGGCAACAGTTGTCTTCCCTATTCCTCCTATCCCACAAATTGCGACTATACCAACATCACTACACTCATCTTGTAACCAAAGCCCAATATTTTTGGCTCGAGATTGTATTCCAATCAAGTAAGGAGAATTTCCCAAGGTTGTGCGTCTTAGTTTGTCTGCAACCACTTCTACAATTTTGTGGATAAATTTTGACTCGAATCTGAAGATAACATCGAGATTAAAAATAAAGCACAGTAACAATGCCATGATTTAAACTTAATAATATATTCTCATGCAATAATGAACAAAATGACAATGTCATTCTCTTTGTTTTCTAGGTAAAACTATGTTATTCTCTTTGTTGAAACAATTGGGCGACTCCTAGATGAAAATAAAAGGGTTTTCACAATCATGGTTGTGCATCAATATTCCTTTTTCTAATATAAACTGTTTTCCCTGTTTTGCAAATTTTTTTATTTATATAGTAAGGTAAGCTATTAAAATTTTTGAAGAATAGTCTAATTTTTTTAATAAATTTTTTAGGGTTAATTACACCAAAACCCTATTAAAATTTTTGAAGAATAGTCTAATTTTTTCAATAAATTTTTTAGGGTTAATTACACCAAAACCCCCTTTGTCTGTTAGTAAATATCATTTACCTTCACAACTATGAATCGATATTTTTTTGACCCTTTTAACTATAAAAGCGTATCACTTTCAACCCCTCTAGACCACCTCTTGAATTAGTAAATTTGTATGATTTTTATATTTACGAGTGTCAATATGTATAGATTTATAGATAAGGTATAGTGATACTACTACTTGAGGGGATCTATCTTGGTGTAATTAACCCCAATTTTTACGGTTGGAATAGATTAACTTAATATCATCTTTTCAAGTAGCTTAAAAGGGAGAAGCATCTCAAAAAACATAGTTAATAAATTCAAGTTTGTTTAGGGTATTGTGAAGAATTTCTTGTGAACCAAAGAAACCGACTTGTAATATGTTGGAATGTTCCCTTGAGGACAATTTAACTCCTGTATTTGAAGGTTATCTTCTAAAAATTAAAAGACGTCAAACTTTTGGAGTTAAGAAAAAAAAAAAAATTTCATCCCAAATTTTGATAAATAATTCTCAATCTAAAAGACCCTCACTACAACAAAAACACATTTTAGTGGCACTATATTAGTGACATGTTTTTAGAAAATGTCACAAAAATAATATTTGGCGGCACGTTTTAGAAAAATGTCATAGATCCACAAACATAAAAGGTTCTAGTGACATTTCTATAAAGAAGTGTCACATCACTATAGCAAGAATGTGATTTAGTAACATAAATTTTATGGCATTTTATAAAACAGCGACAAAAAAAAAATATTTTAATGACATTTATCAATATATGCCACTAAACTAAGTAGATGTAAGTTACTTTTTATGGCACTGAGTCAAAAGATGCCACTAAACGTTAATAATAATGACATTTTAAAAAAAAAATGTCATTAAGCTAAGTAGGTGTCACTAAGTTTTGTTTTGTTTTGTTTTTTGTTTTTTGTTTTTTTTTTTTGGCCGAAGGGTTGTGAATAGAAGAACCATGGATGTTTACAGAGCAACAGGAGGGTAGTGACAATGTTGTTCAACGATCTTGGCTAGCGACGGTCTTGCTCGACGATCTCCGGCAGCAGTGTGTCTGATGTTGTGGACTATTGCTCTAGCAAGCCGTCGCTCTCCTCAACTCTCTCTCTCTCTCTCTCTCTCTCTCTCTATAAATACATCTGGATCGAACTTTTTCATTTGTGAAGTGATCAAGTACTTTTATTCTATTTGATTCTTAAATGTTTTATATATCTATGTATAATATATGCAACTCTGTATGTATATCTAAATTTATGTCTTTTTGAATTTTAGTGTTCTACTTCAAAATTAGAAAACATGTTTTATTGATTTTTATTTATTTATGCTTGTATTTTAGGAAATTTAGTCAACCTTGTCTTGTATGAATCTATAGTTATTGCTTTTGATTCACAGATAAAAGGAATTGAAGCTAGGGTTTCATAAACTCTTCGTCTGATTACCACTGTTTAGATTCAAAATTATAGGTGTAAAATGGAATTGAATAATATATGTGATTAAAAACACAGTTTAATTGTTATTGAAATTGGAAGTCTATCAAATGTTCTGGTTGGTTCTAGAACTTCCATTTTGCTAATGTATTCCTTGTGCACTTGATGCTAAATTCCTATTCTTCTAATGTATCCCATTCTGCTTATGTATATATCCCATTCTGTTTATTTTATAGGCTGCTATTCTTCCATGGTCACAGGTTGTGACACTTCATGAATTAAATTCTCTGATTTGCGGCACACAGAACACAAACTTTGGTTTTATTATAAGGGTTTGTATTTGAGTGAGCTTTTTGAAATTTTTTATTTTTTTTTTCAAAAACTAATATGGTGAAATAAATGGGGAAAAGTTTCATTAATTTTAGATGATTTTCTCTTTTGCGGGGTGGAACTAATCTTTGAAAATTAAAAATTATATATATATATGTATGTGTGTGTGTGTGTGTATTTATCAAGCTATTCTGTTAATATGCTAAGTCCCTTTTTTGGTTATGGTATAGATGTATTTGTCTCAAGATGCAGGTTGCGTACTCTTGACTAGTTTTAGTTTGTAGAAAACTTGTATGTTTTTTAAGTCCCACAATTTTACCCACAATGATAATTTAAGACCCAATTTTTTGTCTTAAATATTACTATATGTCTGTACTATAAGAAAAGGAAGAAATGGAATCAACTAGTTGTAATAACCCCGATCCTGATTAGCGCTAATTGGGACTTAATTATGTCTAGTAATAATTAAGGGAAAAATCTGGAATTTATTTGCATGTGCATTGCATGACTTAGGTGTTTTTATCTGTTCGGTGTCGGAATATCTGTTTGTATTTTAAACTTTAAACTGCAAATTGGAAGCATTATCGGCGCCCGATTTCGAAATTGATTAGTGTTTTGGACTAGTTAGATTTTATGTGAATTTATGGTAGGTCCAATTAAAATTCGATTCGGAATGTTTAAAACTGATTAAATAACATTTTAATAATGAGCCTAGCTTAATTACATAATTGCCATTGGGTGGCCATTGTTTAGTTTCACTCTTGAGTTCATACACTTGAACAAAAACAACATTTCATTAGGCCTTGAGAGCCTTAGTCGACCAAGAGAGTTGGAGAGGGTGAGATTGAGTTCTTCTTGCAAATTTTGCTTGGAGACTTGGAAATTTGAAGAATAATTGCATGATTGAACTCCTACACCTCTAATCCAAGACTTAAGGTGAGAATTCATCCTCTTGAACTAGAATTTAGATTAGCTCTTGCACATTTCTTGACCCTTTGGAGATTAAGGTCTAGATTGAGCTTGAAATTGTGGAGTTGGGTAGTGTATCAAGCATGCATGTGCAAATTCATGGTAGTAGAGATTGCTTTGTATCAAGTTTTACATGCATGTTCATATTTTTATTAAAGTCTATGTATTCATCATGTTTTTCCAGAAAATTTACCATTGGATCATGTTTTGAAGCTTTAAAATACATTTGAATTCAAGAATGTTGGATTACACTTTGTTCTTGAAATGGGTTTGAAAAATGACTTTAATTGACTCACTCTTGGCCCTTGCATGTGCAAATTGGCTTTTGAGACTTGTTATATATTGTGCTTAAAGTGTTTTTCTAGATTTTGGGCCCAAGAGGTTGAGTTTTGGGTTGTTGAATGCTTGGTTCGAACTTGGAAGACAAATCTGGAAATTCCAGATTTTGCTTCCTCGCTCGAGCGAAGGATTCCTCGCTCGAGCGAGCCCCTTTATTTTGCAATCTCGCTCGAGCGAAGAATCGAGCGACCATCGCGCGTAGAATTGCAGCATCCAGTACTTTTGCATTTTCATCAGATCGCTCGAGCGAAGGAGTTCTCGCTCGAGCGAAGCCTTTGATTTTGGAAGCTCGCTCGAGCGAGCATCGAGCGAGCATCGCGCGGAAAAAATCAACAACCAGTACTTTCTCAGTTCATCAGGTCGCTCGAGCGAAGGACTCCTCGCTCGAGCGAACCCTTTGATTTTGGCAGCTCGCTGGAGCGAAGTAAGGCTCGCTCGAGCGAGACCCCTGTTTTCAGCAACTTTGGTAAAATGTTTTCTAAGGCATTTTTGCATCCACATTCCATCCTAGGCATTCCTAGGCCATGTTTAAGACTCCATACTAAGGGTAGGGGGTTAGATATACACTTAGAATCATGGGTGCGAGTTTCGTACAATTGAAGTGCATGTTTCAAAGTGTGTATCCGTGATGTGTTATGTAGGTCGTGTGCCGCTTTCTGTTTGACCTTTTTGGCTTCACCTACCGGTTTCAACGCCCACTGTGAGTAATAACATTGTAAAGATATGTTCAACTGTACTTATTTTCTGTGAAATAAAATGAGATCTGTTTTCTGTAAAGATATGTTCTGTACAATGAATGATTGTTCGATTTCTGACATGTATCGTGACATCCTTAGTACTGTGTGATACCTACAGCCATTACCCGGTATCGGAGGTTCCCTCGTGGAACTACGCTTTATGCTTTATGCGTCTCGCTTTGTGCACCGTTACTGCATCAAGGCCCGCCATGGGGCTTTCGTTTGCTCGTTACATTACCCGGATCCGGAGGTTCCCTTTGTGGAACTACGCTTATGCGTTCTGTTCTATTACGCTTTATGCGTTCTGTTCTGTTACGCTTTATGCGTTCTGTTCTGTTATGCTAATGGATGTATCACGTAAATTTAATCATGACTTATGATTTCTGTCTATATACAATCTGGATGACTTATGGCTTTGATATAGAAACTGAATTATGATTTCGATCTGATCAAGTATGGTTTTGATACAATGTATCTGATCTCAAAAATCTGTATGAACTCATTCATTGAAACCCCTTTACTCTGTTTATTATTCATTGGGCTTTCGCTCACAGTTTACTATATATATGTAGGTGAGCCGACACAGGATCAGGGCCAGAGTTGAGGGCCTGCAGTACCCCTTTTTGTCAGCCAGCTGTTGTGCCTCCCGAGGAGGTTCCGGTCATAGCTTAACGCAGGGTCGTCTTCATGCTAGTCGTGTCTGTTGTTTTGTGACTTGTAAAGTCGGATTTTGGGGGCATACTTATGTAAATACTATGTAAATATTGGTGTACGTTGACTAGCATGTTATGTATATAAATAAGTTTTAAATTTTCGGTCTCATGTACGTCATCACAGCTCATTGGACCTTATTTACTTTCTGTATTTGCTTCCGCAGCCCCTTATTATTCGTTATTCTGTTTGGAGGCCGTAGGTAATCCACGGATTACTGGCCGGTTACGTCGCCGAACCTATAGGGGCGGGTTTGGGTCGTGACAGAGTGGTATCAGAGCACGAGTTGTACCGCACACACAGGTCCGTATGAGCTTAGGATGTCCTAGTAAGAATTAGGGGCATTCCATTTGCATGTGTGGGTGTGTGGTAATGCAACTGAATATTAAAACTGAATGCATATTTGAATATATAAAGTTTTGTTTACCTATAGCCATGGACAATCCAAGGAATGATGATACAGCAGGGTCTTCTGATGCCCGAATGGATAGAATGGAACAAATGTTGGCAACTTTGACCGAAGTAGTAATGCAGCAACAGAGACAACAACCCGTACCCCCTCCACCTCCGCCAGTACAGGCTGAGGCTGATAACAATGACATCATTAATCTGACACAGAAATTCCTGAAGATGAAACCGCCAATGTTCTATAGTGGGATTGAGCCCTTGAAAGCTGAAACGTGGTTGCTTGAGATGGAGAAGTTGTATGAGGTGTTCCCTTGTTCTGAAACTCAGAAAGTTTTGTTAGCTACCTACACCTTGAAAGATGAAGCCCGCAGGTGGTGGCTGTTAATCCGTGGTAACAATGGGAATATGACATGGGAGCAGTTTAATGCAATCTTTTATGACAAGTATTTTCCTCAGTGTTTTCGCAACCGGAAAGTCTCAGAATTCCAGAAACTTAAACATGGCAAGATGTCTGTGGCCCAGTACGAGGCCAAGTTCACTGAGTTGGCTAGGTTTGCTCCCCATATGGTAGACACAGAGGACAAGAAGGCCTGCAAGTTTGAGGATGGATTGGATCTGGATATACTGGATAGGGTGGGAGTTCTTAATCTACCCACATATGTGAACGTTTTGGACAGGGCATTAATGGCAGAATCCATCCTAGCAGCAAAGAGACAAACTTCCGCCCCTACAGCAAATGAGTGGAAAGGAAAAAGATCCGGGCATGGTTTTAGGAAAGGCCGGTCCTTTAACAACAAGAAGCAAAACACAGGAACCTGGAGTAATTCGAGTCAAAGCAGTGGGCCACCTCCAGTTTGTTCCGATTGTGGTAGTAGGCACAGGGGTGTATGTTACCGAACCTCAGGTGCGTGTTTTAAATGTGGTAAGACAGGACATATGATGAGGGATTGTCCGCTTAGATCCGAGACTACTAGCCAGCCGAAAGTACAAGTGGGATCTACTGTACAAAACCAACGCCAAAGCTAATGCAGGAAAGGAACCACTAAGACAGGGCCGAGTGTTTGCCTTAGTGCCTGGTGACGTACCGAACACCTATACCGTGGTGTCAGGTACACTTTCTGTATGTTCTCAAAATGCATGTGTATTGATAGATTCTGGTTCCACGCATTCTTTTGTGTCACATGCTTTTTCTCGAAAATTGACTAGGCCACTAGAACATATGGCATGTGTATTATCTGTATCTACGCCTTCTGGGGATTCTATGATGTGCACTCATGTTTATCCGGCTTGTGACGTTGTGGTTGGTGATATGACATTGTATGTGGATTTATTGCCTTTGGACATTCATCATTTTGATTGTATTTTGGGGATGGATTGGTTGACTAAATACTGTGCTACTATTGATTGTGCAAACAAAACTGTGGTGTTTAGACTGCCGGGTATGCCTGAATTTACCTTTAAAGGGAATGGGGTAGTTCCTCCCCCATACTTAATTTCGGCTATGAAAGCTGTAAAACTACTTAGGAAGGGTTGTAGGGGCTATCTGTGTTGCATATTGACTACATCATCTGACAGTCCTCCTGTAGAAACAATCCCTGTTGTTTGTGACTTCCCTGATGTATTTCTAATTGATTTACCGGGGGATTTAGTTGACCGAGAAATTGAATTTACTGTTGAGGTGTTTCCGGGGACACAACCTATTTCCAAGACTCCTTATAGAATGTCCATTTCTGAATTGAAAGAATTGAAAACCCAACTTCAGGAACTATTAGACAAGAACTTTATCTGTCCGAGTACTTCACCTTGGGGCGCTCCAGTGTTGTTTGTTAAAAAGAAGGATGGGTCTTTGAGATTGTGTATAGATTATCGGGAATTGAACAAAGTGACTATCAAAAACAAATACCCTCTGCCCCGAATAGATGACTTATTTGACCAACTTCAGGGTGCCCAAGTGTTTTCTAAGATTGACCTCAGGTCTGGGTACCATCAGTTAAAGGTTAGAGCCGAAGACATTGAGAAAACTGCATTCCGAACTAGATATGGACATTATGAATTCTTGGTAATGCCGTTTGGGATGACAAATGCACCTGCTGCTTTCATGGATCTTATGAATAGAGTGTTTAAATCATATCTGGATGATTTTATTGTTGTATTTATTGATGATATTCTGATATATTCCAAAGACAGGGAAGAACATGAGAATCATTTGAGAACCGCCTTGCAGATATTGAGAGAAAAGAAGTTGTATGCTAAATTGTCTAAGTGCGAGTTTTGGCAGGACAGTGTGGCATTTCTGGGTCATGTGATTGACAAAAATGGTGTTTTTGTGAACCCTCAGAAAATTGAAGCTGTTGTGGATTGGCCGAGGCCTACAAATGTGACAGAAGTACGAAGTTTTCTGGGACTTGCAGGTTACTACAGGAGATTTGTGAAAGACTTCTCAAAGCTTGCCTTGCCATTGACTCAGCTAACTCAGAAGAACATGCCATTCGACTGGAATGATCAAAGAGAGGCAGCTTTCCAAGAGTTGAAAACCAGGTTAGTGACTGCACCCATTTTGACTTTGCCAAATGGTGCTGATGGGTTCCAAGTGTACAGTGATGCTTCTTATAAAGGCCTAGGGTGTGTGCTAATGCAGAATGGAAAGGTGATTGCTTATGCGTCTAGACAACTCCGACCTCATGAAAAGAATTACCCAACACATGATCTTGAATTGGCAGCCGTAGTGTTTGCTTTGAAAATATGGCGTCATTACTTGTATGGGGTAACTTGCGAAGTGTACACCGACCATAAAAGCTTAAAATATTTCTTCACTCAAAAGGAGTTGAATATGAGACAGAGACGTTGGATGGAGCTAATCAAGGATTATGACTTGCAAATCTTATACCATCCGGGAAAGGCTAATACCGTGGCGGATGCCTTGAGCCGAAAATCTGGTGCAACGGTGTCGTGTTTGTTGTCTAGCCGAAAAGACTTGTCGACTGACTTGGAACAAGATGGACTGACATTTGCTATCTCTGCCCAACCTGTTATTCTTGATGAGATCAAACAGAAACAATGTGAAGATGACCACTTGAAAAAGATTATAGCGGAGTTTGATTCGAAACCGAGGCCCGAATTTATGTTTGAAAATGGTGTACTGAAATTTCAGAACCGTCTTTGTGTGCCTGATTGCTATGACTTGAGAAAACGTGTTATGACCGAAGCTCACAGTAGTAGATTTGCTATGCATCCGGGGAACACGAAGATGTACCACAACTTGAAACAGAATTTTTGGTGGCCTGGGATGAAGAAGAGTATTGCAGACTTCGTGGCTAGATGTCTACACTGCCAACAGGTTAAAGCTGAACATCAGCGACCTGCCGGTTTGCTACAACCACTCCCAATACCGGAATGGAAATGGGAGCACATCACCATGGACTTCATTGTGGGATTGCCTCGTTCTTCTCGAGGTATGGACTCTATTTGGATTATAGTTGACCGTTTGACTAAGTCTGCACATTTTCTGCCTGTTAAAACTATTTATAACGCTGACAGACTGGCTAACATCTATATGACTGAAATTGTGAGACTGCATGGAGTGCCAGTGTCTATTGTGTCTGACAGGGACTCGAAGTTTGTGTCAAGATTTTGGCAGAGTTTGCAACAGGCTTTGGGGACAGAATTGAGATTGAGCAGTGCTTACCACCCACAGACTGATGGCCAAACTGAACGAACTAACCAAACTCTGGAGGATATGCTCAGAATGTGTGTGTTAGATTTCCAGGGAAACTGGGAAACTTACTTGCCCTTAGCTGAGTTTGTGTACAATAACAGTTATCACTCAAGTATTGGGATGGCTCCTTACGAAGCTTTGTATGGAAGAAAGTGTCGATCTCCAATATGTTGGGCTGAAGTAGGTGACAGACCCTTGTTGGGACCGGAACTTGTGCAAGAAACAACCGAGAAAGTGAAATTGATACAACAGCGTTTGAAAACTGCACAGAGTAGGCAAAAGAGTTATGCTGATATTCGAAGAAGAGAAAGGGAATATGAAGTGGGAGATCATGTGTTCATTAAGGTGACCCCGATGAAGGGTCAAACCCGATTTGGTATCAAAGGAAAGTTGGCTCCGAGGTATGTTGGACCTTATGAAGTTCTTGAAAAGATCAATCCGGTGTCCTACCGAATCGCCTTACCCCCGGTGATGGAACATATGCATAATGTCTTCCATGTGTCGATGCTACGGGAATATTTGAGAGATCCGCTCCACGTCATCGAACCGACACATGTGCTTTTGAAGGATGACTACACCTACGAAGAAAGACCTATACAGATTGTGAATCGAAGGATTAAAAGGCTAAGAAACAAAGAAATACCGTTGGTGAAGGTTGATTGGCAGAACCACGGGGGAACCTATGCGACTTGGGAAACCGAGGAAGACATGAAGAAGAGATATCCGGATTTGTTCCCTTTAAACCCGACATTGGCTTCGAATGAAGGTAACTTGAGTTTGGGGACCAAACTCTTTTAAGGGGGGAAGACTGTAATAACCCCGACCTTGATTAGCGCTAATTGGGACTTAATTATGTCTAGTAATAATTAAGGGAAAAATCTGGAATTTATTTGCATGTGCATTGCATGACTTAGGTGTTTTTATCTGTTCGGTGTCGGAATATCTGTTTGTATTTTAAACTTTAAACTGCAAATTGGAAGCATTATCGGCGCCCGATTTCGAAATTGATTAGTGTTTTGGACTAGTTAGATTTTATGTGAATTTATGGTAGGTCCAATTAAAATTCGATTCGGAATGTTTAAAACTGATTAAATAACATTTTAATAATGAGCCTAGCTTAATTACATAATTGCCATTGGGTGGCCATTGTTTAGTTTCACTCTTGAGTTCATACACTTGAACAAAAACAACATTTCATTAGGCCTTGAGAGCCTTAGTCGACCAAGAGAGTTGGAGAGGGTGAGATTGAGTTCTTCTTGCAAATTTTGCTTGGAGACTTGGAAATTTGAAGAATAATTGCATGATTGAACTCCTACACCTCTAATCCAAGACTTAAGGTGAGAATTCATCCTCTTGAACTAGAATTTAGATTAGCTCTTGCACATTTCTTGACCCTTTGGAGATTAAGGTCTAGATTGAGCTTGAAATTGTGGAGTTGGGTAGTGTATCAAGCATGCATGTGCAAATTCATAGTAGTAGAGATTGCTTTGTATCAAGTTTTACATGCATGTTCATATTTTTATTGAAGTCCATGTATTCATCATGTTTTTCCAGAAAATTTACCATTGGATCATGTTTTGAAGCTTTAAAATACATTTGAATTCAAGAATGTTGGATTACACTTTGTTCTTGAAATGGTTTTGAAAAATGACTTTAATTGACTCACTCTTGGCCCTTGCATGTGCAAATTGGCTTTTGAGACTTGTTATATATTGTGCTTAAAGTGTTTTTCCAGATTTTGGGCCCAAAAGGTTGAGTTTTGGGTTGTTGAATGCTTGGTTCGAACTTGGAAGAAAAATCTGGAAATTCCAGATTTTGCTTCCTCGCTCGAGCGAAGGATTCCTCGCTCGAGCGAGCCCCTTTATTTTGCAATCTCGCTCGAGCGAAGAATCGAGCGACCATCGCGCGTAGAATTGCAGCATCTAGTACTTTTGCATTTTCATCAGATCGCTCGAGCGAAGGAGTTCTCGCTCGAGCGAAGGCTTTGATTTTGGAAGCTCGCTCGAGCAAGCATCGAGCGAGCATCGCGCGGAAAAAATCAACAACCAGTACTTTCTCAGTTCATCAGGTCGCTCGAGCGAAGGACCCCTCGCTCGAGCGAACCCTTTGATTTTGGGAGCTCGCTCGAGCGAAGGAAGGCTCGCCGGCGAGACCCTTTTCAAAGAACTTTGGTAAAATATTTTCTAAGGCATTTTTGCATCCACATTCCATCCTAGGCATTCCTAGGCCATGTTTAAGACTCCATACTAAGGGTAGGGGGTTAGATATACACTTAGAATCATGGGTGCGAGTTTCGTACAATTGAAGTGCATGTTTCAAAGTGTGTATTCGTGATGTGTTATGTAGGTCGTGGTGTCGCATTTTGACCTTTTGGCTTCACCTACGGTTTCAACGCCTAATCGTGAGTAATAACATTGTAAAGATATGTTCAATCGCACTTATTTTTTCGTGAAATAAAATGAGATCTGTTTTACAGAAGATATGTTCTGTACAATGAATGATTGTTCGATTTCGACATGTATCGTGACATCCTTAGTCTTGTGTGATACCTCTGACCATTACCCGGTATCGGAGGTTCCCTCGTGGAACTACGCTTTATGCGTTCTGTTCTGTTACGCTTTATGCGTTTGTCTGCTGTTACCGTCTGCAGGAGGCCCGCCATGGGGGCTTTCTGTTGCTCGTACATTATCCGGATCCGGAGGTTCCTTTGTGGAACTACGCTTATGCGTCGCTCGCTCATACGCTTTATGCGTTCTGTTCTGTTATGCTAATGGATGTATCACGTAAATTTAATCATGACTTATGATTTCTGTCTATATACGATCTGGATGACTTATGGCTTTGATATAGAAACTGAATTATGATTTCGATCTGATCAAGTATGATTTTGATACAATGTATCTGATCTCAAAAATCTGTATGAACTCATTCATTGAAACCCCTTTACTCTGTTTATTATTCACTGGGCTTTCGCTCACAGTTTACTATATATATGTAGGTGAGCCGACACAGGATCAGGGCCAGAGTTGAGGGCCTGCAGTACCCCTTTTTGTCAGCCAGCTGTTGTGCCTCCCGAGGAGGTTCCGGTCATAGTTTAACGCAGTGGCTGTTCCGGTTCATGCTAGTCGTGTCTGTTGTTTTGTGACTTGTAAAGTCGGATTTTGGGGGCATACTTATGTAATTACTATGTAAATATTGGTGTACGTTGACTAGCATGTTATGTATATAAATAAGTTTTAAATTTTCGGTCTCATGTACGTCACCACAGCTCATTGGACCTTATTTACTTTCTGTATTTGCTTCCGCAGCCCCTTATTATTTGTTATTCTGTTTGGAGGCCGTAGGTAATCCACGGATTACTGGCCGGTTACGTCGCCGAACCTATAGGGGCGGGTTTGGGTCGTGACACTAGTAAGCCCCGATTTGGCATTCATTTTGGGGCTAAATAATCACAAAAGGACAAAATTGAATATAAAATCCAATAAGAAAAAATACTACTTTTTACCTATAATCATTACATTTTTTTTCTCACAAAAGTCAAAAAGTCCCAAAACAAAATCCAAACGAGGCTAAAAAAGTCCCAACACAAAAAAGTTGGCTATATTAGCCAATGCCAAACGACCTCTTAATAGACCCACTTTTTTGAGAACTTATATTTAGTTTGTCCATTGTTGTTGTTGTTTTTTGTTATACTTTGACTTTGTTAGTGTGGTAAATTTTTTTTAATAATTTTGACTATGATTTTTATTGCAATATAAATAAATTTATATCTTAAAACCAAAAAATAATAGTGTTTTGAATTTTCTTTGTTTTTGATGTGATGATGCTATGGTGATATAATATTTGTTCATTGTTATGGAAATATTACAGGATGAATAGATGTCAAATTGTCACTGTATGATGTGACAATTAATATATATATTTTTTTTATAAAATAAGAAATATTTTTTACAGACATTTTCACATGCTTAATTGTGGCTTTTAAAAGTATCACTGAAAAGTAGCATTTCATAGTAGTGATAGCAACTTTGTAAAGTGTCGTTAGAATAAGCTCCAATGCACTTATCTTCATTTATGGCACTAATGAATCATGAAACACTGCCACTAAAACTTGGGTCTAGTGGCATTTATATGAGTTGTTAAAAATATTAATTGTGGCATAAGAAGCACCATTAAAAATATAGTGGCATTTTTTAGGTTGTAAGTCTTCTTTAATGGCATTTGATAGTGTCATGAATAGTGTCTATCATAACATTAAAGTGTCATTAAAAGTTTTTAACCTTGATAGTGTACTGGCACTCATAAGTGTCACTGAAGTTCCACTAAGTCTTCTTTAATGACAATTGATAGTGTCACGAATAGTGTTTACTATGACATCAAAGTGTCATTTGTAACGCCCTCAAAATTAAACCCGAAACATGGCATGCATTATTAAAAGAAGACAGCATAGTATTTAAATCATCAGAGTAATATTGAATGAAACATCAAATAAATGCCCTACGGGCTTACATCTTGCCAAGCCAACACTTGGACACAAATTCATGAGTTCTAACTCAAAACAAATAAAGCCCTAGGCTTGAAAATTTACATAGTTCAAATAAAGATAAATAAAAACATATAAAGCAAGTCTTCAAGTCCACATCCTCATAAGCTAAGTCTTTGGAGGTAATGAACCGCCTGAACCTGAAAATGAAGTTCCCATATAGGGTGAGCCACAGCCCAGTAGAGAAATACTAAACCAAGCATAAGAAATAACTAAAGCATTAGCATCTAATACATGGTTAACACACTACAATCCAGTTACACTTTTTATGACACGAATGTCTATATTGCCTATGACACATTGTCTATGGCACATCTTACTTTTCATCTATGGCTCAGAACCTGGCCAAATAACTCAACGGGGTTTCATCTTTTATTAACAACACTTCCAATTCCACAGGAATAACAATTCAAGTTAGACCTAATCATAACAAATACACGAGTTGGTGTTGTATCAATCATAATCAATTCACTTCCATACTCTCCAATTGATACACATTTTAGTGCTGTATCAATAAAACACTTCAATATAAATAAGTACACATAAAAGTGATGCTAATGGAGTCCATCCTATCTCCTCCCAAACAAAATCCGGTTTAGAGGTCCATCCCCTATCTTCCCTAAACCGTGGAGTTCATCCCTATCTCCTCCAAACAAATCCGGTTTAGAGGTCCATCCCTATCTTCCCTAAACCGTGGAGTTCATCCCTATCTCCTCCAAACATCATGCATATGCAATGAAACATACAAATTGCCATATGCACCACACAATCAATGCAAGTATGGTGCTGTATTAATTCAACAGTCAACATATGTGACTTAATTCCAGTTATACCTAAGCCGCATGCAAGGTCTACAACAATCAATGGCTATCCTCCACCGATAGCCCAAAACAGTTATTTCTAAGCGAGAAATAAATATCACAATATGTATACGTTATCAAGTCCACATATGAGTGATTAAATATTCAACCACATCAACCAATCTCAATTTCCCCAAATCTCATGAATTTAACCCAATACACAATTCCCCTTTTTAAATTAATTACATGAATTAATCTATGACAAAACCCTAAGATTTCTCCCAGAATTACTAAACCACCCCCTCCCACATACTAGAACACCAACACTTAGGATTAAAACGTATACAAGGAGTAGGAAATCCCTACCTCAAAGCAATGAACCCAACAGAAGAAGATGAAGATGTTTGCCCAAATGTCAAAGTGCTCCAAATCCAACAATGCTCAGATTAAATGAAAGCCCTCACTCTCCTCTACCTTTTTAATGAAGGAACTAGGTTAGAAACGCCCTCTAGATAGATCAAACCCAAGGAAAAGATGAGTTGAGAGAAAAGAAACTCGGAACTAGGGTTTCTGGATCAAAATTTGTGAAAAAGGACGTTTTACAACCGCTGCTGCGTTTAAATACTGGACAGGCTCGCTCGAGCGAAGACATGGTCGCTCGAGCGACCAGACACAAGAAACACTCGCTCGAGCGAAGAAAATCTCGCTCGAGCCAAGAACTCGATGCTTCAGGTCTGCAATCCAGAAGCATGCTCGAGCGACAGAATGCTCGCTCGAGCGAAGAACTCGAAAACATACACCTCGCTCGCTCGGCGAAAGCTTCGCCGGCGAAGACACTCTGCTCTCAGTGCGTACTAGACGCATCGCCGCCGGCGCAGAAATCCTGGCTCGAACCACTAGAGACAAAACTCAACCTCGCTCGGCGACCAATCCCTCGCCGAGCGACCAACTCAAAAAGCTGGACAGAAGATTTGGTTTCCAACCCAACCAACCCGAAAGCAGACACGCCCAAAACATCCTATAATTCCTAATGCGAAATTAGAGGACCACAACAACAATTAAACCATCCTAGGTTCTACGGAACCTAAGTCCGGATACAATAATCAAATGGGAAAAGACCGGGATCGCTATAACCTCCCCCCCTTAAAGAATTTCGTCCCCGAAATTAAGCATGAGTTTGTAAAAACAAGTTTTTCTTAATTCCCAATGATATATAAAACAATAATCGACAACTTGACCCAATACGGTCACTTCATCTCTTTACCAAGAGGCATCTCACAAATAAAAAAAGATATCTTTCAACTGCATTAACGATGCAATTTCCTTTGAAGTTCAACATTTTTGAAATACAAGATTCCCATTTTCATATCATATTCAATTCCATGATATTCAATAATAAACCAACATATGCAATGTTCCAACAAACTTCCAAAATAAGGCAAGTTTTAAATTAATCTCCCAAAACCAAAACATTCTCAATGTTTTCCAACTTAAGACATATATAAAGCTCTTAAGTTCACAATATTACATAATCTAGATACAAGATTACAAATCAATAAACATATCCGGATATTTCTCACGGACTTCTAACTCACGCTCCCAAGTGGCTTCCTCCACTCCGTGATGCTTCCACAAAACCTTCACTAAAGGGATAGTCTTGCCACGCAGGACTTGATCCCGCCTATCCAAGACTTCGAACCGGTCTCTCCTCATATGAGACATCCTCATCAACAACTAAATCGGTCCAATCCGGTACATGTGACGGATCGCTCATACTTCAAGCATACTCAGATGAAACACGTCATGAACTCCGCATAACTGCGGAGGCAAAGCTAAACGATAGGCAGCCTCGCCAATCCTCTCAAGGATCTCAAAAGGCGCAATAAACCGAGGGGACAACTTCCGCTCTTCCCAAACCTCATCAAACCTCGTTTGGGTGATATCTTCGAAAGACATGATCACCCACCTCAAACAACAAAGGTCTCCTCCTCTACGGCGCATAAGATTTCGACGACTTTGGGTCAGAACAAGCCTCCTACGGATAAGCTCAACCTTCTCCGTCGTTTCCCTTACCAACTCCGGACCCAACAAAGGTGCATCACCCACCTCGGCCCAACAAACTGGAGATCTACACGGTCGGCCATATAAGGCCTCAAACGGTGCCATACCGATACTAGACTGGAAGCTATTGTTGTAAGCAAACTCCACTAATGGCAAGTGCTTCTCCCACGACCTATTAAAGTCGAGAACACACCTCGAAGCATATCTTCCGGGATCTCAATAGTGCGCCGGTTGCCCGTCGATCCGAGGATGATAAGTCGTACTAAGGGTCAACTTAGTGCCTAAAGCACTCTGCAAGCTCTGCCACAACGGCGTGAAACGAGATCTCTATCGGAGCGATCGTCACTTTGGGACCCCGTGCAACCTCACTATGTCCCGAACATACAAATCGGCAAGATGATCTACCGAATCTCTAACACGCATAGGAATGAAGTCTGCCGACTTCGTCAACGGTCTACAACCCAAATAGCATCACTACCTCGGGAGTCTTGGAAGACCCACAACGAAGTCCATAGTGACATGCTCCCACTTCCACTCGGCAATAGGCAAGGGTTGCAACAAAACCCGGCCTCGATGCTCGGCCTTCACTTGGCGACAAGTAAGGCACTTAGATACTGAAGCACATCTCTCTTCATACCCGCCACCAAAAGCTGGCGGCCCAAATCGATACATCTTAGTACCTCCCGGATGCACCGCAAGGCGCGAATGATGAAACTCTCGGAGTACCTCCTCACGGCAAGATTCCGGTACAAACAGACGATCTCGGTATCTCACGCTCAGGTCGGGATACACCGTCAAACCCTTCTCAACCTTCCCAATGGAAATCTTTTCTCGGAGAGATTCTACCTCAAGATCACCCCTCTGAGCCTCTAACACTCGAGTCACAAGTGTAGGCTGTGCAACAACTGAAAACAAGGCCGCAGCCTCAACGGATTCGCCCAAATGCAAATCAAACTCCCCAACAGTACCCAACATCTCCCACTCCCGGATGGCTATACTGGCAACGTCACCAACAGATTTTCTGCTAAGGGCATCAGCCACAACATTGGCCTTCCCTGGATGATAGTGCAACTCGAAGTCATAATCCTCAATGAACTCCATCCACCTCCTCTGCCTCAAATTCAAGTCCTTCTGAGTGAACAAATATTTTAAACTCTTATGGTCGGAGAATACCTCAAATTTCTCACCATACAAATAATGTCTCCAAAGTTTTAGGGCAAATATCACAGCTGCTAGCTCTAAATCATGCGTAGGGTAATTCTTCTCGTGAATTTTCAACTGACGTGAGCCATAGGCAACCACTTTCCCCTCTTGCATCAACACACAACCCAGACCCTCTCGTGAGGCGTCACAGTAAACTGAATAACCCAACCCTCTCTCCGGAATAATCAAAACCGGAGCGGTGGTCAATCTAACTTTCAACTCCTGAAATGTCCTTTCACAAGTCTCACTCCAAACAAATTTGACTCCTTCGAGTCAATCTAGTCAACGGTGAAGCTAACCTGGAGAAATCCTTCACAAACCGACGGTAATACCCAGCTAATCCCAGAAAACTGCGGATCTCAAATACACTCTTAGGTTGTGCCCAATCTTGCACTGCCTCCGTCTTGGATGTATCAACAGACACCCCCTTCCCGGAAACTACATGGCCTAAGAACTTCACCTCTTCTAGCCAGAACTCACACTTCCCAAACTTAGCATAAAGCTTATGGGCTCTAAGTAATTCTAGCACCACTCTCAAGTGTTCCTCGTGCTCTTCCCCTGCACAAGAATAAATCAAAATGTCGTCCACGAAGACGACCACAAAACTATCTAAAAATTCTCGGAAGATTCGGTTCATCAAATCCATAAACACCGCTGGTGCATTAGTGAGCCCAAACGGCATCACCAGAAACTCGTAGTGGCCATACCGCGTACGGAATGCCGTCTTTGGAATATCCTCCTCCCTGACTCTCAACTGATGATAACCCGATCTCAAGTCTATCTTAGAGAAACAACGGGAACCCTTCAACTGATCGAACAAATCATCTATACGAGGCATCGGGTACTTATTCTTAACCGTCACCCGATTCAACTTCCGGTAATCTATGCAAAGTCTCAAAGCACCACCTTTCTTTTTAACGAAAAGGGCTGGCGCTCCCCACGGTGAAACACTAGGACGGATATAACCCTTATCTAACAACTCCTGGAGCTGAATCTTCAATTCAACTAGCTCGGCGGGGGCAAAACGATAAGGTGCCATAGAAATCGGCGCCGTACCGGGCACTAAGTCAATAGAGAACTCAATCTCTCGATGCGGTGGTAAACTGACTAGATCCTCGGGAAAGACGTCCGAGTACTCACAAACCACCCTCGGTAACACAATCGGAGTCTCAACATCCTCACTAATCGCAAGACTAGCAAGTAAACTACTAAGCTCACTCCGCCCTCGCGGATCATACCTCGGTGGCAAAACACTACCAACCCTGTCCCCCAGAAAATGAAAACGTTCTCCGCTAACTGTACAACAAGTTACCCTCTGACGGTAGCAATCAATAAATGCCCGGTATGATGATAACCAGTCCATACCCAAAATAACATCGAAGCCCTTCATGGGCATAACTACAAAAGAGAAAGGGATTCTATGATCATCGACCTCTATATCACAACCCCTAACACCTTGTTTCAAAATCAACTCACCCCCAGAGGCGACACTACACAAATAGGAGATGCTAAGCAGCTAACTCCAACTCCAAAATAGATGCAAATGCAGCAGACACAAAGGAATGAGACGCACCCGTATCGATCAATACACTAGCAACTGAATTGCAAAACAAGAAGGTACCTCTAACCACAGATGGAGCTGGTATAAGATCCTGCGCGGTAACAGCATACACGCGCCCAGATGACCTCTGATCAACCTGCTCACCCCTCGGAGGCGGTCATTGCCTGATTGGGACGAAGAAGCCCCCTGGTTGGCCCTCAAGGCCTGAACTGACTGAGTAGGCATCTGACTCTGAGTCTGCCTCGAACCAGTAGCACCGGGTGTGCCACCCAACTGTGGGCAAAACCTCTTCATGTGCCCTGGCTGACCGCACTGAAAACAAGAGGACGGCTGACCTCTACTCTGACTCTGGCTCTGAGATCGAGCCGAAGAAGATGCTGCCCTCTGAACTCCTCCCCTCTGAGGACAAACTGGAGACTTGTGGCCCAGCTGACCACACTTGAAACAGGTAATGTCTCCCTGACTGCCTTTCCCAGAACTAGCACTCGGCACTGGAAAAGTGGATCTAGAAAAACTACTCTGAGGCTGCTGAGGAGTGAAACCTCTCTGCCTCCTGCCATCACTCTGGCCATCCTGACTCCTCTTGGAGCCTTTCTGCCTTTCCCCCTCTTCCTGCATCATAATCTCAGTGTGGGCTGCTGCATCAACCAATCGCCCGAAATCCCTAATCATAGACCCAACAACTCTCAGCATGAGGCCACGCCTCAACTTCTTCTCAAACTCAATGCAGCGGCGCTCCTCAGTTGCCACCAACTCAGGTGCAAACCTGGACAAACTAGTGAATGCCGCTTCAAACTCGGCCACTGATAAACTGTTCTGCTCAAGATGGCGGAACTGATCTCTCAACTTCTCCTGAACAGCTGGAGACAAGTACTTCTCCTGAAATGCATCAACAAAAGCCTTCCACGTACCTCCAATACGACCCTTGGTGAACTTCCACCACTGACCCGCATCTCCCTTCAGCTGGAACGATGCCAAGGTCACCTTCAACCCCTCGTCTTCGATGCCTAGCATCTCAAACGTTTTCGTTGTCTGTTCGAGCCATTCGTCTGCCTTAAGCGGCTCGCTAGGATCACCTACAAACACGTCCGGTTGAGACCGGAAGAATTCCCTCTTCAGAAAAGAAGGCCCTGCATCTGCCACAACTACCTGAGCCTGATTCTGAGCCCTAAGAATGCCCACTGATTCCCTAAAAGCTCCAGCTATCTCTTGGGCCAAAGCGCCCATACCTTGCTGGCCCACTGGCTCGGCCACATTGGCTTGGCCAACACCCTCCTGAACTGCCGGTATCTCCTCCGGTATAGGCACTTCCTGCCTAGCCTGCCTACCACGCCTACCGCGACCTCGTCCTCGTCCTGACATCCTAATGAAGGAAACAAAGACGTTAGCACTCTAAATAATGTGCCAAAACTATAACACTTGCGTCCTAATACATTGGACAACAATAATTCACACCACGTAAGCACATAATCACATAAGCACCTACGAATTTCATTCCTGGATAATGACAGTCCCGAGACGTCGCTAAAGTTCCGGTTGGAAACAACATTGATCAAGTGCCTTTCCAACAAGACATTCAGAGACTCAAGGGTCCAATCAACATCCTAGAAACTACATTCCATACCCACATAGTCACATAAACATGTTATCATATAAGCATGCAATCATTACACTAAGTCTCTATCAAACGAGACGAACCCATTGTGATTCTAATCACTTCCCACGTACCCAAAGTATTCAAACCCGGTACGCTCTGATACCAAGTTGTAACGCCCTCAAAATTAAACCCGAAACATGGCATGCATTATTAAAAGAAGACAGCATAGTATTTAAATCATCAGAGTAATATTGAATGAAACATCAAATAAATGCCCTACGGGCTTACATCTTGCCAAGCCAACACTTGGACACAAATTCATGAGTTCTAACTCAAAACAAATAAAGCCCTAGGCTTGAAAATTTACATAGTTCAAATAAAGATAAATAAAAACATATAAAGCAAGTCTTCAAGTCCACATCCTCACAAGCTAAGTCTTTGGAGGTAATGAACACTTTGAACCTGAAAATGAAGTTCCCATATAGGGTGAGCCACAGCCCAGTAGAGAAATACTAAACCAAGCATAAGAAATAACTAAAGCATTAGCATCTAATACATGGTTAACACACTACAATCCAGTTACACTTTTTATGACACGAATGTCTATATTGCCTATGACACATTGTCTATGGCACATCTTACTTTTCATCTATGGCTCAGAACCTGGCCAAATAACTCAACGGGGTTTCATCTTTTATTAACAACACTTCCAATTCCACAGGAATAACAATTCAAGTTAGACCTAATCATAACAAATACACGAGTTGGTGTTGTATCAATCATAATCAATTCACTTCCATACTCTCCAATTGATACACATTTTAGTGCTGTATCAATAAAACACTTCAATATAAATAAGCACACATAAAAGTGATGCTAATGGAGTCCATCCCCTATCTCCTCCCAAACAAAATCCGGTTTAGAGGTCCATCCCCTATCTTCCCCTAAACCGTGGAGTTCATCCCCTATCTCCTCCAAACAAATCCGGTTTAGGGGTCCATCCCTATCTTCCCTAAACCGTGGAGTTCATCCCCTATCTCCTCCAAACATCATGCATATGCAATGAAACATACAAATTGCCATATGCAACACACAATCAATACAAGTAATGTTCTGTATTAATTCAACAGTCAACATATGTGACTTAATTCCAGTTATACCTAAGCAGCATGCAAGGTCTACAACAATCAATGGCTATCCTCCACCGATAGCCCAAAACAGTTATTTCTAAGCGAGAAATAAATATCACAATATATATACGTTATCAAGTCCACATATGAGTGATTAAATATTCAACTACATCAACCAATCTCAATTTCCCCAAATCTCATGAATTTAACCCAATACACAATTCCCCTTTTTAAATTAATTACATGAATTAATCTATGACAAAACCCTAAGATTTCTCCCAGAATTACTAAACCACCCCCTCCCACATACTAGAACACCAACACTTAGGATTAAAACGTATACAAGGAGTAGGAAATCCCTACCTCAAAGCAATGAACCCAACAGAAGAAGATGAAGATGTTTGCCCAAATGTCAAAGTGCTCCAAATCCAACAATGCTCAGATTAAATGAAAGCCCTCACTCTCCTCTACCTTTTTAATGAAGGAACTAGGTTAGAAACGCCCTCTAGATAGATCAAACCCAAGGAAAAGATGAGTTGAGAGAAAAGAAACTCGGAACTAGGGTTTCTGGATCAAAATTTGTGAAAAAAGACGTTTTACAACTGCTGCGTTTAAATCTTGGGCGAGCTCGCTCGAGCGAAGACATGGTCGCTCGGCGACCGAACCTAAAACACTCGCCGGCGAAGAAAATCTCGCCGAGCCAAGAACTCGATGCCAGTGCGCAATCCAGAAGCATGCTCGAGCGACAGAATGCTCGCTCGAGCGAAGAACTCGAAAACATACACCTCGCTCGCTCGAGCGAAGGAAAGCTCGCTCGAGCGAAGACACTCTGCTCTCAGGTCTGTACTAGACGCAATCGCTCGCTCGAGCGAAGAAATCCTGGCTCGAACCACTAGAGACAAAACTCAACCCTCGCTCGAGCGACCAATCCCTCGCTCGAGCGACCAACTCAAAACTGGACAGCAAGATTTGGTTTCCGAACCCAACCAACCTGAAACAGACCTGCCCAAAACATCCTATAATTCCAAATGAGAAATTAAAGAACGATAACAACAATTAAACCATGCTAGGATCTACGGAACCTAAGTCCGGATACAATAATCAAATGGGAAAAGACCGGGGTCGCTATAAGTCTTTAGCCTTGATGGTGTAATGGCACTTGCAAGTGTCACTGGTATCTACCGTGGCATGGGTATAAATGACACTTATTCAAAACGCCCCAAAACTAAAAAATGTCACTAGATGAGTAGTTTTGTGACACTTTCAAATATCACTAAACTAAGAAAATATTGTCATGCCTGGTATGAAATTCCAAAAAGGGTGATGCAAGTAATGCTTAGCTAAAAAAGGAAATGGAAGGAAATTACCCATCAGCTTGATTTTGTAAATTCATCCCTGCTAAATCTACAGCTTCTCTGAGTGCTACCCTTCATTCTTGTATCTTGCCCTTCCATTCATCTTTTTTTTCAGCCCCTTCTGTATGGAATCTCTCTTCATGCCTCGTGAATGCTTCTTCGAAACTTTCCATTTGGTTCCTCACATGGGATGGATTCACGTGATAGAAGACAGGTAGCACTACATGCCCAGTGGTCCTACGTTTGAGGATCATCACAAGTTCACCAAGACACCAGCTCGAAGAAGCATAGTTTTTTGAGAAGACAACTATTGAAATCCTTGACTCTTGAATTGCTTTTTGCAACTCAAACTTAATATTTTCTGCTCTTTCAATCTCGTCATCATCTCTGAAGGTGCGAAATCCTGCATGCTTCAAAGCTGTGTAGAGGTGGTCAGTGAACGTTTTGCGAGTGTCTTCACCTCTGAAACTCAAGAACACATGATAACTACATGGAGAATTAGATGAGGAGGTGTCTTGGGCTCTAACAATCCCCATTGGATTAAAGCCACACAAAAAATTAAGGACAAAAGCAGTGCTATAGGTTGGGATGAATGCTATCTATCAAGGCATCATAGGTATTTTATAGGAGATGTGTATATATAAACCATATTATAAAAAGTGTGAAGAATTTTTTTTTTTTTTTTTTAAATTTTAATTTTGTGAGAACTTATATTTAATTATTCTTATAAATAAATTATATGATGTGAATAATAAATTAAATATTATATGAACTATTTAATAAAATTAATATTGAACAAAATTAGATAAAAGCTATTCCAATTTAAAACACTAACAAAAATATTAGTAAAAATAATAGTTTTGTGAGTATTCGATGTTTGTTGTTTGTAATTATTTTTTACAATGGTTCAACATAATAATTACCCTTGCTAAATATCTTACTTGAAAAATCTTAATTAATTGATTTTAAGAAACCATGCAAATACACATTTATATAAATTTATTATTCAATTCAAAGAAAAAAAAACAAAAACAAAAACAAAAACAAAAAAACGAAAAAAAAAATGAGCTTAGGTGGCCGGTGGGGTTAAGTCACCCCCACCACCCCTTGTCACTTTGTATGATAGACTACATGAAAAGCATTGGATTTTAAAAGGTTTGACTTCATACATCATAATGAAGGTTTATCTACATATGCATATCACCCCTTGTCACTTTGTAGTAGACTACATGAAAATCATTGGATTTTAAAATATTTGTCTTCATACATCATAATGAAGATTTATCTATATATGCACACAACTCTTTCCTGATCGGAGAGATAAAAATAAATAAATAGATAAAAATAGTGATAGCAAGTGAGGAAGAAAGAGAACGAGAAGAAAGGCTAATATTTTTCTATTATTTCATCACCTCATTTCAATTATGGGTGTTGGTTCTTTATTGTGTTGTTGTGTGATTGCTGTTGCTGTTTGTTAGGAGTGGCCTGTTGCTGTGTGTGTTGTGTGTGGGGATTCTATTTGAACCCAAAATATGTTTCAGTACCCCTAATTTAAATTTATAAATTTTAATACTTATTGTATTCTAATATGAATTTACTAATAAGGACAACACATATTGAACCCTAAAATAATTTTTTTTTTTCTCATGGTACATCGTAATCAGTTATTTCTATTCAAATCTTTGTATCTTCTTTCCCAAGAGATCAAAGTTATTTCTTCTTCTTCTTTTTCTTCTTCTTCTTCTTCTTCATCCTCCCTTCGAAACTCCAATCCACCCTACCAAAACTCACAATCATCATCAACATCATTATTTTTTTTATTATTTTGATACCCTTAATCCTAGAAAAAAGTTTAAACAAAATCAAATAGTGGACGAGAGTAATAATCAAAATAGTTTCTTGAAGCAACCTATCAAAAAAGAGGTAAATATTCATATAAACGGGTTTCACAATTTTTGTAGAGTACCATCAATTATTTTCTATATCATTTTTTTGACAAAAATTAAAGGGCTCAATAATTAGATTAACAATAACATATTATTGGCGTTGTTTTTATTGTCATTTAAATTGTACATTATTTGAAAACTACTCTTTCTTGTTAGTGCCTGATACTTACGTGCTTATAAGTTTGATTTTTATTTTTCCACGAACATTATTATGGATAATTTATAATGTAAATTGTTTTTTTCTATATTAGAAAGTTTTGTAATGCTTATATAAAAGTTTAGCTTTTTTCTGTATTTTATAAGGGTAAACTACCAATAGGTCCTACTTTGAAGACTTATTACCCAATAGGTCCTACTTTGGAGACTTATTACCCATTAAGTCCTATTGATAAATTTATTAAGTGATAAAGATAAATTTATCAGTCTTTTATTTTTATGAATAAATTTATAGTGATAAATTTATCTGTCTCTTTGTTTTTATGAATAAATTTTTAGTGATAAATTTATCACTCTCTTATTTTTATAGTGTTAAATTTATTAGTTAGGACCTGTAGGTAAATAAATCTAATTAATAGGACTAATTGGTAAGTACCCCTATTTATAATGCTTATGTGCTCAAAAGTTTTTTTTTTTTTTTTAGAATTATTTTCTGTATTGAAAAGCTTTTGAAATAATTTAATTTTTTTAATTTGTTTATTATTTATTATTTGAGTTTACCTTAAGAGTAATTTGAAAAAAATAATACAGTATAATGAGAATAAAATAAAATTTTAAATAATTAAATAAAATATATTTAAAAATTAAAAATACTTAATAATTTTTTAAGCGTAACTAGAATCCCGTGCCGTGTGTTGAATATTGGGGGTGCTGCCGTGAATTTTGGGCCTGTGTTGTTATTGGGTGTGCTGCTGTGAATTTGGGTGTTCTGTCATTTGAAATGTATTGGGAGTTGGCGTCATTTGAATTTTGGGTGTTGTACCCTCTGTTTTTGTCCATCGAGTGTTGGCTCACTTTGGGTGCTGCTTTGAATTTTGGGTGTTGTACCCTCTGTTTTGTCCAGCTAGTGTTGGCTACTCACCAATATAGTACTTTTTTTTTTTTCTTCTTTTTTTTTATTGATATAATCTCATATGAAATATATATTTTCTTCATCAATAAAAATTCTATTTTATTGATAAATAAATAAATAAATAAATAAAAGAGTAAAAATCCCTCAAAACATTTTCATTCTTTTTCTTCAAAATCAGATTTTATTCAAATGCCTATGAGGTTAAAAATCTTGATAGAGTTTTGTTTGTAGTTACATGTAAATTTGGTGTTATATATATTAGTAGTATTAAAATTCTGATAAAATTTTCGATTTAGGCTTGCATTTATAATTTGTTTTTTTTTTTTTTTTTTTGGTTCAACCATCCGGTATCCGACCCTTAGGCCGACTAATCCGGATCCGGGGAGCAGTTCTGGATTAAAGGCTCAAGTCCCCTCCCAATTGGCGTTGCGGGGAATCGAACCGTAGTCCGTCCTTCCAAGCCGAGCTCCAAGAGATGATTGAAAATTTTATTTGATCTGATCATATGATTCTTAACTCTACCAGAATATTGTACGAATTTTTAGACAATTTTATACTCAAAATTTTGATATGATTTCTTCTACAAAGTTGCTAATAATGATGTCTGGTTCATCCAGAAACTTTTGTATCAATTATTCTAGCTTTGTATGAATTTATATGAAATTTTGATTAAATCTGAATTTTTAGACAGATTATGCTTCATGTTCATGTTTGAAAAATTACTAAAACTTCTAGATTAGCCCAAATCTAGTATTTTCTGAGTTAAAAATGAAATTTGAGAAGTCTAGTTTCATCTTTAATTTTTAGATTATGGATTTGATATATAAATTTCAATGTGAAATTATTTTAAGAAAATATGACGAATTTGTGTCATGCAATTTCTTGTAATTTTATAGACTTATTTATAACTTATTTTTGGGAAATTATTTTTGAAAAATGACCGTAATATGTTTATTGAACATTCCAGAAAATTATATGAATTTTAGAATTGTCTAGATAATTTATTTATAATTTTAACCACGAAAATTGTGTTCTGAAAATTTTGAGCAGAATATTAAAGAATCAAGATAGTTGGAGATCTTGATGTAAATAATTTTTATTTGAGAAACATATGTGATCTAATCATGTGATTACAATTAGCCGATGATCATGATCTTTTATATGAATGATCTTCTTAAAAGATTTACAAAATAAAGTGTTTAAATTATTAAAATAGGTCCCATGATATGCAATAGTATCCCAATAGGATTGTCTAGTTGAAATTATGAACCACAGACAAACCAAGTCCTAGATGTAAACCAGATATCCATTTTCTGGTTGCTATTTCTAGGATAGTAGGCTTTTGGCAAAAGTTTTTATTGAAATTAGTTGTTTTTGCAGTTAATTTGTTGGCTAGTGCTCTTTTGTGTTTTCAGAATTTCACTTTGTTATCTACGATGTCAGTCTTTCAAACTCGATTGAGTTCTGTATAAATTTTTCTAGATATACCAAGGTTGAAAAAATATTTTTATTTCATAGTCATCTAATTTAAATGTCTAAATATTAGTTAGAACTGTGCTAGTTCTCATTTGACAAAAATTATTTTGATAAAAAGACATAACTGATGCACTGTAAAAAGCTTTTTTAGTTTTGGTCATGTTATTATAAGATTTAAAACTAGCTCCTGTAAATCCGCAAACTTCTTATTGCAATCATTCCATTCTATGTAAATTTCATGTTGTCTTCCTGCAAACACAACTTAAACTTTTTCTTGTCAGGGGATTGTTTTTTTAGCAATTGTTACGCAATTCCCTTGTGTGGGTTGTTTATCCTTGTTTTTTTTTCCTCTTGGTCTGGAGGTCTTTTGCAAAAATTAAAATTACTTATTTAGTAATTTAATTTTCTAAAAACAATTTCTAATAAGAAAATCTGCAAGAAAATTGTTAGTACCTTTAAGATGTTCTACTTCAAAAGTATATTTTGAAATTTTATTATACCAAGCTAATCTTCTTTCTTGCTCAATGGGTTTTTTATTGATCAAGAGATCTCTTACTGCTTTATTATAACTGCGCACAATAAAATTTTCTGGGGCTAAATAAATATGAAAACTTTTTATTGCCAATTTTATTGCAGGTAATTCTTTTTCAAAAATAATATATTTCTGTTCATTTGGTTTAAATCTTCCAGAATTATATCCACAAATTAGTTCTTCTTTTTGTAATTTTATGGGTATTGAATTTTTTTTTTTTTTTGTCTAATCCCATTTTTCTGATAAAGGTATCTCTTTATCACGCCATAATTTACTTGGTATTGCTTTAAAAACACATCTCCAACATGATTCTGGGACATCTGTTTCTAAAATTAATTTATCACTTGCTTGAGGAAGATAAACGTCTAGTAAAGTTTTAACATTTTTTTTAATTTGTTTAATTAAAGCAACATCATCTACGGTCTATTCAAAAATAACATTTTCCCTTAATTTGATTAACCAAGGAATTTCTATTTTTGAAAGATTTTTGATAAAATTTCATCCATAATTTAAAATTCCTAATAAACTTTGTAATTGTATTATATTTTCAAGAGTATCAGGAAAATCTCGTACTTTTGACAAAATATGTTCCTGTAATTTTAAACCTTTCTGGTCTAAAATTATTCCCAAAAATTCAATTGATTCTTTTTCTAGTTCAATCTTTTTTGGTAACAAAACAATTCCATGTTTTTGGAATTTTTCACAAAGAAATTTTAAATGTTTCTTATGCTCCTCCCGGGTTTCAGAGAAGATAAGTATATTATCAATATAAACTACACAACAATCCTTAAGATCTTTAAAGATTGTATCCATCTACTGTTGAAATACTTGTGGTGCTATATTTAAACCAAAAGACATAACATTTGAGTGGTAATGTCTTCTAAGTGTATTAAAAGCTATCAATTTTTTTGACTCTTCAATCAATTGAATTTGCCAAAATCCACTTTTATAATCAAATTTGCTAAAGATTTTTGATCATTTGGTTAAGTTAATCAAAACATCTTTTCTTGGAATAAAATATTCATCAAATTCTAAATTTTCATTTAGCCGTTTATAGTTGACTCTACCCTCCTAGAATTCTTGGTGCAGCGTGGGTCAATATTTAGAGTAACGAGGATAGCGTTGGTCAAAATTGTCCTTCGTGATTGGGTTGTTGTGATTGAGGTTGACCATGTCGGTCTTCGGTCGAGGAGATGAGTAGGCTTGCTATGTAGCCATGGGAAGGGAAATGGTGATTCCCTTAGACGCAGTGTTGATGCGGTTAAATTTGAGGAGATCCGGTGAGATTTCAAAATTGGGGTTTGTGTAGGGAACTCCGTATCTGGGGTTAGTTGGTTGAGTGGCACATCAGTGTATGGACTACTGAGTGTGGAGGAGGTTATTGAGTTGATTAGTTAGCTCTTTGGTATCGGGTTCTGGGTTAACATTGGTGTATGTCGTGATGGTGTGATTCATGAAATGGAAATGGAGATTGTTTAGTATTTGTGGAGTAAGAGTGGTGAATTTCTTATATTGATCATTCGTTTTGCCATTGGTATGCTTGGACTATTTTGTTTCATTTTTTTTCTCTCGTTAAGCCATGATTTTGATTCGGGTCTGTATGGAAGTTTAAAACTTAATCATTCTCGAATTTTAGTCCAACGAAATTGTTTTCGAGCTCAAAGTATTATGCTAGTATGCCATAATTGTGTAAAAAAAAAAAAAAAAAAACCTGGATTTATTGAAGTCAGGGGATGACATCCCCGATTACAGAGGCAACAACAGCAGCAACAACATCAACAAAAAAAAAAAAAAAAAAAGGGAGAAGGATCTTGTTTTGGATAACAACCACATGCCGACTTCACTTACTCGACTCTTGTAACAACCCTCGTACCGATTACTGGATAACCACTGAATTAAATACTGATTATTGCTAAACTGGACCGCTAATGATTGATAATTGAATCAACTGAAGTACTGAATGAACTGATTGAAATCGAGACTGAAATTGAATAAGTTTGTCTGTTATATTACATATTGTATCTGTTTGAATTCGTACGTTTAAACTGCTAATTGAAGGCCTTATCGGCGGCCGATTTAGAAACCGTTTGATGTTTTGGAGTCAGTAGAATATTTATGATTTTATAGTATATTTATCTGATAATTGATTAGGAATGATTAAATTAAATTAAAACGAGTTAATTACCAAGTTTGACTTAATTACCACATTGCCATTGGATGGACCTTTGTTTAATCTTGTTATTGAGCCTTATACACTTAGTTAAAACAACACTCCATCAGCCCCTTCCTTTGGCTCCACCGAAATTAGAAGAGAGTTAGGGAGAGAGAATTGATTTTTCATCACATTTTGCTTGTTGTGCTTGAAACTTAAGAGGATTGAAGTGTTGACCCCATTGTTGATCTCATAGGCTCTCAATTGAAGACTTAGGTATGTATATTAACCACTCATTGTTGCATTTAAGGTTGGTTCTTGCTAGATTCATGGAAAATTATAGAGCTAAGACATGAATTTGTTCATAATTGTTGAGTTAGAGCTCCATTCATGCATGCATGTGCATATTGAGGAGTTCGAGTTGAATTCATGGTAGATTGTACATGCATGTCCATGTTTTTAGCATAATCCATGTTTTCCACATTGTTTTCAAAGATTGGAGCTCAATAGAGCAAGATTGGACCTTGAATTTGGTTTAAAGTTCATGCATTGCATGTTTTGGAAGTGTTCTTGAAAATGGGTTTGAAAAATGGTTTTAATTGACTCACCTTTGGGGCTTGAATTCATAAATTGGCTTTTGAAACTTGTTATACATTGTTTTGGGATGTATTCTCCAGAATTTGAGCCCAAGAGGTCGAGAATTGAGTTGAGAATGCTTGGTTTGAGCTTGAAGGCAAATGGAAATTCAGATTTGGCTTCTTCGCTCGAGCGAAGGATTCCTCGCTCGAGCGACCAACGTTTCCTCTCGGCCACCCTTGGGCGAAGGATTGGTGGCTCGGCGTAAAATCGAACATCGATGATTTTCTTTGTTTCATCGACCGCTCGGCGAAGGAAGTCTCGCCGGCGAACCCTTTGAGTTTGGAAGCTCGCTCGAGCGAGAATCGAGCGAGCATCGCGCGTAAAAATTGAGCATCCAGTATTTTTACTGTTTCATCAGACCGCTCGAGCGAAGGATTGTTCGCTCGAGCGAAGCCTTTGATTTTGCAACCTCGCTCGAGCGAAGGAAGGCTCGCTCGAGCGAGGCCCCTGTTTTCAGCAACTTTTGAAAAATACCTTCCAACTGTATTTTTGCATCCTCATCCCATCCTAGGCATTCTTAGGCCTAGTTTAAGACATCTTAATGAGGATTTAGACATAGAACCACACCGAGGAATTTAGGGATGTAATTATCATCTTTTCGACTGTAAACTTAGTGTGTGTTCTATTTGTTATCTGTTTAGGGTTGGCTCTCGGGGACGCGCTCTAGCTGCTATAGCCCAATCTCTGTGAGTAACAGATTGTGTAAAGATATGTTCAAAATGGTTATATTTTAAATACTGAACTGAACTGTTTATTGAACTGATATTGTTTATTGATTGAATGTATGTCCTGCATTTCGAACTGTATTGTGGCATCCTTAGCACCCACTGTTATTGACTATTACAGAGCTCTGTCGGTTTCCTTGTGGAACCATACTGTTTGATGGCCATCATTCTTTGTTGGTAGTAAGGCGGTCCTTTTGGACCTACTGTTTATAGGCTAATGGATGTACCACATATGACTGATTGATTGAACTACTGATTGACTGAAATACTGAAAGATTGAAATACTGTATAATGAATTGATTTCATTACTGTAAGGGACATTCATTCATAACCTCTTTACACGTTATGTTATTCACTGGGCTTTAGCTCACTGTTTATATATATATGTAGGTTCTCAGCAACCAGACCGGAGCTAGGAGCGTGGGATTGGTCCCCAGTTTTGTCAAGCCAGCCTATGTGCCTCACTGCGAGGTTCCGAGTTGCCATGCTATGGCTTGGGGTGTTTTTGTGTCCCCTATCGGTCTCCTTACTGTTTTGTACCGTTGTATAGACCGTTCTTGTTTCTTTGCTTGTTGTCGAGGATTCAATCCGTCTTGTTCAGATATGATTGTATAGACTGTGTATGGATTGTACTGTGTTGAAGTGTATGAATGCATAAAAATGTCTTTGGCATACAGATTTTCACAGCTCAATGGACACTAGTTATTTCAGATATTGGCTTCCGCCAGCTCAGACTGTTAAATATCGTATTCTTGTTGAGCCTTTGGTAATCACGGATTCTTGGCGATTCTGATGCTAAACCCATAGGGCCGGGTTTGGGTCGTGACAACTCTCCCGCCGAGCCCTTTCTTTTTTTGTCGCTTCGAGAGACTTTTGAAGGCTCTTCCTCGGTACGTGCAGGACTTCCGGGGGATTTGACTCCCTGCTGGTTGAACTTTGAGGGCTCTGCCTCGATGCGTCTGAGACCACCGAGGATATGACTCCTATTGCTGTCAAAGGTGAGGTACGAAGGTGCTTCGAGTCGGGTCATGACGGTGGTCTTTCGCTTCAACTCTTTGTTCTCTGCCTTTAGGGCGCAAATTTCTGCTCGCGCATCTCTGTACATGCTCTGGAGCAGAGAAAGTTGGGAGTTTAGCTTTTGTACTTCAATGGTTCTATTCTGTAACCGGTGAGATAATTTGGTAACCGCAGTCACAGTTTCCATGCAAGAACTTAGTGTGAAGTGGTTGGCCTCAATATCAGATTGAGCAGCCATGATTTGCTCAACTGATATCATAGGAACGCTAGGGGGAATGGGAACAGGGGCACTCGGTCCAGGAAGGTTAGGAAGAATGGGAACATGGGCACTCGGTCCAGGAAGGTTAGGAAGAATGAGAACAGGGGCACTCGGTCTAGGAAGGTTAGGAAGGGTAGGAGCAGGGATACTTGGTCCAGAGGAGCTCTGATCATTGAGGTCCGGAAAGAGAGTGAGGGGGCGAGATGAGGCCATGTGGTGAGAGATGTAAAGAGCAAGAAAGAAAAGTCAGAAAAATAACAGAGAACAGGCTGAGTTTTGAGACAACTCTTCCCCTCCGTTCAACCTCTTTTTCTCAGTGATGAAGAAGGAGATGGAAGAGAGTGATGAAGAAGATTGAGAAATGAACGAATAAGTAGAAGGTTGAAGATGCTGATTCAGAATGATACTGAAGAGAAGAAGACAAGATGGAGAGAGAGAGTCGAGTAGGCGTGTCGATGAAGTCGACTTTTTATTAACTAACCGCATAAAAAGCAAACCGCGTGGTGGCCTTGATTTGAAAGAAGAGAGAGAAGCGAGAAAGTTGTATACATATATGTATATATATTGTATATTTATGTAATATATACATTTATTCGACTAATCGTGTCACAAGAGTGACTTGGTGGAGTGGTCTGGTTCGGCGTCTAAGGATGGAGATGTTGAGCCCAAGGTTAAGGGTTCAAACCCCGCAACGAGTAATTCTTCTATTTTGTTTTGTTTTGATTTGATGTATATGTGTCTGATACATATATATTTGTTTGAATATCTGATCACAAGAGTAGCTTGGCTTAGTGGTTTAGCTTAGTGGTTTGGGCTGTGGCCTGAACTTGAAGTCAGGGGTTCGAAACCCCGTATTCCTGCATTCGTGTTTTATCTTCATCTTGCGTGTTTTGCTTACGCGCGATGACGTCAGCTAACGGAATATTTCGTCGTGATAACGACATATGCTTAATTCATGTTTGATCTCTTGGGTTATCATAATGTTAGTATGATGTAGAACAGTGTTGGTAAGGTATTGTCTGTTATGTGACGGTTGGTGATTAGTGCTTTTGAAGAGTTATTATTTCGTTTGTGAATGTCTCGGAGTAGTGATAGTTATTTTGGGCCTTGGGATGCTTTGTGCATTAGGCGATAGAGATAGTTCGTTGAAGTTGGGTTATCACCAATAAGGTTTGGTGTCGTGATATTCTGACGAGTCGTTTTGCCAAAATTTTTGGCTACGCTTGGGAAAATGAGATCCTATTGTGTTGCTGTGGGTTATTGATATGAATAGAAGAATCACTTAATGGTTTATACTAGTAAGGGTTTTTATAATTAATTGTTGTGCAAAAAGTAATGGTTCGGTTCGTTACTGGTATGATTCGTTGAGACTCATGTAGTAGTCGAAGAATTTTTGTTGGTGCATTGGTAAGTGCTTGAGTGAGTTTGTGGGTGGCGGTGGAATATTACATCACCTGAGTTAATTTCGAGGACGAAATTTCTTTAAGGAGGGTAGGTTGTGATGACCTTAAATAAATAAATAAATAATTAAATGAATGAATTTAATTTTTTTAAAAACATGATCAAAAGGGTGGGGCAAAGGAATATTGCTTTTGAGAAGAAAATATATATATTTTTTTTTAAAAAAAGAGAGGCAATCACGTTGGGGGACTGCCCCTCCACTCCATTCCACTCATTCCTTTTTCTTTTATTATTTCTCCTTGTTGGAAGCATACAGAATAGTTCTATCTTCCAAGTAGAACCACTCGCTCCGTTTCTGCTTCAGCAACTCCATCTACTTCATTAGAAACCCTAATTTCTAACCCTAAACAGCCTACAACACCCTTCAAAGACTCTCTTGAATGGGTCAGCAGAACCGGGTGTTGTGGTGAATTGTCTGAAAACGACGTCGGTAAACGGGTCAGGCTTTGCGGGTGGGTCGCGCTTCACCGGATTCATGGTGGTCTCACTTTCCTCAACCTCAGAGACCACACTGGGATTGTGCAGGTTACCACACTCCCCAATGAGTTCTCTGATGCACATTCGATTATTAATGACCTGAGGCTCGAGTTTGTGATTACTGTGGAAGGTGTTGTTCGGCCTAGGCCCAGTGAGTCAGTTAATAAGAAAATGAAGACTGGGATGATACAGGTTGCTGCAGAGCATGTTCAACTGTTGAATGCTGTGAGATCTAAATTGCCATTTTTGGTTACTACTGCAGATGATGTAAAGGATTCTGTTAAAGAGGAAATCCGTTTAAGATATCGTTGCCTTGATTTGCGCCGGCCACAAATGAATTCAAACATAATGTTGCGACATAGTGTGGTGAAACTCATTCGCAGGTACCTGGAGGATGTTCACGGTTTTGTGGAGGTAGATTGAGACACGAATACTTTCTAGATCTACTCCAGAAGGTGCCCAAGATTATTTGGTGCGTTCAAGAGTTCAGGAACCTTCTATGCTTTGCCTAAAGTCCACAGCTGTTTAAGCAGATGCTAATGGCCTCCGGTTTTGATAAATATTATCAAATAGCGAGATGTTTTCGAGATGAAGATCTTAGGGCAGATAGACAGCCTGAGTTTACACAACTGGATATGGAGATGGCTTTCACTCCTTTGGAGAACATGCTGAGGCTCAATGAAGATTTGATTAGACAGGTTTTTCTGGAGATCAAAGGTATTCAGCTACCCAATCCTTTCCCGAGGCTTACATATGCTGAAGCAATGAGTCAATATGGTTCAGACAGGCCAGATGTTCGATTTGATCTTGAATTAAGAGATGTATCTGATATTTTCACAGATTCCTCCTTCAAGGTTTTTACAGATACCCTGGCAAGTGGGGGAATTATAAAAGTTTTATGTGTGCCTTTAGGATCAAAAAGCTATTCAAACACAGCCCTTAAGAAAGGTGATATTTTCAATGAAGCAATCAAATCTGGAGCTAAGGGTTTGCCTTTCCTAAAGGTCTTGGATGATGGGGCCATTGAGGGGATCCCTGCACTATTATCAAGTTTGGATCCTACAAAAACGGAGCAGTTACTGACACGGTGCTCTGCAGGATCAGGTGATCTTATCTTGTTTGCATTGGGTCACCGTGTCTCAGTTAATAAAACCTTAGACCGGCTACGGGTATATGTAGCACATGAGTTGGGCTTGATTGACCAATCCAAGCATTCAATTCTCTGGGTGACTGATTTCCCAATGTTTGAATGGAACAGTTTAGAACAGAGGCTTGAGGTTTTAGACCCATGTTCTTGAGACCATAATAAAGAATTTGGTGAGAGCAACATTTTGGTCGGTGGAGATCAAAATCCGGCATAATCAAAATGGATTTTTGCGTGTTTCCTCGTCAAATTTGAAGTAGGGATATCCTACTCCTCTTTATGAGCTTTGTCTTTAAATTTTAGCATTTTGATATGTTGGGGGTTGTTGGGTAATTTTGAGAAAGTTTAGACTTTTGTGTAGTTTTACAAAAGTTGGGGTTTTTAAATATATTAAACCTATATGCATGTTTGGCATGGAGAAATGGAATTAATCTTGAAATATTGATAAAAATGGAACCTTAGGGTACAAATGTTAATTATAGAAAATGTCCTAATTACATTGATTACTTAATTTGTATAATTAATTGTGAGAAATGAAGAATTGAATTGGGAATTTTGAGATTGGGAATGTATGGGATTAAAAGGTGCAGTTGAATTATTTATCGCTCACTTAATTGAAATGTTGATATATTATCCATTTTGTGCATTTATTTTTTTTGTTTAGAAATAACTGTTTTGGGCTATCGGTGGAGGATAGTCTTGATTGTTGTAGACAATGCATGATGATTAGGCAAACTGAAACTAATCAATTGAGTATGCTATTGAATATAGCGGTTGAAATAATACATTAATTTTATGTATTGATTGATTGTATATGATCTATGTTTATATACATGTGTTGTGTGGGAGGAGATAGGGGATGTACTCCACGGTTTAGGGGAAGATAGGGGATGGACCTCTAAACCGGATATTGTTTGGGAAGAGATAGGGGATGGACTCCGTTGATACAACACTAAAATGTGTATCAAGTGTGGATTATGGAAGTGTTTAAATTGATTTGATATAGCACTAAAATGTATATCGTTATCAATTGTGAAGTATAGAAGTGTTTCTATGTTATGTTGATATAGTACTAAAATGTGTATCTTCGGTAAAGTAAGGAAGTGGTTTATGTATTTTTGATACAGCATCAGAATGTGTATCCATTATGAACTATGAAAGTGTTTAAAAGATGAATTACAATCTCATTAAATTATTTGACTAAGTGTTGAGTCTTGTTTCAAACTCAAAGTTGAAAGGAAATGGAAAATGAACTAGAACATGGACTTTAATGTCATGAAACTGTGATATGTTCTTGAAAGAATGTAAAAGTGTTGACCATCTATCAACTGTTAATCTTTTAGTCATTGTTCATAATTGGTTTAGTATATTTCTACTGGGCTGTGGCTCACCCTATATGGGAACATCATTTTCAGGTACAAGTAGCAGGCCACCTCCAAGGACATAGCTTGGGAGGCTAGAGGCGGACAGACTTTTGTTGTCTTTCCTTGTTTTGATGTATTACATGTAGATTCGAGCCAAGGGCTTAATGTGTAACGAGCGAGACTCTATTTGTGTGACCAAGCAATGTCTTGGATAGATGAAAGCCTATATGGCATTTACTGTTGTTAACATGTAATACTTTATGTAATGACTCTGATGAATAGAAGGATGTTGATCTTTTATATATCAATGCATGTCAATATAGTGTGATATTGTGGGTGTAATGCTATTATTTTGAGGGCGTTACAAGGGAGACGGTTTGTTTATATTTATAAAGGACTCTTGGAAGGAGATATATCATTTTTGAGTGTTTAACTCTAAAAAAAAGAAATAATTGGTTTATATAGGACTCTTCATGACGTTTAGAAAATATAGTAAATTGGAGAGGGTAAAATTGAGATTTAAAAAAAGTAGAAAACATGACAAGCTCTTCATATTTTTATAATAGTAGTAAATAGTAAATTATATTGAGCAAATTATGTTGATAGTCCCTTTATTTTGGTCCTTTTATCATTTTGGTCCTTACAATTTCGATTGACTTGATTTTGACCATAAATTTATGATTTTTACTCAATTTAGTCGAATTGATTACAAATATTAGCATTTTTAATAGAAAATACGCCATAAGTGGTATGTTCATATTTTTAAAGCAAAATTACTAAACTTAGTCAACTTAGTAAGTTAATCTCAACTAATTTAGTGATTATTTTCTATCAAAAACACTAACAATATTATTAATTGGACTAAATTGGCACTAAGTTTAAAATTAAGAGTCAAAATCACAACAATTAAAAGTATAGGGACTAAAATAATACAAGAAGTAAAATATAGGGACTACCGGTATAATTTGTCCAATTATATTTGTATTGTAATAAGTATATGAAATATGACAATCTTATAAATTTTTAAACAAATTCTTGATTAGAATGATATGCAAGTAGCATTGTAAAATATATAAGTCGACTCTTTTTTGATTTAAAGTGATAAATTAAGATTTATTAAATTAATTGAGAGGTGTGATTTGTTTAAAATAGTAAGAAAAAAAAATGAGTTTTTGGTTGTATTATTCAAGAGGAGTGCTATTAGAACCTACTTAATTTCTTTGAATCCTCATTCTCACTTTTTTTAACTACAATTATACTCTGAAGTAAAATTATATCAAAGTACAATATTTAATGGAACACCCACCCACCAAATAAAGACAACTTTATAATATTGTACACACACCTCTCATACCTAAACGTATTCCTCACCCACCTAAACCCAATGTATTCCTCTTCGTCAACATTCATCTTCATCATCATCGTTAAACCCAACATTCTTTTTTATCACAATCATAAACCAAGAACCAGAAATCAGTGGCTGAATTGGAATGGATGCCTATTATTTTGCTTATTATATAAAATTGCAATGAAAAGAGTGAATTGAGGATTAAGTTACACAATGCTGTACAAATGTTATTTGGTAACACAACGTTGAAAAAATTGTTTATGTTCGGCAACACAATATTGAACAAATAATTTTTGTTCGGCAACACAGTATTGACAAAATTGTTTATGTTTGGCAACATAGTGTTGAACCAACCCTTGGGCGGTCGACCCGCTGGATGACCTTGTAGTCGACCGTTGGTGTGATTTTGGCTTAGTTTTACAACAATAATGCAATGATGCAATGATTTTGATAAAATGAGCACCGTTGTTCACTGATTTTGAATGAATCAAAGAAAGGGATCACCCTTGTCATTGTTCTTCAACAGAAGAGGGAAGGAGAAGACCGTCTTCAATCATGATAGAGAGGGTGTGCAAAATTAGGTAGGTGTGCACTTGGGTGTGATGATATTATGAATATGAGTAAATTTAGTATTAAGTGGGGTATTAAAATAAATCTTATTAAAATTTAGGATTTAGCGTCAAGATTCAAAGAAATGGAAGATCCAAAGAATTACGGTAGATGCTAATAGCAATCCTCTTATTTAAATTATTCTATTTCTAAATTGACATTTGTGTCCATCAAGTTAGGTTTCAATAGTTTTTTTTTTATTTATTTTTTATTAGCAAAAAAAAAAAAAAAAACTTTATTGATGGAATTAGCATACATACATATGAGAAGTACATCAATTAAAGAGAAGGAGTAGTAAAACCGTCTTGTAATTGTTATTAATATGTATAACGTCTTCAATCACATGAACTCAAATAAAATACTTTAGGCATTAAATAGATGAAATTGGTAGTTTAACAATGAAATAAAAAAATGATAATTTAGAGAATAAAAAAGAAATTAACCATTTTAAAAATAAATTCTATACAAAAATTGTGATGATTAAACAATTTCCTTTGCTTTAAAATGGTAAAATTTAAGGCTGTGTTTGGAGAAGCTCTCCAAACACATTTTCACCCATTAATTTTGGTGTGGTATTTGTTTTGAGTTTTCAAATTATAATTCTACACCCACTTTTGAATAAATCTTTCCAGGCGGAAAAAATTGGCTAACCCGGTCGTTCTCCCGGACGTTCAACCGGTTGACTGGAACAGTGTTCGGTTTTTTTTTAAAATTACTTTATTATTTTAAATAAAATTTATTTCAAGAATTTTTTAAATTTTTTTATGAGCTTTGAATATGATTTTGGATTATGTGTTTGATTATGAGTTGTAAGTTTTTGAATTAAATATCATATGTCACATCATTTATTTTAAACTCAATTCAAAACTCATAACTAAATAAATTTTTCACACTCAAATCATAATTTAAAAATTTACAAACTCAAAATACAACTTTATTTTCAAATCATATTTAAAAAATTCTACCAAACGCTACAAAAATTTTGTATTATATATATATATATTTTTCCTCTTGTTTTTATACCACTAATTATATTGATTGATATGATTGTAAATTCTGCTTGTACTATTATTGCATGAATATAATTTTATTTTGCGAATTTAAAAAAAAAAAAAAAAAAAGAAGAAGAAGAAATATCATTTGACTTGTGGGAATTTGTTCTTGGAATTTATTTTTAGGTTCTCCAATTATGTGCACTTCTTGTACTTTGATTTGTATCAATATATTTTTTTTTTACCAATAAAAAAATAAGAAAAAAAAGAAAGAAATGTCATTTGACCAGTGAAAATTTGTTTTCTGAGATTTATTTTTAGGGACTTCGGCAAACTCTGAAGCTCAATTGTCTTTGTTGGTGACAATGGCAATCTCACCGCTGTGAATATCATTGGATTGTTCTCGGCAAAGATCATTTCAAGCTACCACAACGACTCCATCACTGTGAACAAGCTCGCTCTTTTTCTCAAATGGGTAATTTTGAGGAAATGTAAAATCTCAAGCTCCATCAACAATGGATACTAGTGAAGAATATCAAGGAAGTAATAGGTGTTTTAACAAATTGTAGTTAATTTCGTAATTTTATAGAGACGTAAAAATATTGTACTTATCTATAAAAACTTTCATGCTCTACAAATTGAAGTTTCGATTGTGGAATTCAATTTATTCTCAAAATTAAACATTATATGGATAAATTTTATTATCACATTATGATAAAATGTGATTAACAATTACGTTTTTATAATAGTATTTTTTTTAATTAGCAAAAGTCAATTGTTAGTTGTTAAATTAGCACAATTAGAATTAACCTCCTCATCCTTATAAAGCACCAAATGTTTGCCTGTTAATTCAGCTCCCACTTAAGGTCACGAGATTAAGCCTTACGAGGTACCAAGTGTTTGCCTTAAATTTTCATGATCTCTCCCTTAGAATTAAGCCTTTAAAAGAGTTGTAGTGACCAACTAAGTTATGGCTAGTTGGTTTACGTTTTTATAATAGTATGATTGCTAATCAAGTTGATTTTATTTGTTTTTTATTTTTATTTTTTTAATATAATACATGCGTCTTGTTTATTTTAAAGTAGTGTTTGATTCCTTAGAATGGATATTGAATGAAATGAAATAATTATTTCTTAATATTCATAAGAAATGATCATTTTAGTACACTAGTGAATGATTATTTTATTTACAATGTGTTTTTCATAATTTTTTTAGAAAAATAAAAGTAAGAATGAACCTATGATGGAATAATAATTTCATTCTATATTTATTTTAGTAAGCCAAACACTATGGTTTTGTTTGTTTGAAAGTAAAATATTTTTATTTTGGGTGAATTACGCTAACAGTCTGTAGTTTGGAACTTGTGTCACTTTCATACATAACTTTTCAATAATTATGATACATTTAACCCTGAATTATGAATCTTGTTTCAAACAAGAACAATTAAAGATGTTTCCTTTGCAAATGGTCCATTTCAAGGGCAATATTGTCATACAACTTATTTTGTGTTGATTAACTTGTATGTTGTTTAAAATATAATAACATATTTTTAATAAATAATGCTGGCACTTTCTTGGTTATAAAGTTTTGTTTGGTTTAGTTTTCAAAGTCTATCTTCAATTTTTTTTTTCTAAGAAAGTAAAAATTAATTTGGTGAAAAATAATTAAAAACACATCAGTTTTATATAATTTTATTTTTTGGGAGGGTAGAAATAATTTTTTTAAATATTTTTTTATATATATTTATTAGATTGGTTATATTTATTAAAAAAAAATTTAAAAAAAAATAATGATTTAAAAAAAATGAAAATGTAATTCATTTTTAAAATTATTTCATTGTTAAATATTTTTGTATATTTATTAAAAAAATTGTTGGACCATTTTAATATCTTTTATTTATTTATTTATATATTTTGTTTATGAATCTTTTTTGTCTTGTTGATGAATCTCATCTTGTTCATGAATGGAGATTCATTGTTTTGGTGACCTTTTGTCTTGTTCATGAATGAAGATTAATTAGAGTTCATAAACTTGATGGTGAGTTAATATTTGGAGACTCTCCATTTTTTCTAATTTAATGGTCATTATTATTTTTGGTGTAAATTGTAAAGTGCCTATAAATAGTTCCTCCCATCTACTCTTTTCTACACCAACTATTTTTTATACTTGAGAGATTACTAGCCAAAGAATGATGTTTTTCTTGGTGGAGCTTTGGGTTCACTATCTTGTGTAGAGTTGGTCTGAATTATACGACAAGTGGTCGGGCTGTTGTATTATGGAGTGGACAAGTCATAATTGTGTGACCGCTGCATCGATATTTGGGTTCTTCCTACCATAGTGGACTTAATTTCCTTAAAGAAAACGAGATATCTGTGCCTCAGTATGATCTATTTGTATCTCATTTTCTTTACATTATTTATCACTAAAATATAATTCTTCTGATATTTTTATCAACAAAAATTAATTTGTCCAAAAAATGAATTACGTTTCCAAAAGTTCGTGAGTCATTTTTTTAGATCATCTTGGTCAACGCTTGACCAATTTCAATCATTATTTTATTATTTTCTTGTTAAGGAAATCTGAGAGTTTTAAAAAATAATTAGAAATCAATGATAAATTTTATAAATATTAATAATTAAAATCATAATTTTTTTCATAAATTTATAATTATTTTTTAAAAAGGTGCACTGATTTGTAATTTCTCCTTAAATTTTTAGCTACAATTGGTTCATTATCATTATGATTATTATATGTTTTATAAAATATTTTGTCAACCGAACACGCGCACACACACAAAAAAAAAAAAAAAAAAATTTGTCAAAAATTATTTTATATCAAAACAAATGAAACCTACATGCAAGAATTCAAAATTTATAAATAAAATTTGTTAGTACACTGTTTGTTTAATTTTGTATTAAAAAAAGGGAAAAATGATTAAAGGCTTAATATTTCTCATATAACGAATCTGCCAGATTTTCCAAGAAATTCGTTTCCGGGAAATTTCCTATTTAGAATTCCTGCTATTTCTTGGTTGTTTGGTTACAACTGTGAGTTGCCTTGGCAATTGCATTATTTTCTTTTGTCTGGTCCCTTGATATTTTCCCGGAAAAATGCAAATCAACCAGAGTCATGTTTGGTTAGGGGACAGGATAAAGTGAGATAAGTTGCATTATCTCAAGCATAAAATTATCCAAATATGTGCGATAAGAAGCTCTCAATATAAATTTACATTTTATACGGGACACCTTTTATTAGAGAAAACTGATTAAAAAAAAATTCAATTTAAAGAAGCGGTAAGGTATTAGATTTACGGTAAAATTTCATTTAGTGATAAGAACATGCTGGAAAATTCGCCAGAAAATAGGGTTGAATGAGTAACTGTTGGCTTTTTGGCTTTTCAAAGGGTATTTTTGTAAATGCGAGCGTGCCAGCAAGGATTAATCAGTCCTTACAGAAATTATAATTGCCAACCAATTATCAGACGACTGTGTTTTAGTTCTTTCAGCCTCAATGAAGAGGACTTTTACTAGTGGCTTGACTTAGGAGAAATTAAGAGAAATAACAGTTAATATGAAGAACAATCGAAGTATTTCATTAAAATGAACACTTACAATAGTCCAAACTCAGCAGATGATTTGGTGTGCATCTAGGTACCAACCTAGTTGGGATCTAAATGTTTCATTGTGATGCTTTTTGCACCATCTTCTTTATTGATGTATGCTTCCTTCTTGTTGTTTCTCAATCAATAAAGCTTCTTTTTTGCCGATCAAAAAAAAAAAAAATAGTCCAAACTCAGCATCGAAGAGGTTTACAGCAGTAGTCTACTGGAATCTACTTGAAACTACTCCTATGAATCGAAGTGCAGTGCGGGTATTTAAAGAACAGGTATTTAAAATGCAGGAATTGAAAGTACAGGAAATGTAAAACTAGAAAAGAAAATATGAAGTAAAGACTGGTTTGTATGATCTGAGTCTGGGGCTTTTTTCTGGGGGCTTCCTTGCTATTTATACTTGTCAAGGATGACCTTCGAACTGCACTTCGAACCGTCGAACTGCTTCTCCATGATCGCTGATCATGCTGCCTTAGAAGTAGTTCCACTACGCCATCACTTGCAGTTGGACTTCCCTCCTGTATTTGAATTTGAATATGGGTAACCGTTGAAGCTACGTCACCTTGCATCTCTTTACTGATCTAGTGCTACTCAGATCACTTAAGAACCAATATTCATTGCCACGTGTATGATTAGGATCGAAGATTGGAATCATCTTCCCATAATACCCTTATTCTGCCACGTGTCGAATTGTAATTGGCTTTTACAAAATATGTAGCCAACAGTAACATATATCACATTTCAATAGTTATGTAATTTGGTGAATTTCAACAGATAGGAAAATAAAGTTAGTGAGTTTTAACAGATAAACAAACTAGGTATTTTCAAGAGATAGACAGATAGGTTGATTTCAACAAATAATTATCATTTTAGACAAATTGTGTCATTTTGACCTAAAGAGATCAGAGCTTGGACCCCAAAAAGATTAAAAAAATAGATTTATGACCTGAGTGCCCATTTTAATATAAAGTAAAATAGTCATAAACTGATAAAAATATGTTTCGTGTCGTTTTAATTCACAAGCTTCTTGGGTTAATTGGCCCTTCAAAATACAAAAAATTGTCTTTATTTGATTCAGAAATATGACATTGTCCAAAATTAATGACTGAATCAAGGAAATTTTGAATATCTTTATCTAAACACCTAAGGCATTTTTGACATCTCCACATCATCTATTCCCTCTCTCATTTGGTCTTCGAAGTAGCACTATTGGTAGTGGAAAATGGGTGGTTTGATAGTGGTAGTGACTCTTAATGATGGGATATGTAGCGGTTTTGGTGATGATAGTTATTGGTGGTGATTCATGACGATGACGGAGATTCTCACTAGAACGGAGGGTGAAGATGGTGGTTAAGCTTTATCTTATTCCTAAAACATCTCTAATTCTCTAACTGATTTTGGAAGGTATCAAACTTAAAACTAAAATAACACAAAATGCATATCTCAAGAATACATAGTAAATGTAACCCTATTAAGATTTAAATTATATGTATGCAATAATCTATGTAATTTTTCAATCTTAGTTCTTAAGGAGAATTCTATTATACACGCGACTATACCATCTACACCCTTAGTTACACAATTTTCTTATTTAGTTATGACTAATTTCTTCTTTAGTTATGACATCATTTTGAAATATTTAGTTATGATTTTTTTTTTGTGTTTGGCTATGACTTTTTATTTTTTATTTTAGTTATGATTTAAAAAGTATAAAATCATAAATTTTTTCTTTATAGTTATGGGTTACATATGGTACATGTAGTCTTTCACTGTTCTTAATAATAAATTTAGTGATGCATTATGCTCAATTCAAAGTGTAGAAGTTCACAATTTTCACCCAACCACAAGTGTGCCTAGTCAATCCACCTTGAATTCATTCTAGTCAATCCACCTTGAAGTCATTTTATTCATAATGAAGGGAGGGACTTGACTAATTAAGCCCATGACTGTAGGCTGTGGAACCCACTCGGGGACGAGGAACCTTAAAACACAAGGGTGCCCATCTCTCTCCGTTCCCCACCTTCAAAGTCTCCTAGAATCTTGTCTTTTAACTAAAACACAAGGGTGCCTAGTCAATCCACCTTGAAGTCCTTCTAAACACAATCTTGTCTTTTGTAACTAAAGTAGCTCCCCCACTACATGTGAGTCATGTTTGAAACTTCTCTCTCTTTCCCATTCTCTCTCCCCCTCCATATGCAAACAAAATCCTGGGTGACCCCCCAACATATCTCATTTCATTAGCTGTCACTGAAATGTTTGGAGAGAAATCCCTTTCATGCACATCTCTCATTTCACATTGCTGTCCACTCTTTTGTGCTTCCTAATCTGCTACATCTAACATTAAATGCCACTTGTTAAAGCTTCATGGAAAAGATCAGTGGTTTGGGCCTCATTCCACCAATCATTGGTCTATTTGGTACAATTTAAATAAGTTATTTATAGCTTAATTTTTAGTTTGGACGATTTTGTAAAATCGTTTGGTGCGATTTCTACTTACAACTTATTATACAGAAATAATTTAAATGAGATGATCATCTGAGAATTAGAGGAGGGATATTTTTTATTTATGCTTTCTAATGATAAACTTTTAGCTTATAATAAGATGTACCAAATAGACCCATTGTTGTTGTTATTATTGTCAGTATTTCTTTTTATTTTTTTATTATTATAACCCAAATTCTCTCTAATTCTAATGGTCTAGTTGGGCTTGTGAGGCACACTATGTATTTAATTTTAAAGATTTAATTTGTTTATTTTATAAGTTACTGTGTGCAGATCATTTATAAAAATATAATTTGATATGATAGTTATAATTATATTATTTTATCAATCTTCTTCTTCTTCTTCTTCTTTAAAAAAAAAAAAAGATTGCACATATGAGTTTAAAAATAGACCGTTAATATTTTGAAGACAAATATAGTGAAAACAATATGACTACAATTAATAAATCAGTCTAATTTTTTTTTTTTATAAATAAACAAATTAAATTATCAAAATGGCGTCGATGGTGACTATGGAGACAAAGTTGAATTCTTATTCTTACTAGTAAGAAGTTCATTACTTAATACACAGATTTTTTTTTTTCTAAAGAGTAGAAAGTAAAAAACTATTTGATTAATACCACTCTAGTAGGATTATAGGTGATTGGTCTTACTCTGTCATATTCTTATTATTTTTCCCATAACATGTTATATCATTAAAGTCAATGAATGAAAAAATATGAGATAGATAATAATATAATGGAATAAATAATATTTTTCTTTTGTTGATAAAAAAAAAAAAAAAAATCAAAAGACTTCAGAACAAAGACTTCCAGAATATTTGCCAATAAAATTATTAAGAATGAAAAAATGTGATTTAAATGTAATTGAAACATTATAAGGTTTATATACAAATCTGAACTACGAAATGATATTTTTTGATAGAATTCTAAATATATAATATTATTCACTTTGTTTGTTTCAAATTTCCTGAATTTAATTTTCTGAAAATTAAATTTTTATCTTCTATTTTTCATTTTTTTAGTGAATTTTTTCAAATATTTTAAGATTTTTTTATTTTTATTTTTTAGATACACTTAATATGAATATAATAAAAAGTATAATATTTGTGAAAAAAATCTTTAAAAAATTCAATAAATACCAAAAAAAAAAAAAAATAATAATAATAATAATTCAATACATTTTTATATTCTTGTGTATTTATGGATTTTTTAAAATATTTTACTTTTTAAGTACATTTAGGTTATGTGCATCTAAAAAACAAAAAATTTACTTAAAATATTAAAAAATTCACTAAAAATACAAAAAAAAAAAAAAAAAATCAATTATCAAAAAATTAAATTTAAAAATTTGAAACCACACAAGGTGATTGCTTCTTTAATGCACCATGCATTGTCGTTGTTTACTTGAACTTTCAAGTAACAAATTAAAGCTGCCGTGGTAATTTTTTTGATTTGCAATTGAATGGAACCACCAGTCGCTTTTTTTTGTGGTGTGTTTGGGTCACTGCATATGAAGAAACTTGTCCGGCCAAATTCAGAAATAAAATCCTGGTTTCTTGACACATCCAATTTGAATGACACCAATTTCAGAGTATATATAGAACTAACCTTAGATTCGTTTGATGCAACTTTGGTAATAAAAAAACGGAAGTTTAAAATATTATTCCCTTAGCTTTTAAGTAATTAATCTTTTTTTAGCTTATTCAACTTACTTTGATTCATACACGACGACACCATGTGCCTATTGAGGGGTGTCATGCCCCCATGAACTTATTAAGAACCCATAAAAAAAAAATTTATTTATATTGTCAATATTTTATTTAGGCTTTGTTTATTTCGAACGTAAAATATTTTACATAAAAAATATTTTTCTTATAAATTAATTTTACACCAAAAAAAATAATGTATTTTTTCCTTTTGTTTTTTGGCGTTTGGTTGACACTTTAAACAAAATTATTTTATTGTCTAAAAAATAAATTTTGATTCAATAAAGTGTCATTTATGGTGAAAAACACAAACCAATCATATATCATTCAATTCTTTTTCATACTTGTAAATATTAGTTGCACTCTCTACGTATACAAGAAGAAGATAACTAACTAAACCAACTCTAACTACTTAACAAACTAACAAACTATCTAACTAACTGAAGAAGATATTCATCTATAACAGCAACACAGGGATGATACACTGAGACCTCAGCTTAGCTCCTTGAACTCTTTGAGCTGTCTTGATCTATTGAACTTGAACCTTGAACTGGAACTAATCTGTCAACATTCCCCCTCAAGCAAAGGGAAAGAGAAACCTCTATAAGCTTGTCCTTAAGATAGGAAAATCGAGAAACAGAAAAGAGCTTAGTGAATATATCAGCAAGCTGATCAACAATAGGAACATAATGCAAAACAAGATGTTTGGCCAGAACTTGATCACGCACATAATGACAATCGACCTCAATGTGTTTGGATCTTGAATGAAAAACAAGATTATATGCTAGTGCAATGGCAGAAACATTATCACACCAGAGCAGTGGCACAGTAGGAGGAGTAATATAGAAATCATGGAGAAGCATGCCAAGCCAAGTAAGTTCTATAGCAGTATGAGCCAAAGATCTCAGACAAAGATCAAGAGATGACCTCAAACAAGAGCTTTGCTTCTTTGCAAACCATGAGATGAGATTAGTCCCTAGAAATGCACAGTAACCAAAGGTAGAATTTCTATCAAGAACATCCCCAGCCTAGTTGGAATCTGAATAAGCATGAAGATCAAAAGAACTGGGAGTGTATGTAAGACCATGATGAAAAGTTCCCTTAACAAATCGAAGAACCCTTTTTACTATAGAAAAATGAGCATTAGTAGGATCTTGCATATGTTGACACAATTGATTAACTGCAAAGGACAGGTCAGGTCTGGTAATTGTCAAGTATTGCAGAGCTCCAACCACACTTCGATACAGTGTGGGATTGGCAAAAGAATGATCAGAAGTAGGAGTCACAGCAGGCTTGACTACAATGGGAGAAGAGCAAGGTTCATAATCCAGCATCCCAGCTTTATGAAGAATGTCTTGAGCATATTTAGGTTGAGATAAAACAAAACCAGAAGCTGTAGACTCAACAGAGATTCCTAGAAAATAGGATATGGAACCAAGTTCTTTCATAGAAAACACTTGGTGCATTTGAGTGACAAGAGTTTGAATATGCATAGTATCACTGCCAGTGATTAAGATGTCATCTACATACACTAGAAGTGCAGTAAAAGTAGAGGATGTCTTTTGAATAAACAGAGAAGAATCACACTTGCTGTTGACAAATCCTTGAGAAATGAGGAAAGAGGAAAAGGTTGACTACCATGCCCTTGGAGCTTGCTTAAGTCCATACAAAGCTTTGTGAAGCTTACAAACAAAACTGGAGGAGGTTTCAAACCCTGGAGGTTGCAACATATAAACTTCCTTTTCAAGCACACCATGAAGAAAGGCATTTGATATGTCTAACTGTTTGATAGGCCACTTATGATGTAAAGCAATACATAAGAGAATACGAATAGTGGGAAACTTGGCAACTGGGCTAAATGTTTCTTGGTAGTCAATGCCCCCTTGTTGAAGATATATTAGCAACCAACCTTGCCTTATGCCTTGCAATAGTACCATCAGAGTTTCTCTTGATTCTAAATACCCATTTACAGCCTATAGCAGTTTTTCCAGGAGGAAGAGGAACAATAGACCAAGTATGCTGCTTCTGCAAGGCTTGAAATTCATCTAACATGGCCTGTTTCCATATGGGAATAAGGAGAGCTTCTTTGTAAGAAGAAGGCTTAGAATCTGAATCAGAAGCAGAAGAAGATTTGACAGAGGAAAGTGCAGTAGCTTTAGATCTGGTAACCATAGGGTGAAGATTTAAAGAAGGAACAAAAGTATGAGAAGGAGCAGGAGAAAGCAAAGGCAATTGAACAGAGAGAGATTAAATTGGAATAGAGGGTTGAAGAGTAGGAAAAACCAAAGGCAAAAAGACTGACTGAGCTGGAGAGGAAATAACAGATGGTGAAGGAGAAAAATTAGCAGCAGAAGAAGAAGAATTAGGAACTGGAGAAGACCGGAAGAAAGACTGAATCTGAGGTAAAGAAGAAATAGAAGAAGTAGAAGGAGAAGTAGGTGTGGCCATAGAAAAGGGAAACACATGTTCATTGAACACAACATGTCTGGATAAGTAAACCTTACCTAAAATGGGATCTAGACATCTATAATCCTTAGCAAAAGAATGATATCTTAAAAACACACATGCAATAGATTTAGGCTGCAACTTAGTAAAGGTATAGGGCTTTAACCAAGGAAAACATTGACAACCAGAAGTTCTTAGAAAAGCAAAGTCTGGAAGATGATGAAACAAAACTTCAAAGGGAGATTTGTGACCCAACTTAGAAGAATGCAATCTGTTAATCAGATAAGTAGCACAAGCAAGAGCATCAAACCAAAAATGAAGAGGAACAAAGGAATGATGTAACAAGGCTATAGCAACTTCAGTGAGATGTCTATGTTTTCTCTCAGCCACACCATTTTGTGGTGGTGTATATGGACAAGAATGTTGATGCACAATGCCTTGAGCTGTGGTACAAGCTTTCATCTTACTATAACAGTATTCAGTGCCATCATCAGTTCTAAGAATCTTGAGTGAAGTAGAGAATTGTTTTTCAGCATAAGCTTTAAACTCAAGAAATTTATCATACACTTCACTTTTATAAGCTAAAGGATATAGCCATGTAAATTTGCTAAAGTCATCCACAAAAAAAACATAATATTTGAAGCCAGATGTAGAATCAAAGGGACCCCAAACATCACTATGTATCAATGAGAGAGGTTTATTTACAGAAGAATTAGACAATTGAAAAGGTAAACAATGACTTTTAGCAACACAGCAGTCAATACAATCGAGTGAAGTAACAGACTTATTGGCAGTAAGTTGCAAATGAGGAACAAGATGCTGAAATTTCAAACAACTGGGATGACCTAGTCTATTATGCCATACAATACTAGAAGTAGGCAATGAATTATTGACAACAGAATCTGGTACAGTAGTAGCAGCAGATGTGAGTGGTGCTGTGTTTGGAGTAGCAAAGGCAGCAGAAGAAGATGTGTTAGTGACTGATGGAAGAAAATGGTATAATCCATTGAGATTAGATCCTTGATGAAGAATTCTCTTCGTAACTTTGTCCTAAATCACAAACTTGGCTTCATTAAAACTAATAATACAATTATTATCCTTAGTCAACTTTTGAACAGAAACAAGATTAGAAGACATAGAATTAGCATGAAGAACATTATTAAGTTTGAAAGAATAATGAGGTGTAGGAAGGGGACCTTTACCAATGTTCTGAATGGGAATAGAAGTTCCATCACCTATGGTAATGTGATCTAAACCTGGATAAACCCGATAGTTATTGAGATGATTCAGATCATTGGTAATATGATCTGTTGCTGTAGAGTCTAAGTACCAAGGACTAAACTGAAAATCTGAAGAAACCTGAGACAAATGTGAAGAAACACTAGAACCAGGTAAAGAAGATGTAAGGTGTGCTCTAGGTTGCTGAGGAGAAAAGAATTGAGAGGATGGAGAATGAGTAGAAGCATGTGAAGAAGACTGATATTGAGGATCCATGCGATACCAACAATCGAGTGCAGAATGACTCAGTCCTCCACAAATTTGACAACCTGAAGTAGAATAAACCTGATTTAAATTTCGTTCTCTGCCTCTGTTGTTACTGTAATAGTGTCTATTGCCTCTATATGATCTTGAATTGCGACCTCCTCTGCCTCTATAGGAAGATCTGCCTCTTGAATAAGTGAAAGTAGGTGCTCTTGAAGCAAAATTAACAGATCCAGATCCTTTAATAGAAAAGAATGCAACAGTGGGTTCTGCAACCATCTTGTGTTTAGCTTCCAAATGAATTGCCTCAGAACATAGCAGAGATGATAGATCATCCATAGTTATAGTGTCAGATCGAACACGAATGGCTGTGGTGAAAGCATCATATTCAGATGGCAAGCCATTCAAGGTGATTAACACCAAATCTTCATCTTCAACAATTACTGAAGCAAGTGCTAACTAACTGACTAAGGCCTTGATCTTTGAGAGATATTCCTCCATTGTATCTGATTTCTTAGAAACAAGATTCAACTTGTTCTTCAATTGATGGATATGAGACCGAGACAGAGATGTAAACCTCTTGTTCAGAGAAGACCAGATCTCAGAACAATGCTAGTACTGAAGCACAGTTGAGTAGATTGGTGGTGTAAGTGTAGCAGTGATACAGCTAAATAGATGAGCATCAATCATATACCATTGCAGATGATCTTGATTAGGCACCTCTGTCCCTATTGAATCTGTAATTGTAAGAGAAGGACATGGTGTTGAACCATCCACAAAACCTAGAAGATTAGTAGCCCTAAGAATGTTAGACAATTGATTTTTCCAAATGATAAAGTTTGATCCATCAAGCTTTACATTAACAAATGATGAAAGATTGGATATCGGCAGAGTGAAGTTTGAAGGAAGTGAAGAAGATAAACCAGATGAAGATAGTGAAGATGAAGTTGCCATCGTGAGAGCATCAATGCTCTGATACCACGATGAAAAACACAAACCAATCATATATCATTCAATTCTTTTTCATACTTGCAAGTATCAGTCGCACTCTTTATATATACAAGAAGAAGATAACGAACTAAACCAACTCTAACTACTTAAACAAACTAACAAACTGTCTAACTAACTAAAGAAGATATTCATCTATAATAGCAGCATAGGGATGATACACTGAGACCTCAGCTTAGCTCCTTGAACTCTTTGAGCTGTCTTGATTTGTTGAACTTGAACCTTGAATTGGAACTGATCTGTCAACAATTTATGACTTTTTAGTTAGTTAAGATACTTTTTTGAAAGGCTAAATGTGTTGAAAATGTAGTGAGTGAGAGTCAAATTTATAAAAATTAATGTGCAAAATTTTTAAAGGTAACTCATTTTTGAAAAAATGATATAAAAATATTTTTCTTAAAAAATATTTTACTTATTTTTTGTTTAACTAAACAACGAAAAATGATTAAAATATTTTTAACAAAAATATTTTAGATCAAAACAAATAGAGCCTTAATGTAATTTGATTTCATTAAAAACCCACTGCAAGCTCCTTTTTCAGTCCTTGAAGCCCTTGCAAATTTGATTGATGATAGCGGTAGCCTTTTCCTAGTTGGTCTAGCCAAGTCCATCAAATAGATTAACATCCATTACAGGGGAAAAGAAAAATCTATGTAGTATTATATCAAGCAAAGCCTCAGTTGGTGTCCTGAATCTTTGCTTTTCTCTCCTTTCATATGGAAGATTTTTCTATTTTAAAATAAATAAATATTTATTTAAAGAGGTGCATAAAGATTGAGAATCTAAGACTTTGAGATATTGAGTTTAAATAAGAAGATTCTTGGCAACATACATATTATAATATTAATTAATTATTTATTTATTTTTATTCTTAATTATTTGAATATTATGTGTGCTAGCCGCCAGTTAAAATATATAAAAATATTTCAAATATATGAGATATTTATTGGTACTAGTAATTAGCACACACAATACATGTGTAATTTAAATAAGTAAAAGGAAAATTTACCCATAAGTCCTAGTTTTTGAAACGTTGAACCATTTAGTCCTAAAAGTTTTCTTATGCTCCATTTAGTCCCATTTTTACATCAGCATGATGTAAATGATGTAAATGATCTGATGTTTCATTCTATAATTTCAAAATTTATTGAAATCTAATAAACATTAGATGTTTTTCATTCTATATTTTCAAACATTATTGAAATTTAATGAACATTAGATGTTTGAAATCTAATGTTTGTAACATGACTCTGATGTTATTAACATTGTATATGATGTTATTAACATTGTAATGGGACCTTTCAGTCTATAAGAAAACTTTTAGGACTAAACAGTGTATAAGTTATTAATTTTGGATTTATTGGTGCGTCCCCCAAAGTAAAAATAAAATAAAATATTTATTCAATATTGTGTGCTACTTAAGTGGTAAGAGTCTTGTTTAGTAAACTCAAGATTCAAGGTTTGAGTCTCAGTCCTCTCATCTATTTATTTATTTTAGAGGCATTTACACACAAGTCTTAATTTATGAACTTATACTCTATTAAGTCTTAACTTAGATTTTTTGGACCTTCAAGTCCCATTTTTAATAGTCGGAATTGCCGTTCAAATAATGATTGTCCATCATTTATGATTATCTATAAAGGAACATGATGATTTAATATTTATTTTGATTTTCAAAACTTTAAAATATCAACTTTCAAATTGAAAAAACTAAATATATGTGTGTGTGTGTGTGTGTGTGTGTGTTTGCAAAAAAAAAAAAAAAAAAAAATTTAAATTTGAAAAATTAATTTTTTTTTTTTTTGTGTTGCAAAACTGAAAATCCTGTGTCTGTAAAGAAACATGATGATGGAACATTGATGTGCAAAACTTGAAAAACAAAACTTTAAAAATGAAAAAATTGATAATTTAATCTATTTTAAAACTGGAAAAAACTGTTAATGTTCTTAATTTTATTGGATAGTTGAGTCAAACCAATAAGTAGAAAGACAAAAACTTTTAATCTCATGCTTCTTTTTTTTTTTTCCCCCAATTAGTGAAACAATTATCTGGAAAATTATTATGCAAAATTGATAATATTTTTAGTTTTTAAAATTTAGAAAAACTAATAATATTCTCAGTTTTACTAAATAGAACTTATTTGTTCAAAAAATCTTAAATAGGACCTGAACTATCATAACATTTGTAAATAGGACTTTTAAGTAATTAACTCTTTATTTTATTCGTTTTAAATAAGAAAAAAAATAAGGGACACTTGACAAAAGGAAAAGAAAGTAAGCACTGGCAGAGCTAAGAAACTAAGTTAAGGGGCACTTTATAATTTTAATTTGTTTTGATGATCAACAATAAAATAATAATAATTTTATAAGCTAAATTTAAGTATAATTATTCATTATTAATAGCTACTAATCAAAATTCTATAATAATGTGGAATAACTCGATATGCAATAGTAATGTAAGTAGGCAATTTTAGCACAAAAAAATTCAAATTCAAATTCTTAATTTTAGCAAACAGAAACAAATCATTTATAGAACAAATCATTATAAAAGTTCTTTAATTTTTATTTGATAGAAAAATATTAGAGAGATATTATTGATTATAAAGATGTGTTTTGAATAGAAATTATTAGATAGTTCCAGAATATTATGTGGTGTTGCTAACATGGTGATTCCGATCTTAGAAATCATACGTGATTCACCTATTGTCTTTCAACTACCTAACAAGAATGAGTTGCGATATTTCATTCATAAAATTTCACACTGCATTATTGATTTAGACCACAAGATGGTGCTCCAAGAGTACCAAATATACTACATATTGTGAACAATGCAAAAAAAATCCCTAGCCAAAGAGCATAAGTGAGAGGACACATTTTATATATGAAAATAAATAAATTAAAACTGAGGGGGGCATGTGACCCCTAGCTCTTCTTTAGCGCTGCCAGTGCAACTAAGGCTTGGACACCAAGTGAGTTGTTCACTTTATATAATATTAGCGGGTGGTACACGTGATGCATGTGCAACTCAGATAAGTAAAAATAAAAACAAATAATAAAGAAATCAGTATCATAATATGTATGTTGTCTAAGTAGTAAGAGTGTTCTTAATGAAATTTAAGGTCTTAGGTTTAAACCTTACTCCCGCCTTTGAATAATAATTTTTTATCTTAGTGTGTGGGTGAAAATCTGACCACACTGCCAACTTGGTATTCAGTTGGAGAGCACTGGCAGAATAGATGACACCTGTCTAACCTGCAACAGAAAGAGAAGATTGCGGTGGTGGTTCGTCCACCCAAGGGCACTCCGACGATCAAGTTAGTATATCTCTCACATATAATCAATAGTGCAAACTCACAATTCAGAATATAAATTGCGTACCTTAGACCCACGGGGGTGCCTCTATTTTATAGTTAACTCAATCCTAGTCCCGATAGAAGCCTGACTTCTATGGACTCTCATTCAGTGCTTACTTTGGACTCCTCAAGAGATAAGGATATACTCCCTAAGAACATTATCCTTATCCATCTTGAAGTCTTCCTTCATTATAGGACTCTTGTCCCTTATACGCTTATCTCGGATTCCGATATCTTCGGAGATAACCTCGGCATGCCGAGATCATCTCGGCATTACGACCAGGACACGTGGCATCTCGGCTGATACATCGGCGTCACCTTGCCACGTGTTGGTACTCAAAAATATATCCCCACAACTGCCACCTAGGTTCTATTACCTCGGCATTCTGAGGTGATGGAATCTATATCGGTACCTCCTTCTAGTATGTCGGCTTAAATCATTTTAGCCAAGATCATTGTTTAAGGCCGACATGTCTCCCTTAAAAGAACAAGAATTCCAGTGAATTCCTTCACTCGTATGAGCTGTCATGCATCACTATTCAATCGCTTCATTCACCTGTCTTATCCTCATTGGATCGTGCCTGTGACACGCCTGTAAGCCATCTTGCGCCTGCGTGCGCCGTCTAATGCATTCGTTGCTCTAGGCGCATTAACTGCCCTTTGCCGTCATTTTAAGTTTTAACAAAAAGTTTTCCCTCTTCTTTCATTTCTTCACTTTTCATTCGATACTCTTGCTTTTTCTCTCTCTTTTTTTCTCTTGGATCCACCATTGTTCCAAACTTCAAGCTCTGCAACTGCCTTCATTCCTCCTTCTTGGTGAAGCTTTCGCCGTTCTGTTACTTCTGTAACCGTCGCCTGACTTCAGCGATCTTCATACCGGCTTCACTTTTTCTGGTAAGCCACTGTGCCTTTCGTTTTCAATTCTCTGATGCTCTTTACTACTTGTTACCATTACTGCTTTATTTAAACATTCGATTTGTGAATCTCATATCTGAGTGTGTTTATTCCATGATTTTGTCCTTGCCCATGTCTTGAATACACGCATTGTTCACCATTTTCTTGCACTTTTGCCACTGTTCTTGACCTTGTACCCCTTGTACTATGTTCTTTGATAGTCAATCTTCGTTCTTGATTCTGAAACTTGTTCTTGTTTTCTGTTTTTTGTGTCTTTTCCAGATTTGTGCCTTCAATCTTCATTTCTATAGACTTAGGTTTGGGATTTGTCTGTAGAAACCACAATTTAGGAAAAAACTGAAACCTGCATTTACTTAAGTGATTGCCGAGGTCCCAATAACCCTTTCAAAACATCTTTTGAAATCCAACCTCTTTGATTAAGTCGATATCATGGGTATGTGGAAATATAGGGTAGACATCCCATCCAAACTAGAATTCTTTAGACAAGAGTTTGAAATCCCAGCCGACGTCCATCTGAGGTTGGCTGGGGATGATGACTCCATCATGCCTACTGATGACTCCATGCCTTTCCCTGTGGTAGCCTTCATTGAGTGTGGACTTCGGCTCCCACTCAACACCCTTTTCCGTGAAATACTTCATTATTACAAGTTGAACCCAATGCAACTTTCCATCAATTCCTATCGAACCATCAATGGTATCATAGCCTTAGCAAAACAAGAAAATGCTAGGATCACATTAGCCGACATCCAATATTGCTACACTATGTGTGGCCTCAAAAAAGACACCAGCTACGTTTACTACCTCAAGCCGAGGTCCACTGAATACAAAATCGTTGCCGACCTCCCTGACTCCAACAAGGGAGCTGGGGACGATTATTTCATTACTTCGGGGAACTGGGAGTTCGCCCCAGATGAAGACCTCCATCTCTTCCCTCTCCCTCGATCAGTCTTTGTAGAGGGCAATGGTAAGAGCCCTGCATTCATACCTACTTGTTTTTTAAAGTCTTTCATACTTTATCTATTTCTTAATGTCTGCTTTTCTTGCAGCTGTTCCTAAGCCATCAAAAAACTTTCGCCAATCCTTCATTCCCAGCAAGGATTTGAAGAAACTTTTGGACTTGCCAGTCCATAAACGGAAGGCGCCTCTGCTTCTCAATTTTATTCCAACATACAAGTCAGCTCTGCCTGAAGTCCCTAGGAGGAAGAAGAAAAGCCTTTCTCCACCTTCTGCCACAACTCCACAAACCGCGTCCACATCTCGGACAGACCAAGGATCAACCTCTGATCCAGCTGAGCAACCGTTAACCTCGGTTCCATACTTGATTCCAATATCCCAACGCCGCCGTCGACGCCGAACTGTTTCTTCTACCAAGATGGGTTGCCCAAAACCAGTTGCAAAAGACATCTTGGCCAGCATTCCTTCTGACGTTGATGCACAACCAACACAAACCCAGCTCCCACCAAAGCCAAAACGAATCAAAAAGGCTCAGCCCAAGGCAAAGGCGACTCAGATCGATTCTGAGGATACCTTGCCAACTTCCAAACTGGCTCCGAGTGAGAAGATTGCCTCTGTCCCCGCGAAGAGGTCCGCTGAAACACTTCCATCCGAATTTACCAAATCCAAAAGGCCGAGGTCATCTTCTGCAACGACCTTGGGGTCTAAAAAGCCTGATACCCCCTGGACCCCCGAGATTACCCTGGAAGATAAGCCTGTTATGGCTAGCGATAGTGCCAATGATATCAACGTCGGTGTCGCCCTCAGTACTACTCTACTTCATCCCAGCGATCTCGACCGGAACGCCGAGTTGATTGAGTACGAAAATTATGCTTTGATGCTCTAGCGATCTGTTCAGGTAAGTATCTTTGCTTGGTACTTTTTCTTTCTTTCTCTTCATTTCATACTTAGAATATTTTCTAATACTTCTTTTTTTTTTCAGGCCATCCAGCATGCCCACTCTTTCTCAATACAATCTTTTGAGAATCGAGAGAAACTGGCCAAGAAGATGAGGGAGATCTCCATTCTTCAGAAAATTAATAAAAATTTGCAATAAAAAATGAAGACCCTGGAGGATCAGGCTGAGGTCACTATCAAAGAGAAGGACGATGCTGAGGAAAAGGTCGGTGCCGCTGAGGCAATAAATAAAGTCCTTCAAGCCAGCTGAAGGAGGCCGAGGAAAAAGTGGCCCAGGCCCAGAAGGAGCTTCAAGACGCCTTGTCCACCAAAGAAGCCGAAATCAAAAATGCCAATGAGAAGGCGTATGCTCAGGGCATGGCCGATGTTACGGAGGCCTATGAAAAGCAAGTCAAGCAAGCATGCAACAAGGGTTTCACCCTTGGTTGGAGGACCTTGTTGAAGAAACTTGATGTCCCCGAGGACTCCCCCTTTAAGAATGCCAATGTCATTCCCCTGCCATTCCCTCCAACTCCAACTCAATCTGATGATGACTCTAAATCTGAGGAGGAGGTTCTGGTGAGGAAGTCAACAGATGTTACTGGGACCAAGTCTTCTCCTCAAAATGAGCAAGTCCTAGACTTGACTCAAGATGAGGATGGTGAGGAGGTTCCTGAAGATACTGTTCCTGAGAAGACATCAGCCGACGTCACCTTTGCCGACAAGAGCCTTGATGAAACCCTTGCCCAAATTGATGCCGACCTCGTGGCGGAAAAGGCTGTCAAGGCATCCTCTCAACAATCGTCTGAACTTCAAACTTAACCAACTGCTACTGCTAAAGAGCCTTAGTTTTATATTTTGTTTTTTTGTTTCTTTCTAAAGTAATGTAAAACTCTTTACATCGTCGATGTTCTCTTAATACAACTCTTTTGCTTTTGAATGCTTGTATGTTTGCCTTGTATGCTTTCATACTTAGAATATTTTGTATATCTTTAATATACACTTCAATCCTTGTGCAACCTTCTCGGGGTGACACACCTTGGTTGTACAAGCTGATGATTTATCTCAGCAAGTACCTAACTACCTTCCTCAGCGTAGTCTTGGTTTCACCTTGTAAATATAAAATTTCAGCAAGTGTTTAACCTTAGTCTTCAATCTTGTAAATTGTCCACAAATTTCAACAAGTGTTAGACATTATCTCGGTTTAACTTCAACTTGTAAATTGTCCACAAATTTCAAGTTGAAGTTAAACCGAGATAATGTCTAACACTTGTTGAAATTTGTGGACAATTTACAAGTGTTAAACAATGATCTCGGTTTAACTTCAACTTGTAAATTGTCCACAAATTTCAACAAGTGTTAAACAGTGATTTCAGTTTAACTTCAACTTGTAAATTGTCCACAAATTTCAACAAGTGTTAAACATATTCTTCTTCTCTGTGCCCCCTAATGTGAACCTGAGTTCCACTTGGGTTCTCATTATGAATGTATTCTAGAGACAATGTCAAGTATCTTGAAAAGAGAACTAGCTGAATCTTTATTTATTTACTTTGGCAAATGGCCAAGGAACAAAGACATTCTAATGACAGAAAAATTTCAAGTTACAAGTGTTTTAAGGCCTTGGCAACTCTTTGCCCTCATTATCTTCAAGCCGATATGCCCCATTGCCCAGCATCGAGATGATTCTGTAGGGTCCTTCCCAATTTGGGCCAAGCTTGCCCTCTCTGGGATCCTTCTTGTTGCCGACGACTTTTCTTAAGACGAGGTCACCAATCTGAAATTCCCTTGGGTTAACTTTCTTGTTGTAAGCTCTGGCAAGCTGTTGCTGGTATGCTGCAAGCTGAATTGCAGTTTTCTCCCTTCGTTCTTCTAGAAGATTTAGATCTCGGGCTAAGAGTACATCATTAGTCCCGTTCTTTACCCCCTGGGTTCTGATCCCAGGGATGCCGACCTCCAGCGGAATGACTGCTTCTGTTCCATAAGCCATGGTAAAGGGGGATTCCCCTGTTGATCTTCTCGGCGTAGTCCGATATGCCCAGAGTACATTGGGTAATTCGCTTACCCACTTTCCTTTTGCTGCCTGTAGCCTCTTCTTTATCCCATCCAGAATTACTTTGTTGGATGCTTCTGATTGTCTATTGCTTTGTGGAAAGCTTGAGGTTGAAAAGTAGTTCTTGTTCTTGAACTTTGCACAGAAGTTCTTGATTAGCTTACTGTCAAATTGAGTTCCATTGTCTGCAAGGATTGCTCTTGGAATCCTAAACCTGGTGATAATGTTCTTCCAAATGAAGTTCTTCACGTCCACATCTCGGATCCTGGCAAGAGGTTCAGCTTTTATCCATTTAGTGAAGTAATTTATTGCTATCAGCAAGTACTTCCTTTGTTCAGTTGCTTGGGGCAGTTGCCCGACAAAATCCATATCCCATTGGGCAAATGGCCAAGGACTGGATACAGGGTTTAGGTCTGCTGTTGGCTGGTGTATCAGAGGTGCAAACCTTTGGCATTCTTCACACTTCTTTACATAGGCTTCTGCATCTTTCTGCATGTAAGGCCACCAATACAGCAGGATATCATTGTTTAACAATTGGGATTCGGAACCACCAGTCGCTTTTTTTTGTGGTGTGTTTGGGTCACTGCATATGAAGAAACTTGTCCAGCCAAATTCAGAAATAAAATCCTGGTTTCTTAACACATCCAATTTGAATGACACCAATTTCAGAGTATACATAGAACTAACCTTAGATTCGTTTGATGCAACTTTGGTAATAAAAAAACGGAAGTTTAAAATATTATTCCCTTAGCTTTTAAGTAATTAATCTTTTTTTAGCTTATTCAACTTACTTTGATTCATACACGACGACACCATGTGCGTATTGAGGGGTGTCATGCCCCTATGAACTTATTAAGAACCCATAAAAAAAATATTTATTTATATTGTTAATATTTTATTTAGGCTTTGTTTATTTCGAACGTAAAATATTTTACATAAAAAATATTTTTCTTATAAATTAATTTTACACCCAAAAAAAAAAATGTATTTTTTCCTTTTGTTTTTTCGCGTTTGGTTGACACTTTAAACAAAATTATTATATTGTCTAAAAAAGAAATTTTTATTCAATAAAGTGTCATTTATGATGAAAAACACAAACCAATCATATATCATTCAATTCTTTTTCATACTTGCAAATATTAGTTGCACTCTCTACATATACAAGAAGAAGATAACTAACTAAACCAACTCTAACTACTTAACAAACTAACAAACTATCTAACTAACTGAAGAAGATATTCATCTATAACAGCAGCACATGGATGATACACTGAGACCTCAGCTTAGCTTCTTGAACTCTTTGAGCTGTCTTGATCTATTGAACTTGAACCTTGAACTGGAACTGATCTGTCAACATTTCCCCTCAAGCAAAAGGAAAGAGAAACCTCCAGAAGCTTGTCCTTAAGATAGGAAAATCGAGAAACAGACAAGGGCTTGGTGAATATATCAGCAAGCTGATCAATAGTAGGAACATAATGCAAAACAAGATGTTTGGCCAGAACTTGATCACGCACATAATGACAATCGACCTCAATGTGTTTGGATCTTGAATGAAAAACAAGATTATATGCTAGTGCAATGGCAGAAACATTATCACACCAGAGCAGTGGCACAGTAGGAGGAGTAATATAGAAATCATGGAGAAGCATGCCAAGCCAAGTAAGTTCTATAGCAGTATGAGCCAAAGATCTGTACTCAGCATCAGTAGATGACCTCGAAACAGTAGCCTACTTATTTGCAAACCATGAGATGAGATTAGTCCCTAGAAATGCACAGTAACCACAGGTAGACTTTCAATCAAGAACATCCCCAGCCTAGTTGGAATCTGAATAAGCATGAAGATAAAAAGAACTGGGAGTGTATGTAAGACCATGATGAAAAGTTCCCTTAACAAATCGAAGAACCCTTTTTACTATAGAAAAATGAGGATTAGTAGGATCTTGCATATGTTGGCACAATTGATTAACAGCAAAGGACAGGTAAGGTCTAGTAATTATCAAGTATTGTAGAGCTCCAACCACACTTCGATACAGTGTGGGATTGGCAAAAGAATGATCAGAAGTAGGAGTCACAGCAAGCTTGACTGCAATGTGAGAAGAGCAAGGTTTATAATCCAGCATCCCAGCTTTATGAAGAATATCTTGAGCTTATTTAGGTTGAGATAAAACAAAACCAGAAGCTGTAGACTCAACAGAGATTCCTAGAAAATAGGATATGGAACCAAGTTCTTTCTTAGAAAACACTTGGTGCATTTGAGTGACAAGAGTTTGAATATGCGTAGTATCACTGCCAGTGATTAAGATGTCATCTACATACACTAGAAGTGCAGTAAAAGTAGAGGATGTCTTTTGAATAAACAGAGAAGAATCACATTTGCTGTTGACAAATCCTTGAGAAATGAGGAAAGAGGAAAAGGTTGAGTACCATGCCCTTGGAGCTTGCTTAAGTCCATACAAAGCTTTGTGAAGCTTACAAACAGAACTGGAGGAGGTTTCAAACCCTGGAGGTTGCAACATATAAACTTCCTCTTCAAGCACACCATGAAGAAAGGCATTTGATATGTCTAACTGTTTGATAGGCCACTTATGATGTAAAGCAATACATAAGAGAATACGAATAGTGGGAAACTTGGCAACTGGGCTAAATGTTTCTTGGTAGTTAATGCCCCTTTGTTGAAGATATCCCTTAGCAACCAACCTTGCCTTATGCCTTGCAATAGTACCATCAGAGTTTCTCTTGATTCTAAATACCCATTTACAGCCTATAGCAGTTTTTCCAAGAGGAAGAGGAACAATAGACCAAGTATGCTGCTTCTGCAGCGTAAGGATCCTCTAGAGTTAATCCTCTAGAGTGATCTCCTAAAGTGGTTAATCCGACGGCTGAGAATCAAACTCACCAAAACGACGTCGTTTTGGTGAGTATTTTGAAAAATAAAAAAAAAATTTCAAATTTCTTTCGTTTGTTCTGGGTTTCACTTCTATCACCGACCCATTTTCTAAACTTAACCCCACTCAAGATAGCCTCCCTCATTGGAGCTCTCCCGATCGTCGCCCGCCCATTCTTAACGATTCGTTGCCTCCTTCGTCTCGCCCACCGCTTCACCGCTTCTCTTCCTCCTTTCATTGTCCTCCCCTTAGAGCAATGGGTCTGAAAGCAGAGTGAGAAAAAACTGTTTCTTCTCTTTTTTTCAACCACACGCTTCGTGTCCTGTCCCATGGATGTGATGGGCCTTGAAGAAGACCAATTTTTGTTTCTGGGTTGGTTCTGAGTAATCTTTAAATTCTCTCTTTTTTAGAGTTCTTGACAACTCTCTTTAATAAGGGTGTGTGAAAATGCCGATGTATCAGCCTTGTAGTCGGAGAAGGGACAGTGGTGGGCTTGTTTTAGATCTGGAAGCCGCCGTGAAAGATGGGATTTTGGGCAGTGGAGCCACCGCCGGAGAGAAATTGGATCTGAAGAAGATGATTGAAGCCAACATTCATTTGCCCTATTTCTTTGGAGCCAACGCTAGATCCTGTGACTCTCTGCACAGGGCAGACCTACAAGAGATCCAACTTCATTTGCCCCACAACGATGCAAGATCTTTGGGACGATTCAGTGACTCCAAACAAGACTCTTCACCATCTAATCCACAGTTGGTTCTCTCAAAAGTACTTGGCGATGAAGAAGAGATCAAGGGATGTGCAGGGGAGAGCTTTGGAGCTTTGGGAGACATTTTTTTTTTTGTTTTTTGTTTTTTCAAAATACTCACCAAAACGACGTCGTTTTGGTGAGTTTGATTTTCAGCCGTCGGATTAACCACTTTAGGAGATCACTCTAGAGGATTAACTCTAGAGGATCCTTACGCGCTTCTGCAAGGCTTGAAATTCATCTAACATGGCCTGTTTCCATATGGGAATAAGGAGAGCTTCTTTGTAAGAAGAAGGCTTAGAATCTGAATCAGAAGCAGAAGAAGATTTGACAGGGGAAAGTGCAGTAGCTTTAGATCTGGTAACCATAGGGTGAAGATTTAAAAAATGGACAAAAGTATGAGAAGGAGCAGGAGAAAGCAAAGGCAATTGAACAGAGAGAGATTGAATTGGAATAGAGGGTTGAAGAGTAGGAAAAACCAAAGGCAAAGAGACTGACTTGGATGGCAAAGAGACTGACTGAGCTGGAGAGGAAATAACAGATGGTGAAGGAGAAAAATTAGCAGCAGAAGAAGAAGAATTATGAACTAGAGAAGACCGGAAGAAAGACTGAATCTGAGGTAAAGAAGAAATAGAAGAAGTAGAAGGAGAAGTAGGTGTGGCCATAGGAAAGGGAAACACATGTTCATTGAACACAACATGTCTGGATAAGTAAACCTTACCTAAAATGGGATCTAGACATCTATAATCCTTAGCAAAAGAATGATATCCTAAAAACACACATGCAATAGATTTAGGCTGCAGCTTAGTAGATGTATAAGGCTTTAACCAAGGAAAACACTGACAACCAGAAGTTCTTAGAAAAGCAAAGTCTGGAAAATGATGAAACAAAACTTCAAAGGGAGATTTGTGACCCAACTTAGAAAAATGCAATCTGTTAATCAGATAAGTAGCACAAGCAAGAGCATCAAACCAAAAATGAAGATGAACAAAGAAATGATGTAACAAGGCTATAGCAATTTCAGTGAGATGTCTATCTTTTCTCTCAGCCACACCATTTTGTGGTGGTGTATATGGACAAGAATGTTGATGCACAATGCCTTGAGCTGTGGTACAAGCTTTCATCTTATTATTACAGTATTTAGTGCCATCATCAGTTCTAAGAATCTTGAGTGAAGTAGAGAATTGTTTTTCAGCATAAGCTTTAAACTCCAGAAATTTATCATACACTTCACTTTTATAAGCTAAAGGATATAGCCATGTAAATTTGCTAAAGTCATCCACAAAAAGAACATAATATTTGAAGCCAGATGTAGAATCAAAGGGACCCCAAACATCACTATGTATCAATGAGAGAGGTTTATTTACAGAAGAATCAGACAATTGAAAAGGTAAACAATGACTTTTAGCAACACAGCAGTCAATACAATCGAGTGAAGTAACAGACTTATTGGCAGTAAGTTGCAAATGAAGAACAAGATGCTGAAATTTCAAACTACTGGAATGACCTAGTCTATTATGCCATACAATACTAGAAGTAGGCAATGAATTATTGACAACAAAATCTGGTACAGTAGTGGCAGCAGATGTGAGTGGTGCTGTGTTTGGAGCAGCAAAGGCAGCAGAAGAAGATGTGTTAGTGACTAATGGAAGAAAATGGTATAATCCATTGAGATTAGATCCTTGATGAAGAATTCTCTTCGTAACTTTGTCCTAAATCACAAACTTGGCTCCATCAAAACTAATAATACAATTATTATCCTTAGCCAACTTTTGAATAGAAAGAAGATTAGAAGACATAGAATTAGCATGAAGAACATTATTAAGTTTGAAAAAATAATGAGGTGTAGGAAGGAGACCTTTACCAATGTTCTGAATGGGAATAGAAGTTCCATCACCTATGGTAATGTGATCTGAACCTGGATAAACCTGATAGTTATTGAGATGATTCAGATCATTGGTAATATGATCTGTTGCTGTAGAGTCTAAGTACCAAGGACTAAACTGAAAATCTGAAGAAACCTGAGACAAATGTGAAGAAACATTAGAACCAGGTAAAGAAGATGTAAGGTGTGCTCTAGGTTGCTGAGGAGAAAAGAATTGATAAGATGGAGAATGAGTAGAAGCATGTGAAGAAGACTGATATTGAGGATCCATGCGATGCCAATAATCGAGTGCAGAATGACTCAGTCCTCCAGAAATTTGACAACCTGAAGTAGAATAAACCTGATTTAAATTTCCTCCTCTGCCTCTGTTGTTGCTATAATAGTAACTATTGCCTCTATATGATCCTGAATTGCGACTTCCTCTGCCTCTATAGGAAGATCTGTCTCTTGAATAAGTGAAAGTAGGTGCTCTTGAAGCAAAATTAACAGATCCAAATCCTTTAATAGAAAGAATGCAACAGTTGGTTCTGCAACCATCTTGTGTTTAGCTTCCAAATGAATTGCCTCAGAACATAGCTGTACGGGAAAGAAATACACCTTCTCGTATAATCCTGTTGATCAAGTCTGCACTCCTCCGTACGTCGTCGTTCTACTACCTGAAAACACAAACGTGAGCTAGCCGGCGGGTGTGTGCCGGAAACCTCTCCGATACCTAAGTCAGCCAACAAGACAAATAGGCAAAAGCTCTAAGTATTCAGGAAGCAAAGTTACATTACCTCCCCATAGGTGATATTGGTGAGCTTTTATAGGTTCTGTGTGGCATAATCCAAGTAGGACTCTTACTTCTCCATGTAGAGTCCTGCTAGGATTCATACTCCTGAAGGATAATGCTTATCCTTCAACACCCTCCTCACTGCTTCAACCAAGTGAGATGGTTTTGCCATGGCCGAACTACCATACAACCGAAGTAAACATTAGTTCGGCCCTTATTTTCCATTCTCTTACCTCGGCTTTCCCATGCTAAGACCGAGCTACCCGTAAGAGCGTTGAGCCGAACTAACTTCGGAACCAAGTCCTCTTAAGGACTTAGCACACCTCGGCTTCCACACGCTACGACCGAACTCATTACTGAAGATCGAACAACGCATCCCTCAACCGAAGTAGAAATAAGCCTTATGTGACCGAACTAATTACCATGGTTGTGACCGGTCTAACACCAAGGCTACTTCTTCAGACCGGAGTAACTTAGACTGCCTTTTTACTCAGCCCTTCGCAGTGCGACCCAAACTGGCCCATCACTTTAGCTCGGCCCAATTTATCTAACTCGGCCCAATTTTCATATAAATTACCCTCTCAATAGCAGAGATGATAGATCATCCAGAGTTATAGTGTCAGATCGAACACGAATGGCTGTGGTGAAAGCATCATATTCAGATGGCAAGCCATTCAAGGTGATGAACACCAAATCTTCATCTTCAACAATTACTGAAGCAAGTGCTAACTAACTGACTAAGGCCTTGATCTTTGAGAGATACTCCTCTATTGTATCTGATTTCTTAGAAACAAGATTCAACTTGTTCTTCAATTGATGGATATGAGACCGAGATAGAGATGTAAACCTATTGTTCAGAGAAGACCAGATCTCAGAACAATGCTGGTACTTGGTGTAAGTGTAGCAGTGATACAGCTCAATAGATGAGCATCAATCATATACCATTGCAGATGATCTGGATTAGGCACCTCCATCCCTATTGAATCTGTAATTGTAAGAGAAGGACATGGTGTTGAACCATCCACAAAACCTAGAAGATTAGTAGCCCTGAGAATGTTGGACAATTGATTTTTCCAAATCATAAAGTTTGATCCATCAAGCTTTACATTAACAAATGATGAAAGATTGGATATCAGCAGAGTTAAGTTTGAAGGAAGTGAAGAAGATAAACCAAATGAAGATAGTGAAGATGAAGTTGCCATAGATCAGGAGCTCGTGAGAGCATCAATGCTCTGATACCATGATGAAAAACACAAACCAATCATATATCATTCAATTCTTTTTCATACTTGCAAGTATCAGTCGCACTCTTTATATATACAAGAAGAAGATAACAAACTAAACCAACTCTAACTACTTAAACAAACTAACAAACTATCTAACTAACTAAAGAAGATATTCATCTATAATAGCAGCATAGGGATGATGCACTGAGACCTCAGCTTAGTTCCTTGAACTCTTTGAGCTGTCTTGATCTGTTGAACTTGAACCTTGAACTGGAACTGATCTGTCAACAATTTATGACTTTTTAGTCAGTTAAGATACTTTTTTGAAAGGCTAAATGTGTTGAAAATGTAGTGAGTGAGAGTCAAATTTATAAAAATTAATGTGCAAAATTTTTAAAGGTAACTCATTTTTGAAAAAATGATATAAAAATATTTTTCTTAAAAAATATTTTACTTATTTTTTGTTTAACTAAACAACGAAAAATGATTAAAATATTTTTAACAAAAATATTTTAGATCAAAACAAATAGAGCCTTAATGTAATTTGATTCATTAAAAACCCACTGCAAGCTCCTTTTTCAGTCCTTGAAGCCCTTGCAAATTTGATTGATGATAGCGGTAGCCTTTTCCTAGTTGGTCTAGCCAAGTCCATCAAATAGATTAACATCCATTGCAGGGGAAAAGAAAAATCTATGTAGTATTATATCAAGCAAAGCCTCAGTTGGTGTCCTGAATCTTTGCTTTTCTCTCCTTTCATATGGAAGATTTTTCTATTTTAAAATAAATAAATATTTATTTAAAGAGGTGCATAAAGATTGAATCTAAGACTTTGAGATATTGAGTTTAAGTAAGAAGATTCTTGGCAACATACATATTATAATATTAATTAATTTATTATTTATTTATTTTTATTCTTAATTATTTGAATATTATGTGTGCTAGCCGCTAGTTAAAATATAAAAATATTTCAAATATATGAGATATTTATTGGTACTAGCAATTAGCACACACAATACATGCGTAATTTAAATAAGTAAAAATAAAATAAAATATTTATTCAATATTGTGTGCTACTTAAGTGGTAAGAGTCTTGTTTAGTAAACTCAAGATTCAAGGTTTGAGTCTCAATCCTCTCATCTATTTATTTATTTTAGAGGCATTTACACACAAGTCTTAATTTATGAACTTATACTCTATTAAGTCTTAACTTAGATTTTTTGGACCTTCAAGTCCCATTTTTAATAGTCGGAATTGCCGTTCAAATAATGATTGTCCATCATTTATGATTATCTATAAAGGAAGATGATGATTTAATATTTATTTTGATTTTCAAAACTTTAAAATATCAACTTTCAAATTGAAAAAATTAAATATGTGTGTGTGTGTGTGTTTGCAAAATTTTTTTTTTTTTTTTAATCTGAAAGATTAAATTTCTTTTTTTGTGGTGCAAAACTGAAAATTTTGTGTTTGTAAAGAAACATGATGATGGAACATTGATGTGCAAAACTTGACAAACAAAACTTTAAAAATAAAAAAATTGATAATTTAATCTATTTTAAAACTGGAAAAAACTGTTAATGTTATTGGTTTTATTGGATAGTTGAGTCAAACCAATAAGTAAAAAGACAAAAACTTTTAATCTCATGCTTCTTTTTTTTTTTTTTTTTTTTTCTCAATTAGTGAAACAATTATCTGGAACATTACTATGCAAAATTGATAATATTTTTAGTTTTTAAAATTTAGAAAAACTAATAATATTCTCAGTTTTACTAAATAGAACTTATTTGTTCAAAAAATCTTAAATAGGACCTGAATTACCATAACATTTGTAAATAGGACTTTTAAGTAATTAACTCTTTATTTTATTCATTTTAAATAAGAAAAAAAATAAGGGACACTTGACAAAAGGAAAAGAAACTATGTAGTGACAGAGCTAAGAAACTAAGTTAAGGGGACACTTCATAATTTTAATTTGTTTTGATGATTAACAATAAAATAATAATAATTTTATAAGCTAAATTTAAGTATAATTATTCATTATTAATAGCTACTAATCAAAATTCTATAATAATGTGGAATAACTCGATATGCAATAGTAATGTAAGTAGGCAATTTTAGCACAAAAAAATTCAAATTCAAATTCTTAATTTTAGAAAATAGAAACAAATCATTTATAGAACAAATCATTATAAAAGTTCTTTAATTTTTATTTGATAGAAAAATATTAGAGAGATATTATTGATTATAAAGATGTGTTTTGCATAGAAATTATTAGATAGTTCCAGAATATTATGTGGGGTTGCTAACATGGTGATTCCGATCTTAGAAATCATACGTGATTCACCTATTGTCTTTCAACTACCTAACAAGAATGAGTTGCGATGTTTCATTCAAAAAATTTCACACTGCATTATTGATTTAGACCACAAGATGGTGCTCTAAGAGTACCAAATATACTATATATTGTGAACAATGCAAAAAAAATCCCTAGCCAAAGAGCATAAGTGAGAGGACACATTTTATATATGAAAATAAATAAATTAAAACTGAGGGGGGCATGTGACCCCTAGCTCTTCTTTAGCGCTGCCAGTGCAACTAAGGCTTGGATACGAAGTGAGTTGTTCACTTTATATAATATTAGTGGGTGGTACACGTGATGCATGTGCAACTCAGATAAGTAAAAATAAAAATAAAAATAATAAAGAAATCAATATCATAATATGTATGTTGTCTAAGTAGTAAGAGTGTTCTTAATGAAATTTAAGGTCTTAGGTTTAAACCGTACTCCCGCCTTTGAATAATAATTTTTTATCTTAGAATATAAAAATTTGTCACGTAACAGAAGGGAAAACCATCAAACTTTTGGATGGATAGATAGATAGATAGATAGTATATATATAAATAATTTCGCATTGGGGGTGTATTGTCTCGAGATCTCAAGTTCAAATTCTACTAGGTGCTATCAAGTTCAACTTTCACTAGGTGCTATCAATTCTTTGGGGCCATGTCTGTGGGTTCTACCCAAGATTCACTCGATCCATGTGGAGGGGGCCCTTTGCATAGATCCCGAGATTAGTCGAGTTGCGTATAAACTAGTCCGAACGTTAGGTCGTTAAAAAATAGTATAGATATAAATATTTTTTGACATTATATGTTTTTAGTTGGTCATCTTTAAAATTAGAAAAAAATATCAAATTAGTAATAGTTTGGAAAATAATTACAAATCAATAACAGACTTTATAAATATTAATAATTAAAATTATAAAATTTTTCATAAACTTCCATTATTTTATAAAAAAAACCTTTAATTATGTAATTTCCCCTTCAAATTATCGTTTGCAGAATTTTAGTATGATGTTAGCAAAGCAAAAGTGAAAAACGTTATGGTGATGGCATAGTGACGAACGTTCTGGTAGTCGTCAGTATTACGAAACCAATGACGACATATTATATATGGTTTTTTTTTTTTTTTTTGAACTGTGTTTATATATGGATTTGGCTTTTCTTAAATTGAAAAACATGTGTCATCCCATATCCGGCCCAGCTGTACATCAAGTCTAATCTAGGAATGGCAACGGGGCGGTTCGGGGCTGGGGACTACACTCCGTCGACGATGAAAATTCCCGTCCAGATCCGTCCCCATCCCGACGGGATCGGGTATCCCCGACCCCACAAATTCCCCGAAATATAGCAGGTCAGATTTTTTTTTTTTGATCTGTCAAACATTTTAAAATTTAAAAATCTGTAGATCTGTGTAGCAATTACAGATCTCAGATCTGTATATCAGCAAATCATCATCAACAACAATAACAAAATCATCAACAATAACAAAATCATCAACAGATCTGAGAGAGAGAGAGAGAGAGAGAGAGAGAGAGAGAGAGAGAGAGAGAGAGAGACGGAGGCGATGGACCTGCGACGAACGACGGAGAAGATCGGAGGTGCGAGAGTGACGAGGTTGACGGCAGTGCGAGCTGGACGGAGAGATGAGAGATCCGTGAGTGAGTGAGGGAGGTCAGTGAGTGAGCGAGAGACAGATGAGAGAGAGGTCAGTGACTGAGGAGAGACAGATGAGAGATCCATGAGTGAGCGAGAGAGAGAAGTCAGAGAGTGAGAGAGAGTTGAGATGAGTGAGAGTGAGAGTGAGAGTGAGATAGGGAGAGATATACAGGGTTAAGAGAGTGATTATACGGGTTTGGTTTAATGAGATATATCAGAAATATACGGGTTTAGTTTATATATATATAAGGGGTATAAAAGTAATTTCATTTCGGGGAAATTCGGAGATGGGGCCGGGGACCGGGGCGGGGCCGGGGATAGGGCCGGGCCGGGGATCAAACACTGATCACCGTCCCCGGCCCGTGACAGATCAGGGATTGATTTTCAGATACCGTCACCTCCCCATCGGGGATATTTTTCGGGGAAAAACCGCTTAAATCGGGGTCGGGATCGGGGATCCCCATCGGGCCGGTTTCAAATTGCCATCCCTAGTCTAATCTAACCATCCCAAACCCTACTCTAAAAAATATCTAAATCTCAAGTCCGCCCACTTAACCCAATTAATGAAATTTTTTTAATAATTATTTGAATTTAAGATACTAATTAGCTTGTTTGGTTTTGGTTTTCAGAAAACACTTTTCAGAAAATTCTGTTTTTTTATTTTTCGTATTTTTTTTATTTCAATGAATTTATTTAATATTTTAAGCAACTTTTTTAATTTTTAGACACATCTAACATAAATTCACTTACAAAGTATAATATTTGTGAAAAAAAATCTTTAAAAAAATTCACTAGATACCAAAAATACAAAATAAATAAATAAAATACAAAAATTCAATACTTTTTTCATATTTTTGTGTATTTATTAATTTTTTTAAAAAAAATTTCACAAATATTTTACTATTTAGATAAATCTGAGTAAAGTGTATCTAAAAAAGTAAAAAAATTGCTTAAAATTTTAAAAATGTTCACTAAAAACAAAAAAATACAAAAAATAAAATCCTCAATTTCCATAAAACTGAATTAAAGAAACTGAAACCAAACATATTGAATAAAATTCAATTATAAAGTAAATATAACGTTTTAAGAATTGCTTTAATTTAAGATATAAAAAAGAAGTATATATATATATTCTTTATCGGTTATTTTTTTTTTGTAATTTATTTTGTAACTAAATAATATAAAAATTAAAATTAATATTTTTTAATAAGCGGGCCGGGCTAAGCTGGGCTAAAACTCTTTATTTCATATCATGTATGTTCAAGTAATAAGAGTCTTATTTATCAAATTAAAGGTCTTGGTTTCAAGTCCTAATGTCTTCTTTATATAATTTTGTAATTTTTTATTTTTATTTTTATGATTGGCGAAAGTAAATAGTTAGTTGTCAGATTAACACATTGGGGAGTTTGGTTTACACATCTTGCAAGAAAATGGCTATGTTTGGTTTGTGTTTCAAACCATGATTCCACACTAATAATCAACCTTCTGTTTGTTTACAGTTTTCAAATCATGATTCCAAATCAATTTCAAAACACATTTTGAAAACATGTTTAGTAAACCAGAGAGTTTTTTGAATTTTTAGTGTACCCGGTTGTCTGCTCGGACATTCGCCTAGACAATTTTTGAATTTTTGGGTTTACCCGGTTGCCCCTCCGGACGTCCGGCTGGTTGAGCGGAACAGTGTTTTTTTTTAAAAAATTTTTTTTTTATAGCAATTGGCACCTGTTATCTGGGAAAAAAATATATATATTTGGTTTTGATGTTTTTTACCTATAGAAAATATTTTTTTGCGACCAAAATGACAAATTATTTGGACATTTATTTAAAATTTCAAAAAAAAAATTTGAAATAAAAATTAATTTGTCACAGTAATTTTTAAAAAATAAAACAATTATAATATTTTTCTTTAATATTTTAAATAAAAAAATTGGAATTTTTTAATTTTTTAAATAAAAAATTATTTTTGTGTCAATAATTATTTATTTGAATTGAATTTTAAAAAGAGTTTGATTATGAGTTTCGAATAGAATTTTCAATAGAGTTTTAAGTTGTGTGTTTGGTTATGAGTTATAAGCTTTTGAATTGAATTTTGAAAACTCTTTTCAAAACTCATAATCAAATAACTTTGCACAAACTCAACAATCTTTTCAAAATTTCAACACTCAATTCAAATAATAATTCAAAACTCTTTTCAAAATTCATAACCAGTCAAATTTTCTCTTTTCAAATCATAATTTAAAAACTCAAGATACAACTCCACACTCAAATTATAATTCTAAACACAAACCAAACGCTACCTTGCTTTTCCCATTTCACTTCTAAAAGTGGAACCCATGATCTCCTTCTTGGGAGAGACTTAGTGGCCAAAGGATTAGCCAACTAGATTAGAACATCTTAATTATATAATTTTGTATTGTTAAATAAGCTAGAAGGGTGTTTTAAAAAATTAAAATGTCACATTTTGTCAACACCATCGGGCGGCTTTAATGCCTCCCATTTTGTTGGTTGGACACCCAAAATTTCATTTTGAAGAAAGAAAGAAAAAAAAAAAAATGAAAGAAAAAACCATGTTATCCTTTTATTCAATTACTAAATGGAATTTTTATTTATAAGTCCTTTTAGGGAAATTTGTTTAATATGAAATTCTGAGACATTTCTTATAGTTTCAAAAGTCCTATTTAAATAAGATTGTGTTCCATGAGATTTTATAATGTGTAAATTAGTGTTGGAATTAGACTATTGTACCCTTAGTTTGTTCCCATTTTCAAAATTATATTTTATACTTCCTATACCCTATTTACCATTTCTTTGGGAAGGTCATCCCCATTAGGCAATTGTGAATTTCTTCACAATCGGAAAATCACTTTGATTGCGGGATTTATTGTGTTTCAAAATTTCGGATTAAATGGATGTGAATATGGCGGATAATCGATGAAGGTCTCACGTCTTGCATTCATCAGCTTGTGAGAAGAATTGGTTATCTCCAAGAGGTATGTGTATTTTTTTGTAGGCTGTTTTTGTTTTGTGTTACTATTTGGGTAACTATATGCAGTCCACATAAAGTTCTGCCTTCAACATCATCTACTAGTGTTATAATTATTGAAATAAACAAGAAAAATGCATGGCATATTGTTGATGTTTGTCTGTTTTCACATTGTCAAGATTTGAGGATGCATTCAAATACTAGCTAAGCGCGTCAATGTCACACTCACCATAAATAAAAAAATAAAAAACAAAAAAAAAAAAGAAAAAATGTGATCGCAAATACGAATGTCATTGTGTTTTGCCACCAAATTCTACTACTAGAAGACCCGCTTCGTTTGGGAAGTGGGTTGGCTTTTTGACTTTTTTGATTATTTTAGCATGGGGCTAAAAAGCTTGATTTGGGAAGGGTTTTTGGCTTTTTTAGTTTTTTTGTGAGACAAAGAACGTAATGATTATGGGTTGGATGTGATGTTTTGTCTTATTAGACTAAAAAGCCTATTTTGTTTTTTGTGGCTATTTTAGCCAAAAAAGCCCCAAAACCCACTTTCCAAACATAGAAAATGTATCGATACAAACCCACATCAGTTGACATCACATTCTATTTTCAATGTATCAATGGATTCAATTTATGCGACTCTATCCCATTCTATTTTCAAAAGTCATGTACACATTGTCATTAAGATTTGAGGGTACACATTTGAGGATTCCCATTGTCACATTCCATTTTTCCACATTAGATTCAATGTTCATACCATGTCATATTGACTTCATAACTGTGTACACTTTTACATTGCTTTAGTCTAGAACCAACGATTGGTGGACGTTCCGACTGCATCACTGTCTCATTGCCCAATTGGACTACGCACATGAGAATGTAACTTTCACATTCAATGTGAACTCAGATTTATCTTGGGCTGTTTATATTTCATATGAAAATGGATTCATTTCTCTTTCAAACTGTGCCAATAAACTTGACACAACAGCCACCAACATGTCAATCCATTATATTCCATTTATGTTTCACAATAAATCAAGTTGATGTAAACTGCCACTGCGTTCACATTAACATGGGTTAAGACATTAATGTTGTCAAGGACAACAAATGCAGCAGCTTGAAAGTCCCTTAACTTGTACATATTTTAATGAGCAAACATAAAATGGGGATGGCAACAATACCATTATACACCACACCACACCACAGTCAAAGTCCCAACCACATAGATATAATTACAATATATGTTAACATTGGATTTTTCATTCATGGAATGTCAATTTTAAAATTCAAATTCTCAACCACATAGATATGATCATAATCTATAGTAACATTGGATTTCTCATATATGAAACATCAATTTTGGAATTCAAATTTCCAACCAGATAGATATGATCACAATCTATGGTAACATTGGATTCCGGGTATGGTATTACCATTAATTAGGTTATTAAATAATAATATTAGGGGTAAACGTGTCAACAAAAAACTCACAGGACTTGCAGGAACATGAGTTTTTTCACAGGACTATATATAGCATAATCTTCCAAATAAGACTTATAAATAATTTACCCTTACTACATTTGCCAAAACCCTAACTCTAGTAGGCTTCTTCGTTCCAGCCACCCACCCAACTTCAGCCATCCCTGACTAGCCCTTTTCGACCCCTCATGCCATACCCCAGCACTTCCTTAACCTCCAATGCTTCCCAACCCTTCGACCCTGTAATAACCCAACAAAATTTTCTTTAAAAAAAATAGTCAGTGCATAAATTAATTGAGCAAATTTTCGAATTTGATTATTGTGTAAATTCTGTGCAAAAACAGTTCGGTTTTGTATTTTTTAAAAATAGCTCCCGATCTCATAAAATTATGATATTTTTATATGTTGTTCCCATATGAGTCTAGCATGTTGGATAAACATTTCAGAATTAAATGATGAGTATTTATTTTATGAAATTTCGTGGACTGATTGGTGTTCAGTTTAATTTATAGCAGAATTTGAAAATAAGTTTTGGGTGTTTGGACCATGACTTGAGATAAATTTTTTGGGTTTATTTTGGTATATAATTGGAGTATGTTTGGCTTGGGTGAGAATTTAATTCAAGACCCGTGACTTAGATTTGATTTAATTTGAGTTTATTTATGACTTATGTTTAACTATTTGGTCCTTTTAATTATGTGATTGGTAGTGATCACTTTGGGAGTTGTTATTATTTATTATATAGGATTATAATATATATTTAAAAATTGAATTTATGGTTTGTACCATACGGTGAAAAATTTTATATTTTTGTAGTGAATGAAAATGTGTATATATTTTGTAGTAAGCAAAATATTATATTTATGGTGTACAAAAATGTTATATTTTGTGGTGAGAAAAAATTATATTATTTTATGATTTATGTTATAAAATTGTAAGATATTATTACAAATTTTAAATAACACAGTTATTGAAGTGGGTGACAACCCACGTGAGGCTGCCTCCTCAACACTTCCTCAACCTCCGATGCTTCCCAACTCTTCGACCTTGTAATAACCCAATTTAAAAAAAAAAAAAAAATAGTCAGTGCATAAATTAATTGAGCAAATTTTTAGATTTGATTGCTGTGTAAATTCTGTCGTATTTTTTAAAAATAGTTCATGATCTCAGAAAATTATGATATTTTTGTATGTTGTTCCCATATGAGTCTAGCATGTTGGATAAAAATTTCATAATTAAATGATGATTTTTTATTTTATAAAAATTCGCAGACTGATTGGTATTCAGTTTAATTTATGGCAGAATTTGAAAATGAGTTTTGAGCGTTTGGACCATGACTTGAGATAAATTTTTTGGGTCTATTTTGGTGTATAATTGGACTACGTTTGGCTTTGGTTTGAATTTAATTCAAGACCCATGACTTAGATTCGATTTAATTTGAGTTTATTTATGACTCATGTTTAACTGTTTGGTCCTTTTAATTATGTGATTGGTAGTATAGCGTTTCTGGTTTAGACCCGACCCATTTGATATCTTGGATCCAAGTTTCATTGTTTTATACAGTTGTTCATATCTTGTTTCCCCTTACATCTCTTTGAGTTTGGTTTTAGGGATGTGTTGATTGCGTTTGGAACAGGTTAGTAGCTGGTTTTTCAAACTTTTGTTACCCATATTTTTGTTTCTTTGCTCAAGCGCCATTTCTTGCGCTCAAGCGATCTTTTTGAACATCCAGTACTTTTGCAGGTCTGTAAAACTACCAGGAGTTTGTATTTTTCGCTCGAACGAAGCTTCTTATGCTCGAGCGACGACCTCGGTCTGTTTTGTATTTTGCGTTCAAGAAAAGCTTCTTGCGCTTGAGCGGTAAAACTTATTGTGTCTGGTCGCTTGAGCAACACATCTTGCGCTCGAGTGAACTGTGCGTATATCAGTTCGTAAACGTTTCAAAACACTGATATTTCTCACTCTCTCTCTAAAACTCATTTATTTCACTTGAATCCTCCTAGATCCGTCGATCTTTGTCCCTGTGTTCCTCTGTTAAAAAGGTAGAGCTCGATGAGAGCTTCGTTCTAATAGGAGCAAAGTCGGTTTTCAGTGTCTTTGAGTTTCCTACACACACACACACACACTCTCTTTCTCTCTCTCTCTCTCTCTCTCTCTCTCTCTCTCTCTCGTGTTGTAGCTTGAGGTAGGGATACTTTTCACACTTTTTATGAGTTTTAACTTAGTTATTTGTTATTTCTAAACAATATTGAGATTTTTGGAAGATTTGGGATAACCTAGGGTTTTGGGTAAAAATCAAAAGAGGGGTTTTTCAAATGGATCCTTGAAAATGATTTTGATATCGAAGAAAATGTTGATTTGGGAATAAATTGTTGATTCTGAATGTTGGGAGTGATTTTGGAAAGGAAAGAGATTTTGCCCTAAATGCCTCAAAAGTTGATTTTGTATAAATTATGAGATTGATATTGAAATTGGGAAATTTGATTGATGTTGACGAGGGTGGTGGACTTAGATATGTATTATTACTCACCGCTTGAAAAATTAGAGAATTTATCATTATTGATAATTGTTTATCTGTTTAGAAATATCTGTTTTGGACTATCGGTGGAGGATAGCTATGAGTGTTGTAAAAATTGCATGTGAATTAGGAGAATTGAAACTATTTCACGTTCATGTGTATTGAGCATTATCTCACACTATTACATTAGAAATGTTACTGTCTTCAAAAAATGGGTGAATTTGGGAAGGTGTTGTTGTTACATCAAATAAGTTAGCCCGTTTGTCCAAGGTGGAAGTCTTGAAAACCACACGTATACATGGGTGCTGATCCCACAGACGAAATTTTTTTGAAATGACAATAGTAGTGCTTATATAGTCTATGTTTACATGGGTCTGGTTTACGGTTTCCTCCAAACGAAATTTCTGAGAAAAGTTGTATTGTTTTAAATTCCTAGAATGTGATTCGCTTATGAACCATGATAACAACTTCGCATTGCATGGTTTTTGAAAGAAATGTAAAATGTTTTGGCATGAGCATTGCATATGCATTCACCTTATAGCTTTGTTAAGATTCATATACTGTGATAGATTATTTCTACTGGGCTTTGGCTCATCCTATGTGGGAAAAACATTTCAGGTGTTGATGATATGCCTCCGCCAAGACAATAGCTTGGGAGGACTTGGAGCGAGAGCTTCCTTTGTGTATTTACTGTATTTTCTTTTGTACAAGCCAAGGGTCTTATATGTATTGGACTTAAGTCCACTTTTGTTGTACCCAAGTATTGTCTTGGAAAGCTGTAAGCCCTTAGGGCATTTCTTACCTGTTTAACTTCCATTCTCTTTCTTTAGTTTGCAACATATGCTATAGACTCAGGGCCAGGCATTGTGAATATATACTGCATATGTTTCTCTTTTGTAAACCCAATTGGATTTAATAGAAGATAATTACTTTATCATTGTTGTCCTTTATTGATAATTATGAATGGATCATTGTATTTATTTCGGGATATTACAACTTTATATTAGAGCGTACCGGGTTTGAATACTTTGGGTACGTGGGATCTTGATAAAGATGTTTGTATACTTGTAATGCTATGTGATAACATGCTTATGTGATTATATGGGTATGGGATTTAATTCCTAAGATATTAATTGGGTCTACAGGTTTCTAGAAGTCCTATTAGAAGAGCACTTGATCACTGCTGTTTCTAATTGGAACTCTGGCAATACCGCAGGATGATCATTATTTAGGAAGGAAATTCGTATGTGTTTATGAAACTACATGCTTATGTGGAGTGAATTACTATTGTCCATCACATTAGGACGCGAGTGAGCTAACTTTGACACATTTGTAAATATGCTAATCTATTTTGTTACCTTCATTAGGATGTCAGGACGTGGATGTGGTGGTGGTAGGTGTGGTAGGCCTAGAAGGCATGAGGTGCCTTCACTAAATGAGATTCCAGCACAAGAGGAAGGGGTTGGTTAGGCCAATGTGGCCGAACCAATTGGTCAGCAGGCCATGGGCGCTTTGGCCTGCGAAATGGCCAAAGCTTTGCGAGAGTCTATGGACATTCTCAGGGCTGAGAATCAAGTCTAGGCCTAAGTTGCTAAAGCATGCCATCTTTCTTGAAGAAAGAGTTCTTCCGATCAAATCTGGATGAGTTTTTGGGTGATCCGAAGGAGCCACTAAGAGCGGATGAGTGGCTAGAACAAATGGTGAAGATGTTCGAGATGCTTGGCATCGAGGACGACGGTTTGAGAGTGACCTTGGCATCCTTCCAGCTAAAGGGAGATGCAAGTCAATGGTGGAAGTATGCGCGTGTGCGCATTGGGGTGACTTGGGAGGCCTTTGTCAACGCCTTCCAAGATAAGTTCTTGCCTGCCACTGCTAGGGAGAAGTTAAGGAACCAATTTCTAAAGCTTAAGCAGCTTAGCCTGCTAGTAGTCAAGTTTGAGGTAGCTTTCACAAGCCTCTCTAGATTTGCACTGGAACTCGTGGCGATAGAGGAACACTATTGTATAGAGTTCGAGAAGAGGTTGAGGACCGGGCTTCTTTTCAAAGTAGTTGGGTCAATGATTAAGGACTATGGACGCCTTATAAAGGCGGCGACTTATCTTGAGACTGTAATTCAAGCAGAGGAGGCACGGATGAGGGGCTCCAGAAGGAGTTAGAAGGTTCATTGAGAGATTCGGGATAGCAAAAGGCAGAGGGGTTCTACTCCACAGCAGTCCCAAGCAGCATAGTTTAGGTCCACCTTTCTTGTACCGAGTTTGGGTTCAGAGAGAGGTAATCAAGGAGGCTTCTCTTGTTACAACTGTGGCCAGTTGGGTCACAAGTCTCCAGCTTGCCCGCAGAGAGGAGGAGGGCAATAGTCTGCACCGCCTGTAGCTCATTCTCAGAGCCAGAGTCAGGGGAAAAGGCAGCCGCCTACTTGTTATCAGTGTGGGTAGTCAAGGCACATGAAGAGGTTTTGCCCTCAGTTGGATAGCATACCTGGTGCATCTGGTTCAAGGATGACACAGAGCACAGTAAACACAAGCCTAGAGGGCCAATCAAGGGGCCTCTTTAGCCCAGTCAGTGTATCGGACTTATGCTCCAAGGAATGAGCAGGTGGAGCAGAGACCTTGAGGGCATGTTTACTGTTACCATGCTAGACTTAGAGCCAGCGCCTTTAATTGTGAGAGGTACTTTCTTGTTATACAATTCTATTGCCAATGTGTTAATTGATACGGGTGCATCACATTCATTCATCTCGTCTACATTTGCATCGACATTAGGGTTAGAATTGGCTTGGTTAGCATCTCCACTCAGTGTAGAGTCACCTATTGGTGTTAAGATTGTTTTGGAACAGGGGTGTCGAGGTTGCGAGATAGAGGTAGCCAGTTGCCGACTTCCTTTTGCATTTGTGTTGATTGACATGTCAAGTTTTGATGCTATATTGGGTATGGACTGGTTGTCATCTTATCAGGCTGTCATAGATTGTTACCGTTAGAGGGTTACTGTATGTACCTTGAATGACGATTATTTTTATTTCATGGGGGATAGAGCCGATAGAGCTTTATCACTAGTATGTGATCCGCGAGGGTAGAGTGAGCTTAGTTGTCTTCTTGTAAACTTCTTGGGTAGTGAGTGTGACGAAGCCCGAGTTGATTTCCCAAGGGTAGTTTGTAATTAACCAGATGTCTTTCCTGAGGATCTCACTGGTTTACCACATCATCGTGAGATCAAGTTCTCTATTGACTTAGTGCTTGGTATGGCACCGATTTCTATGGCACCGTATAGATTTGCACCCGCCAAGTTGAGTGAGTTGAAGATTTAACTCCAAGAGTTTGTAGTCGTCTTTGTCGACGACATCTTGATTTACTCACCCTCCGAGGAGAAACACGAGGAACACTGCGAGTTATACTTGAGTTGCTTAGAGCCCACAAACTGTATGCTAAGTTCAGAAAGTGAGAATTTTGGTTGAGAGAAGTAAAGTTCTTAGGCCATATAGTATTTGGGAGAGGAGTGACTGTAAATTTATCAAAGGTAAAAGCAGTGCAAGATTGGAAACAGCCTAAGAATGTCTTTGAGATCCGTAGTTTCTTGGGGTTGGCAGGATATTACAGTCGGTTTGTGAACGATTTCTTTAGATTAGCCTCACCACTGACTAGGCTTACGAGGAAGGGAGTTAAATTTGTGTGGAGTAAGACTTGTGAGAAGTCATTTCAACAGCTTAAAGTTAGACTTACCATTGCTCCAGTGTTGATTATTTCAGAGAGAGGTTTGAGCTATTCTATGTATTATGATGCCTCACGGGAAGGTTTGGGTTGTGTTTTGATGCAAGAGGGGAAAGTAGTAGCTTATGGCTCCCGTCAGTTGAAAATACATGAGAGAAACTACCCTATCCATGATTTAGAACTAGCAGCTATGATCCTTGACTTGAAGATTTAGAGGCATTACTTATATGGTGAGAAATTTAAGGTGTTTTCTGATCATAAGAGTCTGAAGTACCTATTTTCACAGAAAGATCTGAATTTGAGGCAAAGAAGGTGGATGGAGTTTATGGAGGATTACGATTTTGAGTTACACTATCATTTGGGTAAGGCCAATGTAGTGGTCGATGCCTTGAGTAGGAAATCCATTAGCAGTGTAGCTTGTATTGCTATTCGAGAATGGGAGATGTTGGGTACTATTGGTGAGTTTGACTTGCATCTTGGCGAGTCCATTGAGTCGGCAGCTTTGTTTTCAGTAGTTGCACAACCTACACTTGTGAGCTGAGTTATAGAAGCGCAGATGGGTGACCTTGAGATAGAAGCCCTCCAGGAAAGGATCTCTAATGGAAAGGTAGAGAAGAGCTTGAACATGTATTCCGACTCGAGTGTTAGATACCTCGATCGTCTTTTCATGCCGAAGTCTTACTGAGAGGAAGTACTCCGAAAGTTTCACCGTTCACGCCTTGCGGGGCATCCGAGAGGCACAAAGATGTATCATGACCTTAGTCGTCAATTTTGGTGGAAGGGGATGAAGAAGGATGTAGCCGCATTTGTGTCGAGGTGCTTTACTTGTCAACAAGTGAAGGCCGAACATTAGAAGCCTGCGGGTTTGTTGTAACCCTTGTCTATAGCCGAGTGGAAGTGGGAGCATGTCATAATGGATTTTGTTGTGGGTCTTCCGAGGACTCAATGGGGGTAATGACACCTGTGGGAGCCGAATAATGGCAAAATCAGAAGGTGCGTACCTTAGAAGATTGATATTAATCGGTTATATCCTACGAGAATGGGAAGCCGAATATAATATATATGCCAAATAAGTGTAGATCCTTAGAGCCGAATAAGAGAAAGGACAATGATTAAAAAGTAGGCCCTGGCCCCGAGGATCAAAAGAAACGGGTATAAATATAAGAACAATGGATTGAGAAAGGTATGTAAGAATCACTTCACATAACTTAGTAAACAAGCTATCCTGAGTGTCTGAACTGACTTGTCCGTCGGAGTGCTAATTTCGACACCCCCATCCGGAGTGTTTGTATCTTTTTAGGTGACTAGCTGAGGATCATTAGCGTCTCCCAAGATCTGAAGAGTATTTCCAAACCACTTCTCCACAATTGGCGCCGTCTGTGGGAATACTCAAATACATCCATGGCAGGCATGATTGAAGATCTTCCGATAGCCACTGACGAGACCGCACAGAGAGATGACCTCACTCCAGCAAATATGCTCAGAAAGGAAACCATCGTTGCAAGACACGCCTTAAACTTCGACTCACCAATGAGTTCAGTACAAGAGACAATGCAAGCGATCATGGAACAAGCAAAGCAGAATAAACAAAGGCTGGAGAACATGATCGTTGAAAATGAACGTCTCCGTTAAGATTTGGCCCTGGAAATAGCAAAATCCAGAGAAGCCGTGCGCCAAGATCTCGAACAACCTTCGAGGGCAAGTGGACAACGACCTCGAGTTCGACCAAGGGATACCGATAGCGACTCTAACTCATTACCTACGGAGCTCAACAACAAGGGACAATCCGAAACTTCCAACTCCTCTTAAAAGAGTCTACATGCAAGGAACAAGCGCAGAAGAAGCAGTTCAGACGAAGAGGACCAGCACGATCCTTTTGTCCGACGGATTGCAAGGGCGGCCCTACCCAAGAAGTTCAAAGCTCCGTCATTCACTCTTTACGATGGAAAATCAGACCCCACTGATCATATCCATCACTACAAGCAGGTTATGACATTGCATGTAGACAATGAAGCCCTCATGTGCCAAATATTTCCCAGCAGCCTGGGGCCATTAGCTGTCAGGTGGTATTACAAGCTGGAGCCGGCTTCGATCAAAAGCTTTCATCAATTACAGAAATCCTTCAGGGCTAGGTTCATCACCAACGAGGTACAGCCGAAGCAGGCCGACTCTCTCTAGGCTATGCAGATCCAGTTAGGAGAAACGCTCAGCGCGTATTCGGCGCGCTATTGGGAGTGCTTCAACCTCGTCGACGACGCTTGCAACGACTCTATGGCCATCACCGCCTTCAAAATGAGATTACATCGTGACAGTACTCTTCACAGTTCCCTGACCAGAAGACCCCCAAAAACAGTCTGGGCGTTGATGAAGAAAGTTGAAGAGTATTGCAAAGTGGAAGATGATGCCTTGAGAATAAAAGCCGGACAAATGTCCAACAAAACAGCCCCCCTTGAAATTGCTCAACCAACAAGTTCCGTGCCGCCTCCGAGCCCCGAGCCACGGCAACGCACTAAACGAGACAAAAGGCGGGACTCTCGCCAATCAAGCGATCAATGCCCCCACCGGACGAATGAACAACTGCAAGTCGACAGCAGGCGCTCGAGGCGTGCCGACAAGAAGTACACAAAGTTGTCAGAACCAATCACTGCAATAATGACCAAAATCTAACACCTTCCATTCTTCAAATGGCCATCAAAGATGGTGGGGCCACCCGACACGCGAAGAAGGGATAGGCGGTGTGAGTATCACAAAGATCACGGCCACGAAACCGAGAGTTGTTACGCATTAAAGGATCACTTGGAAGAACTGGTGCAAGACGGCTGACTGCAACAGTATGTGAGAAAGGGAAAGCCAATCAAGGCACTAGCCTTGAGGCAGGACTCACCTCCAGTTGGCGTGATCCATATAATCTACAGCCTGCTTGCATTCCTAACCATGCACACAATTCAATCGCATCCAATCCCCCAAAGCAACGTATTCCGACCGAATGGCCCAGAGAAGCTCTGACAATTACTTTCAATGACTCCGATCTTAGCGGCACAACAGCCTCCCACATCGATCTGTTGGTCATCAAATTACGCGTAAATCGGTTCACCATTGAACGCATTCTCATAGACCCAGGGAGTAGTTCAGAGGTTATGTATTACAAAAATTTCATCACACTCGGCTTTGACAAGTCAGATCTGTCTCCGGCGCCTCACCCATTGTTCGACTTTAATATGAATCCTGAGTACCCGTTAGGGAAGATCATACTACCTGTTCGAGCGGGCTCCAGAACGGTCGAAGTAGAATTCCTGGTCGTAAAGCTCCCTTCACCGTATAATGTCATCATGGGGCGAACCTGGTTACATATTATGAAGGCCGTTCCAAGCACTTATCATCAACTTGTGCGCTTCCCGACAGCCCATGGCATTGAAGAAATCTGTGGCTCCTCGCAATCGGCACAAGCAGAGATTTTATGAAGACCCTATCACTGACCCGACCTGTGGGCTTTGATACTTGTATATATATCACTTCTGCAATGCAAACCATTTTTCTCCGTCACTCAATTCATTTCTCAAACCCCATTGTAGCGCTCGTCAGTTCGACGATTCAAAACCCCCCCTTTGGTGCATGACACCTTAGGGCCGATTAAGTCTCCGAATTTTGAGCGCCCTTTGGTGCATGACACCTTAGGGCCGATTAAGTCTCCGGATTCGGAGCCCCCTTTGGTGCATGACACCTTAGGGCCGATTAAGTCTCCGGATTCAGAGCGCCCTTCGTGGATATCACGATTGGCCACAATAAGTCTCCGGATTCGGAGTCCCCTTTGGTGCATGACACCTTAGGGCCGATTAAGTCTCCAGATTCGGAGCCCCCTTGGTGCATGACACCTTAGGGCCGATTAAGTCTCTGGATTCGAAGCGCCCTTCGTGGATCTCACGATTGGCCACATTAAGTCTCCGGATTCGGAGCCCCCTTTGGTGCATGACACCTCAGAGCCGATTAAGTCTCCGGATTTGGAGCACCCTTTGGTGCATGACACCTTAGGGCTGATTAAGTCTCCGGATTCGGAGCCCCCTTTGGTTCATGACACCTTAGGACCGATTGAGACTCTGGATTCGGAGCGCCCTTCGTGGATCTCACGATTGGCCACATTAAGTCTCCGGATTCGAAGCCCCTTTTGGTGCATGATACCTTAGGGCTGATTAAGTCTCTAGATTTGGAGCCCCCTTTGGTGCATGACACCTTAGGGCCGATTGAGACTCCGGATTCGGAGCGCCCTTCGTGGATCTCACGATTGGCCACATTAAGTCTCCGGATTCAGAGCCTCCTTTGGTGTATGACACCTTAGGGCCGATTAAGTCTCCGGATTCGGAGCGCCCTTTGGTGCATGACACCTTAGGGCCGATTAAGTCTCCGGATTCGGAGCGCCCTTTGTGGATATCACGATTAGCCACAATAAGTCTCCGAATTCGGAGCCCCCTTTGGTGCATGACACCTTAGGGCCGATTAAGTCTCTGAATTCGGAGCCCCTTTTGGTACATGACACCTTAGGGCCAATTAAGTCTCCGGATTCGGAGCCCCTTTGGTGCATGACACCTTAGGGCTGATTAAGTCTCCGGATTCGGAGCGCCCTTCGTGGATATCACGATTGGCCACAATAAGTCTCCGGATTCGGAGCCCCTTTTGGTACATGACACCTTAGGGCCGATTAAGTCTCTGGATTCAGAGCGCCCTTTGTGGATATCACGATTGGCCGCAATAAGTCTCCGAATTCAGAGCGCCCTTTGGTGCATGACACCTTAGGGCCGATTAAGTCTCCGGATTCAGAGTACCCTTCGGCACGAACAAACAAAACAAAACAAAACACGCCAACATTCGAAATAAGGTGCTTAACTAAGCATATAAAAAATTCAGAATAAGACGCAAATGTTTGAAATAAAACTTTTTATTTGATCAAACAGTTGTTACATAAACGCAACCCGCATTTGAGCATTACAATACCCATTTTCAACCTCGAAAGCTAAATAGGGGAAAAGACGTATTGGTAAAGTGGCAGCGCCGAATCAACTCCCGTCACCCGGAAGTCCTCCACGGTTTGCAATGCCTTGAGCCAGCTGTGCCCAAGCCCATGACTTGCGCATTGCCAAACTTCCCCTGATACCATTGACAATGTCAAGGCAAAGATCCAGGACAAGGAAGGATAAACCCAACGGTCGTTGCCTCTCCTTTCGGGGTGATCTGCTTCGACGACTTGAAGACTCATGCCAACTTTTGGACGCCCTACCTCCCATACGGATGGGTCCTCTGCCACGCTCCATTGCAACACCAAGCTCGGCTGAACTCTGAGCCTCTCTAACTAACATCCCCACTTATCTCACCTCACATAATAAGTGATTGTTTATCTGCGCGAAGCGCCCACTCCTTTTATTTTCAATACTGGCAGCGATCTCGAGGCCGAGGCGATTTCATTAACGCTAAACTCCATGAGACAAACGTTGGTTGACATTTGCCACGGCCTAGTTATCCAAACGACTTTTTGAAGCACATGCACCGGCCAAAAATCCAGGCCCCGAGCCGAGTCAAATTTGCCGCAGCCATTCTACTCACCAGTTTTCGGCTTCCTCAAGTTACAATGGCCTCATTCAGGAATAAACGGCTATCACGTATGGGTCGACCCTGCCTATAAACCGGCGTATCACTGGACACTTAACAGATACTCAGACCGATCAACGTTTATACATTCATTCAAACATGTATACGATAAAACGAAACACGTACATACCGAATACGAACTACAACGAAATATTTATAATAGAACGTTTTTATTCAATCAAACAAACAATAAATTACATAGTTTTGAACGTGATCTGCGTTTCAACCTTACAATAGGTATACTTATACGGCGTTACTCTCATCCTCACTCTTCTCGACTTCAAAAGCGGAAAACTGAAAATGTTTACTGTGGTAGAGTGGCGATGTCGAATCAATGCCCGACGCTCAAAGCGCTTTCGCGGCTTGAGATGCCTTGATCCAACCGTGCCTAAATCCACGATTTTCACATCGGCAAACTTCTTCGGCAAGTTTATCCTTGGTCTTTTCAATTCCAACTTTTTGGCCTTCATGAAAACCTTTTTCATAGGCCCTCCCCTTCGTGGACTCCATTGCGAACATACTCGCTGTCTCACGATCGGCGAGCGAGGTACTGATGAGCCGACTGGTAACCCTTTCTTCCACGATTGGGTTTCCCTGCCCAGCAGGTTGTGCCTGAGCCACCTTGGTCTTCCTTAACTCACGCTCAGCCGCCTTCGCGCGAGCCTCCAAACTTCAAATACGTTCCTCTTTCTTCTCTATTTCTCTGTGGGCAGTGTGCAGCCGCATGTCGATTTCATAGGCAGTGTAAAGCCCCTTCACCGCCCCGTGAATGCCTTCACGAAATACTTCATAGTCTTGTCGACCTACCATCGATTGCTGAACCTCAAGAGGAAAAATTTGTCGAGCAAACTCGACCGCTACATTTGGGTCTCGAACGATCGAGTCCGCCTCTGTCATGGGTCTATTCCCCACAAATACCGCAAAGCTTAATGGGCACGGATTCGCATCAGATCCCTTCTCGACTCGAAGTTGAGGAGATCTGCCCTGCGACTGCTTGTCTCGCCTGGGTGACCTGCTTCGACGTCGAGGAGACTGATGCCTCTCTCAATCCCTGGAACTCCTACTCTCTGTGCGCGAAGGGTCACCACCTCGATTCATGTCTCCACCCAGCTCAGCTAGCGTCCTCACTTCCCCTCTACTGTTAAAGAAGAGTCTATTCGACATTCACATGATACCTTTAAAAGCTGCAGTCAGTTGTTTACTGTGCTCATAAAAATTGTACCTTTAATCATTTATCCTTTACAAAGGCAGCACCCTCGAGGCAATCTCATTAATTGTGAAAACCTCAATCGCCCGGCGCCGACTGGATCTACTCGCCTGGGGCAAGGGAAGATTAATCAATCTACTCGGATTAAGTGCTCCAGCCGGCCCATGAATCGACTTCAAAGCTCTTGAGTTTGCCTCATCCGGCGCTCGAATGATCATGCACCGCCTGGGGCAAGGGCAGATTAATTAATCTATTCGGCTCAAGTGCTCCAGCAGTTCGTCTCATTCGGCGCCCGAATGATCATGCATCGCCTGGGGCAAGGGCAGATTAATCAATCTATTCGGCTCAAGTGCTCCAGTCGTTCGTCTCATCCGGCGCCCGAATGATCATGCACCGCCTGGGGCAAGGGCAGATTAATCAATCTATTCGGCTCATGTGCTCTAGCCGGCCCATGAATCGACTTCAAAGCTCGAGTTCGCCTCTTCCGGTGCCCGAATGATCATGCACCGCCTGGGGCAAGGGCAAATTAATCAATCCACTCGGATTAAGTGCTCCAGCCGGCCCATGAATCGACTTCAAAGCTCCTGAGTTCGCCTCATCCAGCGCCCGAATGATCATGCACCGCCTGGGGCAAGGGCAGATTAATCAATTTATTCGGATTAAGTGCCTCAGCCGGCCCATGAATCGGTTCACCAGCATAATACCCACGAACTATTCGGCATACGAATGATAAGTAATATTGCAAAGATATTCAATCGTAGAAAGCTCAACAGAGTAATCATTTTATCTAAAGTACTGAAAGGCAAAAATTCTTCACCAACATAACATCACAAACTACGCATAAGTAGTAGTGAAACGAGAAGGTAATTTTCATTAATAAATTGAGCGCAGACAGTAACCAATTTGTACATGAAAACTACTCGGAACCAACAAAAGTCCTTAAACACAAAAACATACATCAAAAGGGAAAGCATTTTATAAAATTTGAATGACTCCCAGATCAATCCTCGGGGTCAGACTCAAGTGGCTCAACGTCCACCTGCTCATAAGGAATTGGCAAGGCCAATGTAACCCCAGCGGCGTCGAGGGCCTTAAGCCACCCATGTTTGAATCCCTGATTCTAAAACTTGGGGACTTCATCTACATATTCCTCGAAAGTAGCGCGTTTTCCTGCTTCGAATGCGGCAGAAGCCTCAGATTCTGCCTTTTCCTTGGCCACCTTCAACTTTGCTAACTCAGTCTCCACCTTGTTAAGCGCCTCATCGGCTAGCCTAAGTGATTCTTTGCTCGCGGTTACCCTATCTTCGGCATCAGAACGGAGATGATCGGCAGTCTGAGCCCTTTCTACTTTGGCTTCGGCTCGCGCAGTCTCCATTGCGGCTCTCATCATCTCAAACTCGGCCCTACTCTTTTGATCGCCCACTTCTAACTGCAAACAGTCAATCCTCTCAAGGGCATCGTGTAGGCGACGGCCCAAGTCGGCGATCCTGCCGACTGTCTGCAAAACGAGTTAGGATCGTTAGATGCCATAGACAACGAAAATCAAAACAAGTCAAGTTCACCTACCAAAAGGGCCGACTGCACAGATAGGGCTACGACCACCAAATCCGACACGGCATGAAAGGATGCCTTATTAGCTAGTAGAGGGACTGAAGCCGCCAGGCTCAAGGCTACCGCTGGGTCGGTAATGATGGATGCGTTAGAGAAAATCGGCATGTCTCTAATCTTTGGCTGAACAATGAAAGGTACAACCATGTCCGACTCTTCTAAGCGAGGCCTTTTGTCAGTAAGACTATCTTCCGAACCAGCCAATCCCTCGGCGCTACGCTTCTTGCCCCGCTCTTCCGGAATCAACCGTTCTTCAATGACCGGTTGTTCAACCTCTTTCGCCGTTTCAGCAGCAACAATCTGAGCCGGCTCTTCAATAATGGGTTCAAAAGACTCAATCAAGGCAAGTCCAGAACGGCGGCCTCGGCCTTTTTTCGGGCGGCCATTCGCTCGGCATTTTTCTTTCGAGCCATCTGCGTGAGGTTTTCCCCAGCCATACCTTCAAAAAATCGCCGGGTAGGTCTCCCAAACTTCCAAAAATATCTCCAGAAGAAAACTCCGCCCGACCCGAAGTGGATGGCGAGGTAGGCTGACTAAGTCTGGCTACTTCAAACGCCGAGTTTAGGGCCTCGTCAACCTCTTCAACCTCCTCAGCGAACTCTCTGTCTGGTTCGGCGACTACCTCTACCACCGGCTCCACGTCTTGCCCGAATCAGAAGCTTCGAGACCAACTTGCCTAAGGCTCCTAAAGCTAGGGAAGATAAGAGCCGCAAGGTGTTGATCGCCGGATGGAATCGGATTGTTCTCAGCGGCCGAAAAAGTAGTGTAAGTAGGCTCGTATCGAAGAAGTATGTGGGCTGCTCTCCCTTGCTTCTGTACGTTTGGACGGCCAAAGTATCTGAATGTAGTCGCAATCTGCGCAAGGACTGCGTCGTCAGTAGAAACCAGAATCTTCTTCAATTTACTGCCTACAAAGACAAACAGTTAGACATGGAGAGAAGGCCGAGTGAAAGAAAATCTCAAAAAACGCAAGGAGACACATGGTAACCTGGTTCACCCCTCCGTCTGGAAATAGGGTCTAGGCGACCCTCGCCTTCGCCAAATTCCCAGTTTCCTCAGACATTAACCATTACGTCATCCACACACTTACCAAAACTGGCAAGCATGGTTACCAAATGATGGTCAGTATCCTTGGCCCTAAGAAAGTACCGCCCAAGCCGACCGGAAGATTTGGCTAAAACATAGCAGTGCCGAATGGCCGGAATGCCAAGATCGATCCTGAGGCGCCGGTTCAACTCTACGATCCCCATTACGATTCGAAAAAAGTTCACGTTGGGCTAAGAAGGAATCAAACCCCAATGGCGGAGGACGGCCCTAAGGAATGGATGTAGGGGAAAACGGACCCCGCCCTCTGCAATGGATAGGAGAGGAAAGACGATTAAATTTCAATCCTCTCTCTCCATATCCAGAGTATTGTCCGTCACTAGAGATAGATGAACATCATCGGGGATGGAAAAGTGTCAGCGGAATCCGGAAACACGACCCTCAGAAAGGAGGTCTTTCAAGTGTCTAGCCATTTTCGCGGGGAATCAAGGGTTCGCCAAAATTAAAATAACAAACAGAAAATAGGATTGCAAAGAAAAGAGAAAAAGACTTACGAGGAGCAAGGGAGACGAGGGTAGACAGAGAAGAGTTGCAGAAAATGCGAGTCAAAGAAGGGATACCGGCAGGCGGTCCAAAAGTCTCGAATACTCGACGAAATGTGCATTCGAAAGGACTGAAATTTCAAATCGCAATAAATGCGAGACACACGAATGAGGCGGGAAAGTGTAATGATGACCGAAAAGGTGTGCGATTCGACATCTCAGATAGTACGCAAGCCGCCTGATCTATTTTGACTTTCCCAATTCAAGACCAAACATGCCGATTAACTACCGTCAATGAGGAGTTCGGGGGGTAATTGTGGGAGCCGAATAATGGCAAAATCAGAAGGTGCGTACCTTAGAAGACTGATATTAATCGACTGTATCCTACGAGAATGGGAAGCCGAATATAATATATGTGCTGAATAAGTGTAGATCCTTAGAGCCGAATAAGAGAAAGGACAATGATTAAAAAGTAGGCCCTGGCCTCGAGGATCAAAAGAAACGGGTATAAATATAGGAACAATGGATTGAGAAAGGTATGTAAGAATCACTTCACTTAACTTAGTAAACAAGCTATCTTGAGTGTCTGAACTGACTTGTCCGTCGGAGTGCTAATTCCGGCACCCCCAACCGGAGTGTTTGTATCTTTTCAGGTGACTAGATAAGTATCACTAGCGTCTCCCAGGATCTGAAGAGTATTTCCAAACCACTTCTCCACAACGCCATTTGGGTGGGGCGGAGAGCAAAAATCTAAAGATTTCCGTCTACTAACTTTCATTTTAAGCCTAAAAGCCCTTAACTTATCCTAAAACTATGTGATTTCAAAAATGAATATCACCTAACTTAGATTTTATGAATAAAATCATCTCCTTTCAAAAAATAAAGTTTTTACTACCAAAAATAGATTTTTTAGGGATATGATTATACTCATGAACTAAGTCAAACAATAATCATGAAAACACACAAAACACACAATGTTGCATAGAAAAACATAGAAACTTGCATTGTTGAAAAAACAATGCAAATAGCAAGCACATGCTATGAAGGGATTAAAAACTTACTCGAATGCCCACTTTCAACGTCTTGCATTCATTCATAAATTAAACATGAATCCTAATATGCTTCTAAACATATAAAGGCTTTGTTTGGGAAGTGAAATTTTGGCTTTTTTTAGACTAAAATTCACAAAAAGACAAAATAGGATAAAATAGCCAATAAGATAAAATGTCACATCAAACTCATAATTAGTTCACTTTTTTTTCTCACAAGCATCACATCCAACTACAAAAAATCTAACCATCTTCCCAAACACAAAAATTTTAGCCTACTAAAATGGCTAATAACAAAAATAGCCTACCAAACATAGTCAACTTCCCAAACGAGACCAAAACATGAACCTAGGCCCAATTTGAGGCTTCTAGAATGATACTTATGCACAAAAACAAGAAACAAGTAATAAGAAAGAAGAACAATGATGTAAGCTATCTACATAATGATTCAAACTGGGCCTAAGACATGATTTCTACTTGATAAATGATCCTAAACATGCTGTTTCATTGAAAATAAAGGAATCATGGTGAAAAAGGCAAAAAAGATGAATAAATATGAAAACTACATTGTGATGCCCCAAAATAAATAGACATTCCATTCCATCATAATACTCTTTAAAACATGCAGAAGCTTATCATCTTGTACAATTACCAGACATTTATACATAACAATCCTTTGAGTCTTTACAAGATTACATCACATGCTTATTACATTCATTGAGTTTACAATATGAGACTACAGATGTGATTGAAAATGAAATAATATCTAAACTAACACAAGTTAATGCCTTAAAAGCCACGAATTTCCAAGGCCTTACCTAGTTACAACAAAAGATTTACAAACTCAATACAGAGAAGCCCTTGACTTCAATATATAAACAAAATAACAAAATGAGCCTCAAGCTCCAAGATCCTCGCAAGTCATCGTCTTGGCGGAGGCACGCCATTCCACCTGAAAATGGTTTTCCACATATAGTGAGCATAAAACCCAGTAGAGACAATCTTAATAACATATATGATGCTTAACAATGCCATAGGGTGAATACAGATGAAATGCTATGATAAACATGTGTTTTCTCTTTTGAAACAATATCGTGCAAGAGTTCAAACCTCAGTTCATTATTCTTTCCCTTTAAAACTGATAACAGGGCAGTGAATACAAATACTAGGAATCTCTAGGTACACATATAAATGTAGGCTATAAAAGCCACTGCAAAAAATTAAGGTTTTAATTAAGGACCAAAATTTAGGGACAAAATTATTTTTTAGAGACCAAATATTTTTGTTGCGAAAAGTGTTGTTAATATATTTTTAGCAACGAAAATTGGACATTAGTGATGAATTATTATCTTTTTGGGACTAAATTTTTTGTCTCAAAAAACAAACTCTTTTAAGACCAAATTATTTTGTCCTTCAAAGTGAATTTATCAGTGACATTTTTAAAATTTTGTTGCTAAAAGTCTTATTTTTGACTTTTCGAAACAATCTTTTAGCGACTATCCTCATAATGTTAGAAATTGGTCCCTAAATGTCTTTTCCAACAAAATTTTCACTTTTAGAGACCAAAAAATTTGGTCTCTAAAACTCTTATACATTGTAGTGAGCACTACCAAAAGCCATTTTACTGGCATTATCCGGAAGGATCGATACCTAATCGAGCAGGTTTTTGGTCTTTCACAAAGGACACACAAGCTAACTTAATTAACCACAACTACATCTCCTAAGCAGATTCCACATGGTATTCATCACGATACCAGTTCCTAAACATAACGTTTTCAAAACTTAACACCTCCAGTTCATAAATCCATGATATGCATAATGCGATGTATGTTTTGTTAACAATTTAATTGCCTAATTCACATACAATTTCTAACAGACGACAATGCTATAGCCTCCACCAATAGCCAGAACAATTATCTCTAATACAATTATTAAAAGATAACAACAATAATATAACCCAATATGATATCAAAATCCGAAATCTCCATGATTTTTTCAAAATCTCAATGATTCCCAATAACAACATTCACACTTTTTTACGAGCCTTGTGAATCTCAACACTTGATATTCAATTTCGAAGAAATAAAATGATATAGATTTCTCAATAAAACTCAATATTTCAAAAAATTAATCAATACTCGTTATTCCCCATGGTTCACAATTTCCATACCATTTCTAAAACGCCAAACATCCTACATTTTGATAAAATTCTGGGGGTTTCTTTCCAAAAACGTAACTTTCCTCAAAATCTCATTATACAACAACCATGTGATAACTAATTTCAAACCACAACCAAAAGCAAGAGTTTTCCTATAACTTCGTGCATTAATACAACTGTAATAAAAACCTAGCTTTTTGAAAATCAAACCATCAAAATTAGCATATAACAAAACTAAACAACATGCACGTTGTTAAGAAAGTCCTTACCTCAAAACAAGAAGAATAAGAGAAGAACAACCCCAAAATCGACAGAGACGAAAATTCGAACTTCTTATATTAAAACCTTTCTCTCCTCGAGCTTCACCTCAAATCCAAAAGCACTAAGGTGGCAAGATTCACAGATTGAGAGGTATCAGAAGTTTTAGGTAATAATTTTGGAGAGTGAAGAGAGAAAATGGGTTTAGAACTTTATTGTGTGAGAGAGAGAGAGAGAGAGAGAGAGAGAGAGAGAATTAGAAAAGTGAGAAAAATATCATTTTTTGCAACTTTTTACAAACTGACCGCTCGAGCGAACAAAACAATGATCAAGCATCAAACACAAAACATAGCTCAAGCGACCAAAACTAGACTCGAGCAAAGAAACCAAACTCGTAGAAGATCAAATTGCAAACTCAAAAACTGGGAGTAACGAAAGACTACTCGAGTGAACAAAACACCGCTCGAGCGAACCCAAACTCCAATAGACAAAACCTCCCCAGAAATACTAAGCCTAAACTGTTTTAAAACATAACCTAAAGATCTAATTCACAGCTCAAAGATTACATATGACTAAAACAGATGCCAACCACCTCAATAGATACAAAACTCATAACTAAAGACTATTAAAGGATCGGATCTTAACCCGGGCTGCTATATACATGATGTATAGATAAACTAAAGTCCTAAGCATGATTTGCTAATGAAAATAAGCAAATAAAAATGATTAAAATTATCAAAAAATAGAGTTTTACTGCTGATTTTCAAAAACCAAAGAGCACGCAAAGAAAAGTAAAGAAAACAAGGATTTCCTTGCTTGTAGGCCTCCATCAAGCTTAGGTTCTGAGTTTTGTTCAAGTCTCCAAGTGCTTAGGAGGTTTTAGTTGCTTTTTAGGTGGTAATTTTCAGAGTTAGAAGGGAAGGGGAAGGCTTCTTTCTTTCAAGATCCCAAATTCTCTCAAAAAGTTCACAATTTTGTAACTCCTTGAAGGGAAAGGGAGATGGAGAGGGGAATGGGTGCTTTTATAAGCACTCCTAGCTTGGGAAGGAAGCCAAGAGAGGTTGCTAGGGTTAGCTATTGCTTTCTCCCTAGCACCTCTCTCCAATGCTGCATTACCATTCTTGCAAGGTTTCCATTTTTGTTTCTTGGGAAGAAGTGCGGCCTCTCATGAAAGGTGCAGCCACACAAAAGAAGTGCAACCACACAAACAAGCTATGGCTGCATAGTGCACGTGCAGGCGCATGTGCGGCCAAGAGTCCAGGTGTCAACCTTGCAGGTTAGGTGCGAGTTTGCATGGGTTTTGCCTACATATGTCCCAAAACAGCTCAAATTGTCTTTAGATCAATGTTTTTTTGATAAAATTGGTCAATAATTTTGAAAAATATCATCAATCTAAGTGCAATTGGGCTTCCCCTATCTCTCGGGGTTGAAAAATTGGTTTTTGGCTGAAAAATAGGTTTAGGAGTATTTTGGTCATTTTTGCAAAAAAAAATTAATTTTTTAGGCCAAAGTAGGGTATGACAACAACTTTCAATATTCCAAGGGTGGAGATATAACCATTTCGTTATCGAGAGGCTTATAAGCGCCCACAATCTTAGGGTCAGTCAAAATTGGGTGTCTACAATATATATATGTATATGTATCAAATTTTGAACAGATAGAATAAAAAATTGAACAGATAGGGAAAAAAACTTGGTGAATTCCAACCAATCGGAAAAAATAGGGTTGGAGAATTTCAACGAATAGATACAAATTTGAACAGATAAGTTCAAAAAATTGAATAGATAAAAAAAATATTTACACAAATAGGTTAAAATAAAAGTTTCAACGGATAGGTGGTAATGTACTTTTGACCAACAAATGTCCTTATCACTAGAAAAGATTTTTCCCTTAGATCTAATATCTTACACCCTCTTTAAATTGGACTTTTCACCAATCAATCCATAAAGAAATAGATCAAGTCATTTTTGGTATTATTTCTTTAGGATAAATTATATTGTACCTTCTCTGATAAATGGGATAAATACAACGGATTCTATTGAATGTAAAAAGAAAATTGTTTGAGACTCTTGAAAAAATTCACACAATTTGACCTACAATCATGTAGAATGTGACCAAAATTAATGCAAATGATATGAAAACATAAAAATACTTAAGACAAAATATATATTTCAATATAAAAGAGATGATAATATAATTTTTCATTGAGTGAATTACACTTTGCACCTTGCATTTTGCACAATCTCACTTTAGCCTCTACACATAAAATCATGATAGTCAACCCCCTACACTTTTGGTCAAATCCCACTTTGGTCCCTGCATACAAAATTGTGGCAATCAACCCCTTGTACTTTTGGAAGAATCTCACTTTGGTCCACACACAAGTGTCAACGTTCTCTTTCTATTACTCAATAGTTTAAATCTTTAACATAATCTAGTCATGTAATAAGAATGTAACTATGACATGAGGGTAAAAAAGAAAAATCATCTACATTTTCCACCAATACACACTTTATTCCAAAATTTATATCAAAATATGACTGTATTAGGCTAAAAAACCAAACACAGATTGTGAATAATTAAGAAGATAAACTCGGGTTTTACATAAATTGGAATTACGAAACTCTGTTTTTCACGATAACAGTCTTTTGTCTATTATTTTTCTTTCTCTTTAATTTCTTTGTTGCATTTTTTAATTTCAAAAGCTCCACTTTCTTGCCTTTTTGTCCAAATTTTTACAATATGAACATATATATTGTATTATATACTCTCATGTGATTATTACGTAAAACAAAGTGTATTGGTGGGATATATGGATGATTTTCCTCTCTTACACTCATTTCGTAATCACATTTTTGTCACATGAATAGACTTTGGCCGTCTTATACATATAGCTAACCTTTGTAAATATAGAAACTCCTTGTCAATGGAGACATAGAGAGTGTAATTGTAAGATATATATATAGAGAGAGAGAGAGATTCCTGATTTTGGCCTTCTTAGGGTTGTTTCTTCGAGCAGGAAATGAGGAGAGAGTGTTGCTGGAGGTGATATAATGGCTAGGATTAGGGTTTGGGAAATTAGGATTAGAAGGTTATGGATGAGGGTAAAAATAGAACATCTTGTTTGGACAAAATTAGAATTAAAAAAAAAAAAGAAAAAAAGATATGAGGGGGTCCAAAGAATAAATGTAGGTATTAATAGTAGTTCTCTATTTTTAACTTATTTATCATCATATCTTGACCTATGTATCCCATATTTTTAAACGTAAACTACTAATAGGTCATAATAGTTGAATTTAATTCTCACCAAGTCCTATTAAAAATAAGTCCTAGTAAAATCGTCACTAAAAATAATTTTTTGTGATATTTTTTTTGTATATATTGTTAAAAATTGATAATTAATGACATTTTTTTGTCACATTTTTTTTATGAATTGTTGCTAAAACTTACAATTAGTGATGTTTTTCTATGACGCGTTTTTCAAACTATCGCTGAAAATTAAAAATTAGTAACTTTTTTTTTGTAACGATTTTTTTGTTTAAAACTGTCATTAAAACTTATAATTAATGACATTTTTTGTGACAATTTTTGAACCATCGCTAAAAATTAACAATTACTGACTTTTTTTTTTAATAATGCTTGATGAAAAACGCAATTAATTATTACATGACCTATTGAATAATAAGTCCATTTATTAGGACCTGCAAGCAAGTCCCTCAATTTTAAACCTATCTATCATCGTATTTAAACCTATTTGTCCTCATATTTGAACCTATATGTCCATATATTTTTTATCTATCTCCCTCCATTTTTTTATCGTATCATTCATGATATTTTTAACCTTGCTGTCACAATACTTTTAACCTATTTGTCCCCATATTTGATCCAATTTGAACTTATCTGTCCCTATATTTTTAACATATTTGTCTCTATATTTAAACCTATCTACACATAAATGTCCCCATGTTTGAACCTATCAATCCCCATATTGAGATCTATTTGTCCCCATTTTTTATTTTATTTTTTTCATTTAAAAGGGTTTAAAAATATACAGATAATTATATATATTATTATTTTTAATTTTTCAATTTATTCTATTTTTTTATTAATTTTTTAAAAGTCCACATATAGGCAGATTATATCCTATTTGTTTCTTTCTTTATTTTCCTCACTATTTAACATAGAATATCGATCTTAATTGCACTACAAGAAAATACACCTTTGGTGACTAAATTTTTAGTCGCCAAAAGTCCCTTTTTAGTCGCCAAATATCAAATTTCGACTTTCAGCGACGAAATCTTTTAGTCAGGGTTTGTCATGACAGACGATGCCAATACCTTTGGCGACTAAAAAATTTTTAGTCGGCAATACACAGGTCTTCAGCGACTACGGTTTTAGTCACCAATAGTCAATTCCATTTTTGGAAATTATACCTTTGGCGACTAAACTATTCGTCGCCAATAGTAAATTAATTTTTTTATTATTTATACATTTGGCGACTAATTTTTTCGTCGCCAAAAGCATTTTTGAAAAAAAAAAATTTTTCCCTTTGTGCCTCAGACGTCTTAGCTGGCACCAAACCTTAAGCACACACTCCACCCCACCATGCCAGTGAACTATCTCATGAATATAGTTGCAAATTATATTATTTATATATTACTTTCACTAGTATTAATACAAAACTATAAATATAAACATAATTATTTTTATTCAAATATAATTGATGTAAAAAATAAATTATTTATTAAAAAAAATATTAGCCACTTTTGGCCACTAAAATTTTTTTTAGTCGCCAAAAACTTTAGTTTTGGCTACTAAAAAAATAATTTAGTCGCAAAAAAATTAATTTCCGCCTTAAAAAACCACTTTCAGCGACTAAAGTGATTTTTGGTCGCCAAAACTGTCACTTTTGCCGACTAAACTCAATTTTAGTCGCCAATGGTCCACTTTTTAGCTACTAAATATTTTTAGTAGCCAAAAACATCCACTTTGGGCGACTAAACTGAGTTTTAGTCGCCAAAACCCCTCCTTTTAGCTACTAATTTTTTTTAGTAGCCAAAAATCTCCACTTTTGGCGACTAAACTGAATTTTAGTCGCCAAAACCCCTACTTTTGGCTACAAAATTGATTTTAGTCGCCAGTAAGTATACATTTGGCGACTAATTTGTTTTAGTCGCCAAAAGTCCTCAGTTTTGGCTACCAAACTGTTTTTAGTCGCCCAAGGTGCAACTTTTAGCGACGAAAAATTTATTTTTGGTCGCTAATTGTGCTTTTTGTTGTAGTGTTGAAAGGCCTCAAAAAGGAGAACTCATATTGATCTTGGTTAAAAGATCTTCAAAAAACAAATCTATAAATATCAATTTCATTAAAAACGGATATGTAGAACTCAAGTTATGAAATTTCAAAGTTTCCAAGTATAAAACAAACACAATGATACATTTGTCCAACGGAAATGCATTTCTTTGTGACATTAAGAGATTAGTGTGTGAAGTAATTGCCACAAAAGGTTAAAAATTAGATTTATGATCTATGCTCTCTATTAAGTACTTATTTTTTATTTAAGCATAATTTTTTAAATACATATTAAGTAACTACGAAGTCACAGCTTAATTTGATTTTACATATAGTTGAATTAATAATCTCTCAATTTCTTTTCTTTTCTTTTCTAGCCAAACCTCTCAATCCAAATAGAGTATAAATGTATTAATTTTAATTTGGATGCAAGCTTCTTTTTTTTTTTTTTTTGTCGAAGAGTATCGTAGGCACGATCATCTACTGGGTGTTTGGAAAGTTGGCTATTTTAATAGACTAAAATAGTTGTGTTTGGAAAGATGATTGGATTTTTTTTATAGTTAGATATGATGTTTGTGAGAGAAAAATTGAAATGATAATAGATTTGATGTGACATTTTATCTTATTAACTATTTTAACTTATTTTGTTTTTTAGTACTATTTTAACTCAAAAAGCCTATTGCCAAACACCACCATAGTTAGGGTGCATAGATATATCAAAAAAAAAAAAAAAATTTATCAACAAAAAGAGACTTTTATTGATAAAAACTAATACAAAATAAAAAGAGATTACATCAATAAAAGGGAGGTGTGGGGTGGGGGGAAGGTGCACATATCATCATGGCTAAACTTCCAAATCCCAACTAGGAACCAATCAAAACACGAGCAATAAACACCCCCAACAGCCAAAAAAACAAACACAACGACTAGTAACACCCAGACAGCAGCCTTATAGACAGCCTAATTTGAGACAAATTTTCCACAATATCATTCGTCATAGTGCTATATATATTTCCATTATCTGAAGCAAGTTCTCTCAAAAATTTACAATGGATTCCTCTATTGCTATTCCATCTTTGCCTTGTAACCAAGGTTCTGAAAAGCGGTTGCGGTCGCCGTAACGGTGACGGTAGCATGGTTGCAGTTGCGGAGTGTAAAGGTCGTAACGTAACGGTTGCGGTAACCGGAACTGTGAATTTTTTTTATTTTTCGCACAATTTGAAAAAAAAATTACCGATACGCATATTTTTTTTCCATGATCATATTTATTGGGTTTAAAATAAATATAAATTTTTAAATATAATCCAATATATTTCATATTTTTAAATCACTATAAAATGAGTTTTTTATATTTTATTTTAATAATTAATGACTTTATATTATACAAAAAATCAATCACTAACTATTATACATAAGATAAATAATGACAAAAGTAAGAGAATAAATAAGAACCTAAATATATAAATATATATATATATACATATTTTAACTAAGCCAAATAGATAATGACCACACTACTTATTATTATTATTATTATTATTATTATTATTATTATTATTATTATAGATAGACACACACAAACAAAATAGTTAAGTGATAACAGCTGAATAGAACAACATAAGTGTTTCAACAAATCAACAATATGTTCTTCATCTTCCCTCTTCTCTCTCTATCTCTTGCTCCTCCATCTTCTCTCTATCCCTCTTCTCCCATTTTCAAAAATTTTTTTTTTTTTTTTTCTGTGTGTGTTTTTTCGAAAGAAACAGTTCGGAACCGTTACGTAACGGTGCGTAACAGGCCATTACGACTGTTACAACACCGTTACAACTGCTACGGCCGACACACCTGTGAATCTCAATCACACTGCAAAAACGGCCGTAACGAGTGGTGGTAACCACTACAACCGTTACGTAACAGCGTTACGTAACGGTTGCGACCGTTTTTTAAAACCTTGCTTGTAGCCCTCGAACTCAATGGACGTATGATGTGTTCTTAAGTTTCAGGGGTGAAGATACCCGTGACAACTTTGTCAGTCATCTATACATGGCCTTGGTTCAAAAGGAAATTTGCACATTCAAAGATGATGGAAAGCTTGAAAGAGGAAAATAGATTTCAACCAAACTTCTTAAAGCCATCGAAGAATCAAGGTTTTCAATTGTGGTTTTGTCGAAAACTATGCTTCTTCCAAATGGTGCTTGGATGAACTGGTGAAGATTCTTGAATGCAAGAATGTAAATGGACATACTGTTTATCCAATTTTCTACCATGTCGATCCATCGGAGGTACGAAGACAAACTGGGGGTTTTGGGGAAGAGTTTGCAATAGTAGCTTCCATGAATGAGATGGAAAAGGTCCAAAGATGGAGGGAAGCATTGGAGGAAGTTGCCAATTTATCGGGATGGCCTCTTCCTAATTCAACAAATTGGTAATTGATTAATTAAATACTTCTTGCTTGCTTAAGCCTCTTTTACTTTTGTTTGTTTTATTTATTTATTTATTTAACTAGGTGCACGTTACACGTGGTAAAAAATTTTTATTTCTTATTTCTTTTTGGTTATTAGTTTTTATAATAGTTTTTAGTTTTTTGTGTTTGACCTTTTTATAATGGTTGCATTGGTCAGTATGAGTGGGCATTGAATGTATAATAAAATAATAAAAATTATCATAAACATTTCACATATTATCTTATATTTTTATATTAACATTTAAGTATTAAAATTTTGAAAGTAGATCGAAACTAATGACAAAAAATAATTAGTCCATATCACATAGTTAGACTTATTACTATTAAATATATAATTTGCCAAGTTGTTTAACTTTTGTTATGTGTATGTATATAGAAACGACTTGGTAATTAAAAGGTGAATAAATAAAACATCCAACTAACATTGTATTATTATTATTATTATTATTATTATTATTATTAGGATGATAAATTATATACCTAAAAATCAAGTAATGAACGTTCTACCAAATGTTCTATCTTCACACGTGTGGTATTTTGCTTATTTGTCACCCATAATGTGGTATCTGACTTGCTCTTTTGTTTTGTTTTGTTTTTTTTTTTTTTGCAACTGTTCGTATATTATTTGTTAATTTTCTTATGTTTTATTTTTTTAATATACCATTCTCTAATACCATCAATTTCAGGTGCTGTCAGATTTATTTGAATTGTAAATCTATATAATTAGTAATATATATTTTTTCATCCTAAAGTAGTAGTAATAATAATAATAATAATAATAATAATAATAATAATAATAATAATAATAATAATAATAATTTAATATATAATATTATTTTAAGTGTTTAAATCTACATGCATATGTTGACACATTACTTTGGATATTTCACCTAAAAAATTTATGGGTTAATTATAAATAATAATAAATAAATAATAAAAAAAGAAAAAAAAAACATAAGATTTCACGCATTTTTCACTTTAAACCATAATGTTTCAATTTCGACAAATTAAATCCTGGTGTTCCATCCGTATTTCAATTTGCCTACTCAATCCATCTCCGCTTGTGTAAGGTAACAAAAGGGATTTAAAGTGAAAAACACTAGGGTTTAAAGTGAAAAATGTGTGAAACCTTGGGATATTTTTGTGTAATTAACCATTTTTTTAAATTAAAATCACTAAAAAAAGTTAATTAAAAAATAAACTCCAAGGTTTCACGTGTTTTTCACTTTAAACTCCAGTATTTTTCACTTTAAAACCCCTCTGTTACCTTACACAGACGGAGATAGATGGAAGGGGTAAATTGAGATACAGATGGAACTCCAGAGTTTAATTTGTCAAAATTGAAATACTGGGGTTTAAAGTAAAAAATGCGTGAAATCTTCGAGTTTTTTTTTTTTTTTTTTTTTTTTTTTTGTAATTAACCCTTAGATTAAAGCATAAATTAATTATTTTGCAGGAAAATCCAATATGTTTGTATGTATCAATATATGAGTTTGAAAAACCACTAATGTATATTTGTATGTCACCCACTTTGAAGGCCAAGACCTTTCTGTATATTTTCATAATTAACATGATCATAGTTGGTTCATATATATATTTGGTTTTCTCTACAAAAGTAAAGTACATGATAAAGAAACTTAAGCAATTAAAAATCAATATACCAGAACTATGTACAAAGAAAGCAAATAGAGTGAAAAAAGATGATGAAAATTTTACACAAATTAATTAAATACATGATAAAGAAGCTTGGGCAAAATTAATGTACTAGAACTATGAACAAATAACGAAAATAAATAAATAAATAAATGTTGTGAAACAGAGTTTATGTGAGACAATGCGATCGATTGTTTAGTTTTCATAGTTAACTTTGTCATATCTGGTTCATATATATTAGATTTTCTCTACAAAAGTGAAGTACACGATAAAGAAACTTAGGCTATTAAAAATCAATATACTAGGACTATGTATAAAGAAAGCAAATAGAACAAAACATATGATGAAAATTTTACACAAATCAATTAAGTAGATGATAAAGAAATTTAGGTAATTAAAAATTAATATATCAGAACTATGAACGAAGAACGAAAATAAATTAAAAAGGTTACGAAACATAGTTGATTGAGAGACAATGTGATCAACTGTTCGATTCTGAAACAAAGTGGACAGTTATGTTTTGATTTAAAACCATTAGGCTATGTAACAGATTTGGTCCGAAACATCTGAAACAAAGTGAGTAATGCTAATTATAGAATTTATTTTAGATTGTGAAATAGGGTTATTCCAAATCCTCCGGAGTATAGTCGATTATTATTTGTGAAAGTGTTGCGGTGAATTATGACCAGCAGTTATTCCGAACCCTTCAAAATAAAGTTTATTATTAATACACAAAAACCAATTGAAAAAATAAAAATAAAAATCGAAGGGCTATCAATTTGCCAACAAGACCACTTTGAATCATCACCACTCCTTTAAAGTAGATCAATTGCAAAAATATTCAGTGTGTTTGGTTTCAATTTTCTGAAAATTGAGTTTTTTGTTTTTCGTGTTTTTTTTTTAGTGAATATTTTTAAAATTTTAAGAATTTTACTTAGATGTATCTAAAAAGTAAAATATTTTTAAAAATTAATAAATACACAAAAATACAAAAAATGTACTAAATTTTTTTTCTTTTTGTATTTTTGGTATTTGGTGAATTTTTTAAAGATTTTTTTTTCCACAAATATTATACTTTTTAACTGTATTTATGTTAGGTGTGTCTAAAAATAAATAAAAAAATTACTTAAACTATTTAAAAAATTAGTGAAAACAAAAAAATATGAAAAATAAAAAAGTAGAATTTTTTGAAAAGTGAATTATGGAAATCAAAACCAAACAGAGTGATTTATTTTCTTTTGTATTTTCATGATTTTTTTGATTTGAATCTCACAAAATTTCTGTCACTTACTGTTAATGAGAAGGTAGTGGAGGAGACAAATATTGAAAAAGGTCACAATAATGGAATTATTAAAAAAAATAATCATATTATGATGTTTGAAGGTGTTTAATGTTTAAATGCTCACCGTTCATAAGAATGTAGTAGAGAAGACAAATATTGAACAGGCCACAGTAGTTGAATTATTAAAAAAAATAATCATATTATGATGTTTAATGTGTTTGAATTTCATAAGGTATTTGGTTATTCGATAGATGTAGGTTGCTATGTGATATTTAATAAGTTTGGAAAGGTATTTTCGTCGCCCCGGGGGGGGGGGGGGGGAATTGAAAACTTAAGTGCTTTTCAGATTTTTAAAACAGTAGTGGATAGTAGATTTTTGTTGATAAAAAATATTTACTTTTAATTGTTTTAAAATGTAGTAATTGCACACTGGTAAACTTATCCAATGCTATCTACATATAAAAGTAGACACGCGTGCGCGCAAAAAAAAGAAAAAAGAAAAAAAAAGAAGAAAGGATAATTAAGGGAATATCAATCATACCTCTGTTACAATAAATCTATACTAGACTATGACACACATGATGTGTATATAATTTAAATAAGTAGGAATAAAAGAAAATAATAATGAAATTAATATTTTAATGTGTAATTAGCTTAAGTGTTATGAGTCCTCTTACCTTAAATCCATGGTCATGCGTTCAAACCTTACCTACTTTGTGTAACTTCTTTTAAAAAAAATATTAGACACTACACATGGCATGAGGAGATCAAAGGTTTCACTACACCAATTGAGGCTTTCACTTAGCGGGTGTCATGCAATTCAAACAACTGATAAAAGAAAATATTAATTTTGAATAAAAGAAAATAACAATGAAATTAATATTATAACATGTACTTAACTTAAGTGGTATGAGTCTTCCTATCTTAAATCCATAGTCATCGGTTTAAACTTTGCCCACCTCTTTGTGTAATTTTTTTTTTTAAAAAAAATAAAATAAAATACACTGCCATGTGGCATGAGGAGATTGCGGAAAGTTTGGTCATTTCCTAGAAACATGTCCTTATGGGCTTAATAGTTTAGAGTTCGGACTCTTGAGCAAAAGAAATCTAAATTTGGATTTATGGGCTGAGCTCCCAAATTACAATTAGATATCAATTCTATTTTATTTTTGTATTTATGCCTCAATTTCGCAATTGTTAGCTTAAATTGAAATTTTCACTGAAAGAAAATAGTGGCATTTCACAGTCCGAAGATAGAAAAAATTCTCTATTTTCATAAGATCAAGCATAGTGAAATTTTGTCATTTATTTAGAATTTTCATTTTCACTAATCTTGTTTGAAAGATCTTGAACGAGAGGATTCCATAAATACGAATTTTGTCAAAAACTAAGACCCATATCAAAAGTTATAGTATTTTTAAGTTTTTGAAACAACTTTAAAACTGAAGTTTATGCAAAATGTGTGTTTAAACTTGGTTAGTGTATAAGGGTATTTTTGGCTAAAATTGGCCTTTGAAATATTAGAAGACATGAGCCTGGACATGAGAAATTCTATTTCCACACATCTAATTAACTCAAGGCACATCTTTTCTCAATACATACACCTATTAATTTGATTATCAATTAATTTTTTTAATCTACACACTTAAAGTTATAATTACACCTTTTACTTATAACCATTGTACATACACTACTAACCCTTTTTCTACACACTTTTGATTAACCCTACTTCCGCATTGACCCATCCACGCCCTTGAAGAAGACTTTGGTCCGAAATGAAATTTCCTCCATTGAAGACTTGTATAAAAGACCTCCATTGAATTTCCATTGAAAACAATTATAAATCCTCCAAAATAGTACACTTCTTCCTCGCAGACAACTAAAATAAAATAATAAAATAATAAATAAATAAACACTTCTAAAACATTAATAGAAACAAATTAATCTCCAATAAGAATAACAATTTAAAAACTCATGAATAAATGGAAAAAGCACAAACCAGTTTAATTTTCATTGTACTCTTCTCAAATGGTCTTATTGTTTTATTATAACAAACACATAATTCTATTATTTTCCTTAATAATAAAAATAATAATACACATAATTGAAGAGTTTTTTAGTAAGTACTAGAAGCAATGGAAACGAGGAGATTGAGAGCAAGATTTGAATCGGATTGCAATTTGGAGATTTAGTCATTTGGGTTTGATGGAAAATAAGAGTCCCTGTTGTAAAGATCATCAGAGGCTTTCATGGCCTTTGCCAATGTATTTGCTGAGTCTTCACCTTGGCTTTGATTGCTCAAACGTTCTACATTGAGATTTTTTTTATTCTTAAAAGATGTACAGAGAATTTTTCCATGCAATATTATGGATCTTACTGGATATCTATTATGGTTATTTTTATTTAGGATATAATTGTCATTAAATTAATATTTCATTTAGTGTGTATCTTGAGCTAATTAGGTGTGTGAAAATAGAATTTCTCCTAGGACATACCTTGTCTACGTTCTTATACTACTATAATCACCTAATTAGGAATCAATTAGGCGCAACTTAATTGGCCACCATGACTTTAGTCCCAAGCAAGGTCGTGGGTTCAACTCTCCCTAATGAAAAGCCGAATTAAGAGGCAAACATTTTGCAAGGATAGGGATACTAACAAACACTTTGGAAAGGTGGAGATGTTAACTCTCGTAGATTCAACTCTCCCTAAGAAGAAGCTGAATTAAGAAACGAACAATTTACTAACAACTGACTTTTGTTGAAAATAAAAATAAAAATAAAACTTATAATTAGGAACCAGTAGACAAGTACTCGAAAAATTAATGCGGGACTCAATTTTATTTTAATTGTAATTTCACTATATTCATTACAACTTAATTTTTTTGCATTTTTTTGTGAGCACATAACATTATTTATAAATATGTCAGAAAAAGTATCACAAACATACAGAGGCCCCGTTTGGTAGAGCTGTGGAAAAGTGATTATAGATTATAGCTTAACAGATTATAACTTATAACTGTGAACATAAGTTGTTAACCTGTTTGGTGCAGCTGTGGGATTATGGATTTAAGCAGCAGAGTAGTGTTTGGTTGATAAGCTATAAAACAACTTTTTACTATATAATTGTCCTTTTTGCCCTTATATGATTAAACATGATAATTTTGTCATTTTTTTTTCAATTTTAATTTAAAAAAATTATTTTATTAATAAAATTTAATATAATTAGCATTAATTAGTGTCAACTAATATAAAAATTGATACATTTGACAAAAATGTAATGGAAGTATTATTGTAACAATTTTTTTCCATTATAAAATTAATTAGTATCAATTAATACTAAAATTATTAATTAGTATGAATTTCTTTTAGTCTCAATTAATACTAAAATTATTAATTAGTATCAATTAATATTAATAATTAAATTTTATTAGTGTCAATTGATACTAAAATTATTAATTAGTATCAATAAATATTAATAATTAATTTTTATTAGTATCAATTAACACTAAAATTATTAATTAGTATCAATTTCTTAATTAGTCTCAATTAATACTAAAATTATTAATTAGTATCAATTAATATTAATAATCAACAATTGTTATCAATTAGTATCAATTAATAATTAATTCATTACAAAAATATATAATATTAATTTATTAATAATTAATACCAATTAATATTGATTTTTTAATTAATATTGATTTTCTTTTCTTTTTCTTCAAAAATATACATTTTTTTTCTTTTTTAATTAATATTAATATTGATTTTTATTTTTTATTTTTCTTCGATTTGTTTCTAGGGTTTCAACCCAGTCACGAGATGGTTTCAACCCGGTACGTGAAAACATCATCGGAGATGACCAAATTGTCGATGTTTTTTTTTTTGATCAGCAAAGAAAAATTTCATTTAATAGCATGAAATTAAAGGTACAGGAAGACGACATGCATCGAGAGAGATTCAGAAGTATAAAAATACCCCCTATTACTGCTATTCGCATCCATACAACCAACCCCTAAGCCTCTCGAGTTTTTTTTTTTTTTAAACAAAAAAGTTAAGAAGAACTTAACTAGAAAATCAAAATACAAGAGTTTCCACAAATTCAACCCACCAAACCACCCAAACCAAACTAAAGGAACTAAACCCACATCCAAAATAAACTAAACTAATTACACCAACAAAAACAACACAATAACCCACGCCTCAGGAACAGACAGCACCCCTCTGCCAAGGCCCACTCCTCTGCAGCTACTACTCCCAACACGCACGCCGCCTCTGTTATTCTGACCCACTCCTAAGTCGCTTACGCCCTAGTCTTGCATCTCCCACCTCCCGAAGCCCACACCGACCGAGAAGACTCCAAGCCCACCCCAGCTACAACACGAGAAGACTCACTGATCATCACCCACTTCTTCAAACTCACACCCGAGAAAACTCCAACCACCACCGGAAAAATCGATGCCAGACCTCCTTATCACGCCAAACTCCATGCCCACCTCCCCGCTTGTTTCCTCACGCCCCTAATGTCAGCAAAACTCCATAACCAACACCTGAGAAAAACCATGCCGCTGCAACTCCTCACCCGGATCCACATACCCACCGAACACCGACCACCCGCTGGGACAACTCCAAACAAATGGAAGAAAATCACCCCTCAAACTCACCCACGAAGAGGAGCGCTCGAGTGACAACCGGACAGAACTGGATCCCCTACGACACCCATATTTCCGCCCAAACAGAGCATCAATACTTCGCTACCAATCTGAACCAAATTGCACCCCTCAAACTCCTACTCGCCAGAAAGCGCTCGAATGAAAGACTTGGATGACCCCTGATGCATCAGCTAAACCGGCAAGGATGAAACCCAAGAAAGACAACTGATGACAGAAACCGACGGCCCCTGAAGAAAACCTGGCCAACCCCCGCAGCAACAAAAAATCACTCCTAGGTGGGGAAAATGGGGAACTCAAGTTTATAGAAAGCAAAACCAAACAAACAAACGCCGAAACAAGCAAGGCCAACCGACCGCCATAGCCAAAGGCGGCGGCCGGCCTGCCAAAAAAAGAGGCCGGGGAAGGAGGTTTTAGAGAGATAGGGAGAGAGCTAAAATGTTAGAGAGAAGACTGACCAGCCGTCGATGTAGGTACGGGAGGCAGCGGAAAGAGAGCGAACGGCAGAGATGATTTCCAGTTTCAGATCGCGATGGAAAGAGAGAGGAAGAGAGAGAGAGAGAGAAACCCTAGCCGTTGACGACATGTGCGATGGAGAGAGAGAATGAGGGAGTGAGAGGTCTGGTTCGTGTGTGTGTGTATGTGTGTGTGAGAGAGAGAGAGAGAGAGATAGAGAGAGTTAAGAACAGTGTTGAGAGCTAGAAATCGTCTTCGCCGACAATCGCGTTCGCCGAAAATCGCACTCGCCAGAAATCGCCATGGCCGGAAATTGCCTTTGTCTCTCCCTCTTGAGTGAACAGTGCTTGAGAACAAATTTTAGATAGGTGGGTTTTTGGTAATAGTTGAACTATAAGAGGGGCATTTAAGTCATTACATATTGGACTAAACAGCTTCCCGCATAAGCTGTAAAATTAAGCACCCCAAGAGCAACTTCAACTTTTAAGCTGAATTTGGCTTAAATTAAGGCATAATCTATGCCCATAAGTTGTATCAAACACACCAATATAGCTTAATTAAAGCCAAAAGCTGATTTAAGTTGAAAAAAAAAGTTTTACCAAACACCCCCAGAGAATAATCATACAAACACTCACATAAACGTATAATATGTTTGTTTCGTGAATTTTTTCCATCTGAGTAACACTTTTGCAATTAATATGGTCTACAATCTTTCAAACAATGTCAGCAATAAGATTAAATGATACAATACAACAGTTTCTACCACATACTTACAATAATAGTCAAAATGAAAGGGAACATTTGCTTCTAAACATTAACGAATTGCACATGCATAACAATGTTTGGTTTTCTAAAATAATTTGGGATAGGATAGTTATTGCTTGACCTTTCAATTAATAATTTGTTGAATAATATTAACTGAGAAAATTCAAAATCTTGATGAGCCCCTTGAAGAAGTAAATATGTAATTTTCAAGTTCCAATAACGATCCTACAAATAGAGGAAAACTATATTTATAGGGCAAATTATAAAGAAAAAAAAATAAAACAGGGTTTGAGTCATGTAATAAAATAAACCCTGATTTTTTAATTTTGTTAATTTACACATTATACTTTGAATTTATTTTCAATTTAAATCATTTGTCTATTTTTGTTAAGTAAATTGATGGGAAAATGTATATTTTAGTCATTAAACTCGTGAAAAAAAAAATTATTTTAGACATTTTATATGTATTTATATTAAATTTAATGATTAAAATATTCTTTTTCTATTGATTTTACTTAATGAAAATAGGCAAATTATTTAGATTGAAAATAAATCAAAATATTAGCATTTAAATTGACAAAATTGAAAATTCATAATTTATTTTGTTACAAGACTCAAACTCTTGGAATTTTATTTTATTTTATTTTTTTTTTTTTGTAGTTGTCCCATATTTATATTACTTCCTGAATTATTTTTTTCTATTGAATGATCCTGTTTGATAAGGTTTATTTCCAACTTATTTCAGCTTTTAGCTTAATTTAAGCTATTTTGATGTATTTGGTTCAGTTTAACAATACAGCTTATAGCTTTTTGTAAGTCAAAAATCAACTTATTCTTTGAGTGGGGGAGGAGAAGCTTAATTTATAAGTCAAAAATCAACTTATGTTCACAGCTATAAGCTATAAGCTGTTAGGTTATAAGTTGTAATCACTTTCTCACAGCTCTACCAAACGGGGCCACTTTCTATCTAAAAATATTTTAATTGCAATTAACAAAATTAAATATCATTCTTCTAGAGTAATGCCCATTATTCTTGTTATACATATAGCTTGTTTGAGCTTTCAGGCGTAAATAATCTTTTATTTCCCCTCTCAATCTATAGGTCTGAATCAAAGTATATCCAAGTAATTGTTGGGAAAATTTCTACTACACTGAATCATACATATCTAAGTGTTGTCGAAGACCTGGTTGGAATGAATTCTCGCATGGAGGAAGTCATTGAATTGCTAGGTTTGGGGCTAGATGATGCTCGTGTTATAGGGATATGGGGAATGGGTGGAATGGGTAAGACAACTATTGCCAGAGCTGTGTATGATCAAATCGCTTGTCAATTTGAAGGTTGCAGCTTTATTGAGAATCTTAGAGAAGTTTCAAAGAAAAGTGGTCTAAAAACACTCCAAGAACAACTTTATTTCAGAAATCTTAATGGAAAAGGATTTCAAAGTTGGAAATATTGGTATGGAATTAAGTATGATAAAGAGTAGGGTATGTCGGAAAAAGGTTTTGATTGTTCTCGATGATGTGGATGTGTCAACAGAACTGGAAATATTGGTTGCAAAGCATCACTGGTTTGGATTTGGAAGTAGAATCATTATAACAACTCGAGATAAACATCTGCTAACTTCATTTGGCATAAAACATGTATATAAGGTTAAGGGGTTGAATAAAGATGAAGCTATACAACTCTTCAATTCAAAAGCCTTTGGCAAAGGCCATCAAATGAGAGTTTATGGGGATCTTCTAGATCGTGTAGTGGAGTATGCTAAAGGAGTTCCTTTAGCTCTCAAAGTTTTGGGTTCATTTCTTTTTCGTCGAAACAAATGTGAATGGGAAAGTGCTCTAAACAAATTGAAAGAAATCCCTGACAAGGAAGTTAGACAAGTACTTAGAATAAGTTATGATGCATTGGATTGGGAAGAGAAGGAAATATTGCATGCTTTTTCAAAGGAAAGGATAAAAATGAAGTAACAAAAATATTAGATAGTTGCGGCTTCAATGCGTGTGTTGGAATAAATCTACTCGTTGAAAAATCTCTCGTGGCTATTTCAAACAATAATCTACTGATGCAAGATTTGATACAAAAATTGGGCTGGGATACTGTTGGTCAAGAATTCCCTAGAGAGCCTAGAAAGCACAGCAGATTGTGGCTTTTTGAAGATATTTATCATGTATTGACGAACAATACGGTCAGAGAATTTAAAAAACAGATGAGCATGAACATTACTATCTTATTTAGTTAAAAAGTAATGCTATACATATGGAAAAATTATACAAAAATTTCTTGCACAAAATGATGTGGTTGAAGTTAGACCTATTCTTTTTAAAAAAAATCTTTTCTGTAAAAAAAATAATAATAAAAGAACACTTTTAATTGCAAAAAAATATTTTTGCCATATTATTTTGTGAAGTCTCTTGTATAAATTTTATGTATGTAGGATTTGAATTTTCCTTGGATACTTTAACAAAAGCTTTGCATTATTTTGACATTTTTTAATGTCGTGTGCTTGTTTATCTAATGTTTATTAGGGAACACAAGCGGTTGAAGGCATAATTATAGAAGGTGAAAATCCAGAACTTGTTTGGCCAAAACAGCTGAAGTTAAGCCCTAAAGCCTTTGGGAATATGACAAAACTAAGATTTCTCAAAATTTGTCAGTATGCACCTTTTCAAGGCCTTCAATATCTTCCTAACAAGTTAAGGTATCTTGATTGGCGCCAATACCCATTAAAATATTTGCCTTCAACATTTCAACCTGAGCATCTTGTTCAACAACATAACCTATAAATGCGTTGAACAACTTTGGAAGGAAGAGTGGTATGGTTATTACTTATTATATATATGCATTTTGTTTTTCTCTAAATATACGAGTCCATGACAAGAATTTTCTATTTTTGATCTTTCTATTGCAGCTTCTAGACAAATTAAGGGTCTTGAATCTTAGTTTCTCAACTTATCTAACCAAGAGCCCAGACTTCACGGGAGTCCCAAATCTTGAGAGACTAAATCTTGAAGGTTGTACAAGTTTGGTCAATCTTCATCCATCCATTGGAGTTCTTAGAATGCTTATTTTCTTGAACTCGAAGGATTGCAAAAATCTTACAACTATTCCAACTGGAATTTGCTTTGATTCTTTTCAAATTCTCATTGTCTCAGGGTGTTCAAAGCTTAAGAACATCTTGGAAAGCTTTGGACCGGTTTAAAAGAACTACCACAATCAGTTGAACATTTTACTAATCTTAATTTGATAAATTTGAAAGATTGTCAAAACCTAAGAAGTCTTCCCAATAACATTTGTCAGCTGAAGTCTCTTAAAACCCTAATACTTTCTGGTTGCTCAAAACTTGAAAAATTGCCAGAAGACTTGGGTGTTCTTGACTGTTTAAAGGAGCTTTATGAAGATTGCATAGCCATTAGACAAACCCCAACCTCCATTGTACTTCTAAAGAACCTTGAAACATTGTCCTTTCAAGGATGCTGTAGAAAATTAATGTATAGATATTATTGATTGATATTCAATTTCCTCATTTAATTACAAGACCAAATGACACTCCTTATATAGGAGAGATTACAAACATCATCATAACCCATTAAACCCATTATATACCACTTACATATTATATATTTCCACTATCTACCACTATATATTTCCACTATCTATATGGTGCACTAACTATAGCACTAACCTACTCACCTAACACACTCACATCTACCTACCACACTTGGTGGAGTTTTTACATTTACATTCAACACATTATTTAACACATTCAACAGCCCCCCTCAAACTCAAGGGGGATAGGAACTAACCAACTTGAGTTTGGAGAGAAAGTAACAAAACAGGAAAATAATCTGACAAATAAAAGTAGATAGGAGACACTGTATGGTCGTGTCAAACCGTTGTAGAAGACAGTTTATGGGGTCATGTCGGACCGTTGTAGAAGATAGTTTATGGGGTCATATCGGACCGATGTAGAAAACAGTTTACGGGGTCATGTCGGACCGTTGTAGAAAACAGTTTACTGGGTCATGTCGGACCGTTGTAGAAGACACTATATGGCTGTGTCGAACCGTTGTAGCAGAGAACCGAAAGCAATGTCGGAACAGTTTACAGAGTCTTGTCGGACCCATATAGGAGCTAACCGGAATCAAAGTCGGGACAGTTTACAGAGTCTTGTCGGACCCATATATAGAAGCTAACCGGAATCAATGTCGGGACAGTTTACTGAGTCTTGTCGTACCCATATAAAAGGCGTGCCCAATTTTATCAAAAGGCGTGCCATCAAAAGGTGTGCCCGACAGCCATCAATAGTCGAGCCATCAAAAAGCGCGCCGATTTGTCGTCTAGTGTTGAGAGGCGCGTGATACGCATGTCGGCCTTGCCTATTTAAGCCAAGGCAAGGCTGCCGCTGATGCATATCAAACCAGCTGAAAAAACTCTTCGTTCTCTCTGTAACACTTCTGAGAGAGATACTTTGAAACATTCTACAACCAACCCTGAATATGGCCTCTTCTTCCCGTTCAGCTACTCAGAACATAGCCTCGTCGTCCCGTGGTCTTACTCTCTTTCCCGACCTCAACGAGGCCACAACCCAGAATATGGCCCTTGAACCTCAACCAAGCGCCCCTGGGCCAAGCGCCCCTGGTTTTGCGCCGTTAAACTTTCCAATGTTGTCAGTTGAGCAGAAAATGGCTGCTCAATCTGATATTTAAGCCAATCATTATACTTTGAGGTCTTGTGTTGAGACAATGACGGCGGTCAACAACCTGTCGCACCTGCTTCAAAGTAGAACAAATGAGGTGCAGCTTCGCTTAACCGACTCTACTCGGGGCATGTATAAGGATGCGGCGAGATATGTGGTGAAGGCGAAAAATAAGGCGGAAGGCTACCGTGATGCTCAGATTTGGAGGGCCACCATATGTGGCGTGGGAGGAGCAGCAGGGAGGCAACGTGCTCGGGGGCGTGGGAAACACGGAGGCAGCACCGGCAAGGGACGCCCAAGACAAAGGCAAAAAGAAGAGAACAGCTGAAGAGGCGAAAAAATAAGGCTGGTTTTTGTGGTGGTTATGGGTTGTGGTTGTTTTGTTGTTGTTGTTGTTTTTTTTTTTTTTTTTTTTGTGTAGAATTTTGATCGGGGTTGGTCCCGGATATGAATAAAACAAGTATGTTGTGCAAATCTGTATGGTATGGATGACACTAAGACTGAGCAGAAAATTCAAGTGGAGTGAATGTTGATCCATCTCCAAATCCCCAGATTATACGCTCCAATGCTGTTGGCATGACTTTGCGATACTTTCCAAGGAAATGACCTTGAGAATCAAAGAACAGAACTGAACAATACAGCTGCTTTCAGTAATAGGCAGCCAGCTCTCCTCAAGCGACAGAGACAAATTTGACCTCAAGTAGGGGTATTTTCTGTGGATGTTGCCTGCACCCAGATTGCTGAAAGCAGGAGACTCACTTGGTGACTACTCAAGCGGAGGGCAGTCAGATCTGCTTTTCCATTGACCATAGCATTCTTGAAACTAAATGATCGACCACGAGATGGACATTTTAGAGATTGAGTCACACCATTACCCAAAACTTGACTGACTTCCTCCTCGGGTTTGTTATTGCTTTCATCCTGAATCGAGAAACTTACATTCTTTATCCTCTGTGAAGTAATTGGTGAAAACCCCAGAAGACCTTGTGCAGGTCCTCCATTATGAACTAACCAAGGACAAATAAGAGATGGCATAAGCACAATGAAGAAAACATTTGTGCAGTCCGATAAACAGCAAATATTGTTGCTTCATATCAACAAGAGAAGCAAGACTAAGACAAGAACAGCAGCTTCTCAGATTGCCAAGATGTTGCGCCCTGGTAATCGGCCAGTGCGAGCCCCAACCAATGATTTAGTTGCGACCAACCTTTGGCGTTCTACAAGGAAGAGGAGGATTTCTGTAAATCTGGAAGATTACACAGATAGTTCTGGAATGGAGGACAATGACCTGATGAGACCTACATATTGACGTTCCAGGAACTGGATTGATAATAGTGCAAGTCAAGATGATTTTTTCATCTCACAAGCGTAAAAAAGTCCTCGAGACTAGATCATTGCCTCGGCGAGAAGGATTGCGACCTCGCTGTTCAAAAGCAGTTGCAAGACAACAATTAATCATAGAATCTGATGATGAACAAGATACTTCTGAGGAGAAGGTTGGCCAAGATGAAACAGAAAATGGGAATGTGAAACTTGTTTCATGGCTTTGCTTCCAGCAGAACCAGCAAGAGAGAGCTTCATGTTAAGGTGTGATACACGCTCTACATGGCGTGTGGGTCAACTTTGGGTAGCCTGAAATTGGTTGGCGTGCGGAGTGGGTATGTTCCCGCCCATGTTAGCTGGCTGATGGTTATTTTTGATATATGTGGAAGTGTATACACGTGGGTGGTATTCAGCCCACGGTTTTATTCAAAACCAGCAAATGGTTTTGTTGCGGGGTTTGTTCTGCAATCAAGGGTGAAAAAGAAGAACAATTTGTGGCAATGGAATGAAGGTATGTGTAGAGGTCCGGCGGGCAGCGAAGGCAAAGTTGCCTGCCGGCCGCCCGCCGGTGAGAAGGAAATACAGGCCTAAATCTTATAGCTCTGATACCATGTAGAAAATTAATGTATAGATATTATTGATTGATATTCAATTTCCTCATTTAATTACAAGACCAAATGACACTCCTTATATAGGAGAGATTACAAACATCATCATAACCCATTAAACCCATTATATACCACTTACATATTATATATTTCCACTATCTACCACTATATATTTCCACTATTGATATGGTGCACTAACTATAGCACTAACCTACTCACCTAACACACTCACATCTACCTACCACACTTGGTGGAGTTTTTACATTTACATTCAACACATTATTCAACACATTCAACAGATGCAACAAAAGAACAACATCTAGTTCATGGAGTTCTTTCTTCTTGTCATTGTTTTTACCAAGACACAGAGAATTCTATGAGTTTGGAACTGCCAACACTATCAGGGTTCGAGTCTTTAACAAGACTAATGTCTGGGAGTGCAATCTAAAATCGATCCCCACAGATATTTGCCTCTTACACTCATTGGAAAGTTTAGGTCTAAGCGGAAATGATTTTGAGAGTCTACCTGCAAGCATCAACCAACTTTCTAACCTTCAATACGTATCGGTGATCGGCTGCAAGATGCTCCAAGAATTGCCAGAGCTTGCATCAACTGTTTCAACTCTTACTGCATGCAATTGTGAGTCGTTAAGAACAATATCAAGTCCATCCACATACAACAAAATTGATGGATTTTGGTTCACAAATTGTCGCAAACTGGCTAAGAATAAGCATAGCAACATCCTAACAGATAGATTACTTTAAAATCAATTTCAGGTTCTCTCTCTCTCTATATATATACTTATTAGGAAAATTACAACATTGGTTTCTATGATTTTAGATAGATTTCATTTTGGTTCCATAATTCTGATTTCATCAACTTAAACCCTCTACTTCCAATTGCTTTTCAATATAGTCTGTCCGTCAATTATTGTTACATTTGGACAAAATGAAAATAAAAATGACACATGTGAAACCAGAAGGGCGAAAGTGGAATTCAAAAGAAACTGTAGTGATCAACTGTATAATTAATTCATTTTTCCTTTTCGGGTTAAAATTTGCTTAAATGCCCACGTGAGTCGCACGTGGCCTTTCTCATCCACAATGCTAACAGCAAATAAAGGGACCACATTAAAATGTAATTGAAAGTGTGGAATTTAAATTGATAAAATTAAAACTGTAGAGAACAAAGTGAAATCTCACTCAAGCTAGAGGGACCAATAGTGTAATTTACCCTTCTCCCATGTCGTAATCGTTTGTGACCAATATTCTCCATTGCACAGGGAAGTTATGGTCGACGAAGAAAATGTCTTAATATCACTTTTCCAGGAAGTGAGATTCCAAAGTGGTTCAACCATCAAAATGACCTGGGGATTGGGTCTTTAGTATCATTTTTGTTGCCTCCAAATTGGTATAACAACAGGTTCTTGGGATTTGCTTTTTGTGCTGCTATAGGATTAATGGAGGATACATTGCTCAAGATTGGTGTTCAGGTCAGCATTGGGAAGCACCTCACACGTTACCTTCCGTACATCACTTGTGTAATGAAATCTGAGACAGTGTGGGTTGGGTATATCTCGCGCCATTTTCTGGACTTGGATCAATTGGAGATGGATGAATTGAATGAGGGTGGAACTGAGTTTATAGCTAGTTTCGTCAAAAAAGATAACATTGACATCACAGATGGGTGTATGGGATACAAGTACGATGACAAGTTGAATTTGATGCATGCTGGGGTAACAAAATGTGGGGTTCGTTTGGTATACTACAAGGAATATGATAATGAAGAAGCAGTGAGTAATAGTATATACAGGTATGATGTTAACAACTTCAACTTAGGTGTCTTCGATGGAGACTCTGATAGATCATCAGTAGAAGCAGGAGAAGAAGATGCTATTGCTACTGCTACTGCTACATCAAAGCGAAGACGTGATGATCTCAGTGACTGCGAGCCAACAGAAATAGAACCCACTGAAAGTAGTAGTTTCAATTCAAGGTCGACCATAATAGCAAAAGGTTTAAGGCCAATGGCTGATGTTATAGGTGCAACCCAACCACTACCCAGAAGTATTGGTCGCTATAAACCAACTCAACAAACGACCTCAGAAGTTTGTTCCTTTGGACTCTAGCCCAAAAAATGCTTCCGGAAACCAATATGGGTGCCAACAGTTGACTCTGCAGATCTCGACCTCAACAATGAAGCATCTCACCCAATGGAAGTGGCAGCTTTGAAGAAGACACAAACCCAATAGATCTTTAACTGAACTAACTATAGTGAAGTGTAATCCCAAAGCTCTACAACTGACTGGTAAGTGAAACAGAATCCTCACTTTTGTCATTAAGCACTGCTAAATATATACAGAATGGATCATAAAAACACTTAGAAAGGTGTGCGTTCTATGATGTGTAGTGAAACTCACCTCTTATGATTATTCTGTGATTCATTCTACAATCGATTTATGTGCAAATATAATTTTCCTTTGTCATAACAATACACTTTGAACTCTACATAATTACATCTACCAATCTTGTTCATAGTCATTCTTGTAATTCTCCTCAACACACTAATAATTAAGCATCATGCTAATGACAACGCATATGGTTATCAATAGAAGAAAGAAAATGTGAAAAAAGTTTGAATCTCAGAACAACTTTTATGCATTCCAAAATAGTTTTACATTTGTTTTTTATACATTTTAATACAATTTTCATCTATTTCTTGTGTTTTTAAATTACAAGGAAGCAATGCTTTTTTTACTAGTTAATTTATTGATACTCGTTCTATGTTCATTTTGTTGATAACTTTAACAAATTTCTAGTTGGATTTCACTTCTTACTTGAAAATCTGACGCTCTTTAATTTTTTCGGTTTGATTTAAAAAGTATGAATATACTTTTCACTCTCCACTTTTATCCGAGTTTTACTTTGTTCCATTTGTATCTATGGAGGTTGCGGGTGTGTTCGTACAACATCGGGTGTTGCCAAGGGCGAACTCTTCGATGATGCAAATTGGTTCTAGACTTGGATTGAAGAGGTCCCAAATTCTATCTTTTTGGTTTTAGTTGAAGCTCTTGTTTCTCTGTAATTTTTGTTATAGCCATATATATATATAATTCATACTCCCCTTTACCCATATTTGGTTATATTTGATCTACTTTTGAAATGTTCTTCTGATTCTTTACAAATCATAGTAGTTTTTGGTGATCATGTTGATCACCACAGGGTGAGTAACAATGGCCACTAAACAATAGTTATATGATGTCAATGAAACTTTTCAAAAGGCTAAACTAAGCTTTTCGTATGGTTTCATCCATAAGCCTAGTGGCAAACAAAGCTCTTTGTATGGTTTCATCCATCCGAGGTTTCTCCTATTTTCAAGCCCTTCTTACTGCATTTGCAGAGACCATGAAACTATTGACCATCACCAACTGCAATTGAAACATACTTCCCAGCTAGTTTATACTCTTTTCGCCAGCTCAGTATCCTTTTATGTCTGCATGGTTAGCCTGGGTGAGTTCTATTGTAAAGCTTGTATGCTTGGCATGAGGAGCTGATACACACTACAAGAAAAAAGGGCTTAAGACGGTGTTTTATTACTGGCATTTTTGTGAAACGCCAAGCATTCAATGTCATTCAGAAAATGCTGTGTTAGCCCCATGATGATACGACACCGATTTAGTTGTTGGATTGTCTTTCTAATTTCTTAACCTGACAGCTGTTTAGATCAAAACAGCTTTTTGGCAGGGAAAAAAAAATTAAAAACAGCCTGCTTATCTCAACAAAATATATTTCTCACTCACAATAGGACAAATCAAACAATCAGATCAAAAATCAACTGGAGATGAAGCAGCAGGAATGATGAAGTCTGTACAGAACTCATCATAGATTGGTGGGGTTTATGTTGGGTATGCCCAGGCTCTGTGGCCGACTTATTTGTTCTGTGGTCTGGTACTAAAATCAGGAAGAAAGAACTCCAAATATGGAATGCCATCCCACTTGCTGTTATGTGGTCAATTTGGAAGCTCAGGAATGACTGTTTGTTCAACAGTGCTCATCCTAACTTCATGGAGCTCTGTCAGCTTATCAAGATTAGACTTGCAATCTGGTTGAAGTCCCATTCAATTGGGAACTCTTACTCCATTCATGACTTTGTATCCAACATAAACCAAATCAGAAGGTGCATTTGACTGATGCTCTGCTGCAACACTCTGCTGTTCATCTGTTCTGCTCAGCCTTCTGCTCAATCATCTGTGATGTAGGTTGTCTGTAATGCTCGGCTGTTTGTTTTCTGTGGGCAGAGGAGATTCATGGAGGAAGTGAGGAAGTTGGCTGTCTGCCCTCTATGAGCGTATCAAGAGCATTTGACTGATGCTCTGCTGCAACACTCTGCTGTTCTTCTGTTCTGTTGATCTGTTCTGCTTAGCCATCTCCTCAATCATCTGTGATGTGGGTTGTCTGTAATGCTTTGCTGTTTGTTTTCTATGGGAAGAGGAGATTCATGGAGGAAGTAAGGAAGTTGGCTGTCTAATTAGGAACTCTTACTCCATTCATGACTTTGTAACCAATTTGGAACACATCAGAAGGTGCATTTCATTGATGCTCTGCTGCAACACTGCTGTTCATCTGCTATTCATCTGCTGTTCTGCTGTTCTGCAACACTGCTGTATCTGCTGTTCTGTGGATCTGTTCCGTTCTCTGGAGGATTGATGGCTGTGATGGAAGCTGGATCTGCCCTCTGCTGTTTGTTCTTTTTCTTCTTTGTTTTTCTTTGTTTGTGGTTGGTTTCTCACCAACTCTTGATGGTGTGCTAGCATATGATTGGGGTGGCCCTATCGGTGCCAACCTAGTTGGGATCGATTTGTTTCGCTATGATGCTTTTTGCATCCATCTCTTATCTTTTTTGTTGTTCTTCTTTTTTGTTCATTAATAAAGTTTTTCCTTTGCTGAAAAAAAAAAAAAGTCTGTACAGAACTCCTGGAGGAGTGAAAAGCTACATAGGTTCCAGCCAGGAATCTGGAAGCTCTTGATCATTTATTCATTTTCCCTCTCTCTCTCTCTCTCTCTCTCTCTCTCTCTCTCTCTCTCTCATATATCGAGCAGCAACGATGGCAAAGGATCGTATCAAGGGTTTGAACATCAAAGTCTCCAATTGTGTTCAAGTATCAGGCGTGCCCTATGTGAAAAGGATACCATTTTTCTCAGGTATGCTCTCTCTCTGTGATCAGACCTTGCTCATTCTTTTCATTGCTCTGCCAGATCTGGTTTTTTCTCTCTTCAATTGAACCTCACTCTTCAGTTGCTCAGTTGTATCAGCGGAGCTTTCTAGTTTGGCAACTTCTCCTTGTATATATTTATTAGGAGGAGATATAGATTCATTCAGTTACTTGGGTACTCCTTGGTGGCTATTGGTGTAATCAACACAGTAGCAAGGCAAGCAATATGGATCCTTTAATATCAGTCTCACTTTGAATTATTGAAGTATATATATGTACGTAGAATTGTATATAGATTTCAATAATGATTTATTTTTAAAACTTAAGCACTCAAGTGAAAATCAAGTGAAATAATCTGTCCCTCCAAAGATCTTGAAGCCTCAAAGATGTAGGACTCATAATAGAACTGCAACCTCGAGGCAAGTAACTTTAAACTTGAAGCTCCAACACTTCTGTCCCTTACTCCTCTGTGCTATGTTTTTTAAGCAAGGTTGATCTTAGATTCTTAATAAAGTAAAATCAGAAGCAATGTTGATCTTCTTTTTAGAATTTTTGTTTTTGTTTTTGCCCCCTTGATTCTCTTTCAAAGTGCTGACCTTTGGTAAATCATGACTGTGTTAGACTTCTGTTTGATAATTTCACAGTGCCAATAATCTCCAGTAATATATTTATGTCAGTTGAATATTATTTGACTAGCACTTGGGCTGAAACTTGGACAAGCAGAGTACAACCCATTGAGTGAAACATTGAAAGTAACTGCTTGCACTAGCAGTATGACCAGCCACCATGGTGATTGAGTAGAATGTATCCTAGTCACTGGTCACAACCTACATAGCCTAGTCTAGATGTACTATCTGTTGCCATGATTAGAGTTTTATTGTGAGTTCTATTCAAACTAGCTAAATAGTTCAGAATATTGATACAGGGCATATTGTTTATATAACCTTCACAATTATTATATCATCAAATTATTTGTAGAAACCATATTGAAAAAACAGATGTCACATGGTGCATAGAACTGGACAGGTTATATTGGATTTTTATACTTCTCTTATTAAACTTGTCTATAATGGGAAGCTTCTAGATGGATTTGATGGTGGAATGTAACTTTTTGTATCCAAATCTTTTGCTTGTTTTTGTTGTCATAGACGTCCATGGAATCATTAACTTCATGTCTTTTCAATGTGTGTTAATGTTCTTTTTGTGAAGAATATTAAATATTTAATGCTGCTCTATTTCATGTATAGGCTTTCACTTGTTTAGAATTCTATATTTGCTATGGTTTGTGGGTCCTTAAAGAGGAGAGATAGAAGCACAATGGCATTCTCTGGCTAGCTCATCACAAGCTCTATTTGTTGCTTTTGTGTATTTACTTCATTTTATTTTATTTTTTTATTTTGTTTATAATATGCTTATGGGGATCCATTTTGCAGGGGGTCTTCCGGCCATATTAATTGATCAAAATAAATTGATTGTAGCTATTGGGGGGAGTGACAGCTCTTGCAGCAGAGATCTACACACTAAGGTATTGGACTACTAAAAGTAAATCTAAAAAATGAGTTGAGGTACAAAATTGAGTTAAAGGCAGTTCTGCGAGCAAGAGAGTCTAGTGATCAATTCAGTTTAAGTGTTGGTTAGACAGTAGTCTGCTTGTTTACACCCAAGTTTTGTTAGTGCTTTTGTTTTGTTCTGGACCCCTTGTGATCTGTTGCAGTAAATGAGAGTTTATAGGAACTCTAGTGTACAAAATGGTTCCCTTTTTGGTGCTGCAAGTACGTAATCGTTGATGATTGGATGCTTAGCTTACTAATTTTACTTGCTGCTTTTTCCTTACATCCTAACAGACCTTACCAGTTTCGTGCATGTACACCATTCAAATAACAAGCTGCAATTTCTGGATTGGGTAAAATATTTTATTCAGTGTATGTCCTTTAATGGGGATGGGGTTGGAGTGGCTTTAAAGGTGATTTACAAGATTGCCTTTTGATATTGTCAATTCAGTGTGTTAAAAAAATATTGTACAAAAATTCTACTTTTTAAGTGTATACAGATTGTATCTAAAAAGTTGAAAAAGAAAATGGATTAAAATGTTAAAAAAATATGGATTATAAACTCATAAAACTATTTTTGAAAACTCCAAACCAAACAAAGTGATTGGTTTCCCTTGTGGTCTCTGATGTCTTAGGCAGCATAGTTGATTCGTCTGATGAGTTGTATAAAGAACTTGCAATATTATTGGCACTGATGGTTGGAGTTTTGGAATGCATAATGGGGTTCTGAGTTACATCTTCGCTTTCTGCTTTGCTTTCATTTTTGTTTTCATTTGTGTTTGTTCCCATTTTTTTATTTTATTTTATTTTATGGGAAATATTACTCACTCCATTATTCTGTTGTTTCTCATCATTTTGATCTGCAGATGTTTAGAAATAATTTGTTTCTCATTGAAATAGTTTCGTGATTTTAGCTTTTAATCAATGAATGTTTTGTGTAAATTCATAACCAATTGATGAAGTTTTAGGACAATTTTAGTTGATGTAATAAACAATCAGTTGATTGATTGATTGATTGATCATTCTTGAATTGGAATTTATATGACTGTGGGATAGGTTTTTTTAAATTTGAATAATATTACTGTTTGTAAGCCATTTGATTGGTTGATGCTTCTTGAATTTGAATAAGAATTTATGGAGATTTGATGTGAATGAGTTTTTTTGTAAAAAGAAGCTACGATGGTATTTTTTAAAATGCCACTGTAGTGTCAATTGATGTTGCTGGACTGTTTTTAGCGGCACTTAGTGAAACGCCTCGTATAGGTTTTTACTGGTGTTTTCAAATCACCATGAAGTTATAGTGACAGCCATTTCATCAGTGTTTGGGATAAGCACTGCTACAACTTTTGGCGGCATTTTCTTGCTATACAGTGATGTTTTAAAACGTCACTAATGGCTGAATTTCCTGTAGTGCCAAGTATTTTGTGTGCACTTGTGTTTTCATCATTAATACATAGTACCATCGTGTCAATGAAAAGATCATTGAAGCCATCAAACTCGAATGTTAGCACTTTGGTAAATCATGCTGAGGCTGAAACATTCGAGTTTGAGGACTAGTGCCATTTTTCACTAAGAACAAGAAACTCATTTCCTGATGACCCCTCCAAATGGCCATGCATCAACAGGACCTATGTTTATCAGCCCTAAATACGATGGCAACCCCCCATCCCTTTTTTATCCTATCATGGTGTTTACATGTCCATGAGGTCAATTCAATGTATTAACTTTTCTCCAACAAGCGTTGGTGGATTGAAGCTAATGTCAAAAACATGGAAGTAAATAGAGTTCCTTACCTCGAATTCCTTTGAGGATGTGTTAGATTTGTAGACTGCGGCAATACAATCTGAAATTAGTGAACAGAGTTTTAGTTAAATAACAGTTGTACAAAAACTAAATAGAGTAATTCCATACATACCCAAACGTAAAAAATAAAGAATTACAAACTGATGTGTCAAGTTAATAAAGATTTTCTTTTCCAATTAGAGGCTGATGATGTGGTCAATGAAGTAAACATGACACATCAGTTTGTAGAAATAAGAAGTTTGTGCAAATTTAAGTGTAGCAAATTTTTAAGAATATATATACACAGAAAAAACAAGGGTTTGTTAACTAACAAAGCCTTGGGAAGAAATTTGTGAACATTAAGGGGGGCAAAAGGTATCTTATTTCAAATAACAGAAAATGTAAAATTTCCCCCTTTTTTCTTTTTCCTCTTCTAGGTTCAAAAAAGACACCCTATTTTGGGTACAGAATGACCTTGTTTTCCTGTTTAAGATTTGGGTGGGGCAAACTTTGGAACTCTTCCAACACTTGCATTGATCATATGTTCAGATTAAAAAAAAAAAAAAAAAAAAAACATGGATGAACCACACATGTAAGATTAATTGATGCACCCCTTATGAAAATAAGTTCACGAAATCGATGTTGAATCCACAGATTGATCACTTTTTTGGCAAGTGAAGATCGTTTGCTAAACTTTCCTCAGGATCAGCCCTATATAATATACCACTATGTCTCATCACTGCAAAAGGTTAACTATTCATAAGGAAATCATATATCACAGCAAACACAACCTAAGAATCAGTTAATAGTTTTTTAAAAAATAACATAATCTCACGCAATTAGATGAAATATTCTGAAGTACGGATATACTACAATGATCAATTAAAGAAAATAAAGTCTTCAATTCCCTGTTTCTGTTTTACTCCTTTTCATTCCTGCCCCAAATACATTTCCAAGGCTTTGAATTGATTAATGAGCAAAGATTGACAGTCAACTATTAAATAATGTCGTAACGATTGGCAAATAGGTTTCCATATATAACATAAAATTACATGGATTTTGGTTTCTGGTTCTCAGATTGTCCTTGTTTTGGGATCATAGGGTGACTACTCAACTCCAAACTTCCTTGTAACCCTCCTGGCCCAACCCTAGACACTTTAAGATCCTTTCTCAAACCTGCTCCCATTTCGATTTTGAGTTAAGAGATAGATAAATAGACACATCCCATTGCACTAATCAGGGCCATTCATAGTGACTAAGAGGGTCGAAGACCAAGAAGTGAGTTATTTATACCAAGCATTTTTCTTATGGCTTGTGGAAAGGAAAAAGAATTTCACGCCCCAACCTACATCCTGCATGTTAAGATTTATTTGTTTTTTTGTCTCTACAGTTAAATAAGATGGCAAAGCAGTATTTTGCACAACATCAAACCACCTTTTCTCTGAATCCATGTTTCTCATGGAAGCAGTACCAGTGATCTTCTTCAAAGTGCACTACATTTACAAACATCATGAACTAGTATTCAATATGCTCACACACCAAAAAGTTTGCTTGGATAGAACTGGCAAGCTCATCAGTACCTTGTTTGCCAAGCCTTTTGCTGTGTTTGATGAGGGATTTGGGAAATGATTTGGAAAGGGAAAGGGAAAGGGAAAAGGTGTGTGAAACTAGGTGAAATTAGGTATATTTTGTTCATATTCCACCTACCTTTTCCCTTTCCCTTTCCAAATCCCTTCTCAAATCCCCCAACCAAACACAGCGTTTGGAATTCAAATTGACCTTCGTTAGAGTATCTCTCATGCTAGTAGAAGATGTTGGTTTACCTTTTAAAACTGAGTGGTGCATAATATCACCACTAGAACATACTTCAGTAAAGGACCTCATGAAGAAACCTTGTCAGACTTGATGTTACTTGCAACCTTAAGGCAGTGTTTGAATCATGGATTTATGTAGGAGTTTGGAAAGGGAAAGGAAAATGTAAGGGAAATGGAGAAAAAATTTACGTTATATTTCCTTCACATTTTCCTCTCATTTTCCAAATCCCCACCTAACTCCATTATCCAAAACACGACCTAGGAGTGGTTCCCTCTTTCCAGGAATATCCATATGAAAAGATCACCTAGGCTTCTCAGTTGACTTGACAACATCTTTCTTAGTTCTGCAGTCCTTTTCTTGTTTCTGGCTAAAGTAGCATTGTCCTTAATTGAAAAACTTCAGAACAGTATCATCGATGCATATTTGAAATAAAATTTGCAAAAACAAATCATCATACATGAAAGAAATATGAATGAAACCCATAGCTCAGTGTTTCTGGAATGAATAATGAAATACAACAGTATGCATGGCAACACTAAGAAAAATACTAAACAAACATAAAATTCATTCAAAAAACTTGACAAGAATGATGTGGCATTGCCATTATTGTAAATAAATCTATCTTCAATGGTGTTTTTTTTTTAAGTAAATGGTCCATAATGAGCCACATCATTAAGTATGAAAATTATGTATTAATTTTTTAAAATTTGTATAGCATTACTACAACACTAAACCTATGATTTCAAGCAACATGGAACACAGAGATTATTATATGACTGATATTTTTCTATTCAACCAGTGTTATATCTTCATTGTGTTGTGTATCGTACTTTTTCCTGGTTTTCTATTTCTTCCAACAAATTTCAAAGGTCTGATTTTTTTAAGAGATCTTCCACATGATGATAGCCAAGTTCTGATTCTTTACTATCAAAGTTTTGAAACATATTGATTGACTCCTAGATTCAAAAAATTAAAATCTCCAACTGGAGATGTATCCACTAGTAACCACAGCTAGGGCCAAACAGTCTGCATTGATATATAATTTAGGCCAAACTTCAGTCTGCATTAAAATCTCCACCTGGCCTTTTGGTTTGGGCCATGTGCAGTTTACCCCCTAGCGTTTGGAAACGACCACATACCCCCCATGTAGTTTGTGGACTGAAGTGCACCGTCTAAGAAGCATGGACACAGATACGGATGCAAACAAGGACACGGAAGCAGATACAGGACACGGTGATTTCAAAAAAATGGGGACACGAACACGGCAGGGACATGGCAATAAAATATATTTTCATATATTTTTATTTGCTATCTAGATTAATATTACATCCACAAACAATCAATACTAACAAAAACTAACTATAATTCTATTTTTTAATTAAAAAAAATATTTTTAAATTAACACTTACAGTTTATATATATATTTTTCAACAACAAAATTTTGTTGATTAACCAAAAAGAACAAATTAGGATAAGGTATCCTGTACAAAGAGAAGTAAAGAAAGAAAATACATAACCCAAACAAAGACTACATCACCAAAATCTACAAATCACACACTGAAAACCAATCCCTAGCAAACAAAAACAAAGGAATTCTCCTAAAAAGAGGATTCACCGAAGCTCAAAAAGAAGTTAAGTGACAAACTTTATCCTAGAAACAATCCACATCCCAAGTTATATCTTCGAAAATCCGCGCATTTCTTTCCAACCACAAAACCCAAAAAGTTGCAAAGATGGCACAAAACCAAAGCACTTTGGCCTTCTTCGATCCTCCCAAAATGCGAAAGCTGATTAGATGCATATGCACACTACCTTTTGGGGCACCCACAACACATTCCTCAAAAGAAACAATCTATGCCATAAACTAAAAGCAATTGGACAATGTAAAAATAAATGATCCAAGGACTCACCATCCTTATGACACATAATGCACCATTGAGGATTTAGAGAATAACTAAGTCTCCTTTTTGCAACGTATCATTTGTCAAAATGCCTCCTTGAACCAAAGACGACATGAAAACCTTCACCTTAAGAGGAGCACAAGCCTCACAAATTCTTTTACAAAAAGAAAACTAAGGAACTTGAGGATTATCAATGATTTTGTCAAAAAAGGACTTGGAAGAAAAGATACCTAATGAATGAAGAGCCCAAAACCTCTTATCCTTCAAAAGAGGAACCAAGGAGAAATGATCAAATCTTGACAACAAAGATGTCAATTCTACAGTCTCCTTATCATTGAGATTCCTAGAAAAATTGAAATTCCAGGAGATTAGAGCCAAAAAAGAACAAGCCATGGAAGCAATAGAACAATTATGAGACCGAGCCACTCTATATAAATGTAGAAAATCCGAGGCAAAGGAAGAGGAGCCCATCCAAAGATCCTCCCAGAATCGAACAAGTTCCCCATTGTGCACCCTCATTGAAAGATAACAAGACCAAAGTAGATAGATGTGAGAAAATGACTTCCAAGGTGCACGACAAGTTCCCCTCAAAACCATTTGTGAATCCCCACCATAATCATGAGGTTTTTGAAAGATACCCTCATTCTCACTCAATTAAGTATAAAAATATATTTCATCAACCATTTTCTTTACTTTTCACAAGTCTATATAAGAAAATACTATGAATGAAACCATAAACCCACTCTCCATGTATTTCAATTAATATTACATAATCATTTCAAATAGAATGCCCCACAGCTTACAATAAACGAGAGGGCACTGCTCATTTCAAATAGGCCCACTACATGTTCTATTTTGATAATCCGAATCGTTGAATGTGTAGAGCTCGTTGAGTACTTTATCCTTGTAAAAAATCACATTGATTGGATATCAATAGCTACTTGATCGGATTACATTTCTGTCAACAGTAAATATAATTTTTAAATAAATTGTTGACAAAAAATGATCCGATTAAGTAGCTATCGATATCCGATCAATGTGATTTTTTATAGAGATAAAGAATTCAATGAGCTCTACACATTGAATAATTCGGATTATCAAAACAAAACCTGTAGTGAACCTTACAAGCCTAACTGTACCATACAGTCCACTTGGATTGGAGACAAGCCTCCCCATAAAAAAATATAAGAGGGAAGGAAGTGATATGCTTTTTCGACAATTGTTCTCTGTCCTTTGTTTTTCTTTCTTGTTACTTAAACCATTAGGTTATAGTCTTATCAGGTTTTAGTAAATGATTTGCTGGGGGATTTTCAGAAGTTAAGATTTAGTTTTTGGACTTTTTCACAATCTTCCTTGGTTCTTATTTGGAAAGTGACCCAATAACAAGGTTTGAAACAATTTTTATTAGTAAATTAGAGGCTGTTGACAACATCAGAATTGAAGGTTTTGGGCCTATGTTGAAATTTTTAAATGAGATTTTTTTTTTTTTTTTTTTTTTTAATATCATGATTTTTTATGCCAATGCTATTATGCATTTGGAAAATAATTTAATATTTTTATATAATTCAATAGGAAATTTTATAATACACAATCTATTTTGGGGAGTTTTTTTGTGAATATTCTAAAAAACTAAACTATTTATGTAAATAATTAACTTTTCAAATTATTTAACAAACTAACTTTTTTTTAAAATCACAGGTTTAAAATACGATTTCATAGTGAAATCACATTTTGAACATGTAATGTCATATTAATATGGCCCACATCGATAATAAGAAGTTAATAATAATGAATGTTTGATAATGCAAATCAATATTTAAAATTAACAAATATATTAAGTAAAAATTATTTAAATCTATTTAGCAATTATAATTTATATGATTTAAAATTTCAAATGACACTTATAGTGTAACCTAAAATTTGAAAATTTTGAATTAATATAATATGTATTTAATTTTGACTGAATTTACTACAACCACTCCAACCCTACCATTACTACAACACTATCACCGTAACTATTGCGTTAAATTACACCTCCACCATCACCACTACAATATAAAAATTAAAAACTAAAATTTGAAATTTTTTATTTTGTTCATAGTAAACAACTCATTGAAGTTTATCATTTAAATTTGATCCACTTTTCAAACCCAATGATATAAATATCTAAGACAATTCTCTATCATATCTTCTCTAAGAGTAATGCTAGAGATCCTAAAAGTTCTATCAAATATCTCACGTGAGTGTGGGACTCACATGAGACCCATATAGTATGGGTTTCACACTCATGTCAGACATTTGGTAGAAATTTTGATAGAATTTTTGGAATTTCTAGTATTTTTCCTTCTCTAATCATCAACTAATCATCTCACTTACACATTATTGGGTCTAAAAAATTAATCTACAAATTTCTGTCAAATTTTTATCAAATATTTTTTGAGTTTAGAAAATTCAACACTCAGTATTATCAAACACCAGCTAATTAACTAAGGAGAAAATTTTATGGAAAAAAGGCACACCTCAATTAGATTGTTACATACCGTAAACCAATTGTGAGCAAACACTTTAACCATAAACAAAGACAACTGAAAATGAACATAATTGGAAAAAGGAGACAAACAAAGCATAAGCCCTTACATCAAAACAAATTACAAAACACCCTCTCAAACTAACTAATGAACAACAAATTCTTCCGTCGAGAGACTAAGCAATAAAATCCAACCAGAATAACAGCAAAACCAAGATGAATAACAAGTCATTAGAAAACTGTCTTCTCCAATGAATTGACTCCCCGGAGAGCACATCCATCCCCAAACCTTAAATAAAGTGGAATACCTCCTCTACCATGCTTCAAATTGCCACTGGTTAGCAAACCACATCAGAAATTCCAAAGCAAAATAAATAAATCAGTAAAAGCTTCAACAAAAACAGAGAAAAGAACTAAAATTCATAGTAGTTATTCAAAATCCTTAACATCATGAAGAATATCCAGCACATAACATATATCACACAACATAACATAATTATAAGGAGAAAGAGCAAGAATTATTGCCTACCGAATCTCTCACTAGTCCCGAAGCAACCAATTGCCGAGTTAGTGCACAAAGGTTGAGGTTATAGATCGTCACAAATCCAACACGTCAGCGTATCGCCGCCGAGACGGTAGACTTTTTTGCTCACTGGATGCACTCCAGATGCATTTCCAGGAACGACATTTCCATAGAGAAAATTGTAATTGGGAGGATGCTTCTTGACTAGTTGATTGGCTACTCTTCTCTTTTTCCTCCTTGTTTACAAGATGGACTCCGACCTCCCTCACTTGAAAATCTTCATTTCCAACCACTGAAATATTCAGTTCATCCCCACCTTCCAATTGATTTTCAAACTTCCTGAAAAATCTAGAAACCCCCTAGATGTTGATTTGTGATTATGTATCAATTTTAAGCAGAATATAAAAAATAACAATCCCAATCAAACAATCAAAAGAAAGAGACACAAAGATTTTACGTGGAAAAACCACAATTGGACACCTTCCAATTGTGATCAAAAAACCACGGGCCACAGCCATCAGAACAATCCACTAAGAAGATATAAAGGAATTACACAGGTATCACTCTCAATTATCTAGCGAATCCACAACGCCTAATTGAACCAACCTCTATGTGCCTCTTCCAACCCCATCTTCACCACGGAATTGTCTTCGATGAGCCACTCCGATTCCACCAAAGCTTGCACCGAATTCTTGAGAATCCTGGCGAAGAATAACTCTCTCTTTTGTGTAACAAACAAAACCTTTGATGTAGCCTTTTCAGATCATCAGTTAAATACTCAATAAGACATCAAAGAAAAATAAAATATCCCCAGATATAAACCTTTAAGAACCAAAAAGAAGATCTGGAGGACTTCAATCAATTACTTAGTTTTGGGAGAAAACCAAGTATTTATAGACAACCAAAAGTAATCCAAGATTGGGAAGAAATCAAACTCCTTGAGAAATCGGGATTACGAGGCTCGCTCGGCGAGGCTTTCGGCTCGGCGAGGAGAGTAAATTTCGTGATTTCTACTAGTGCCTTCGCTCGAGCGACGGATCCTTGGCTCGAGCGACCAATCACTTTCTTCAGGTTTTTGTATGGACGCAATCCTTGGCTCGAGCGAGCATTCCTTGGATCGAGCGAGCAAACCTTCGCTCGAGCGAGCTCTTCTTGGCTCGAGCGACCAATGGCAGACAAGCAATTTTCAATGCAATTTTCAATTTTGCTTCGGCCGCGAGCTGACCGGGCAGCTCGACCCCCGTAATAATCAGCGAAGTGGCAATCTTGAAAGCATTAACATCACAAACTTCTCTGCATGGCTCGATTCGGGTTGGATTCGCATCTAATAAACTCAAGGCCTCACTGAAATAAAAAGTGCGAAAATAAATACATCTGAAAGGAGTTTTGTCAAACGGGGTTGCCAACAATAAAAACCTAACACTTCCAATAACCTAACTGCATTATATCCTCATTAGCTTCTGGAATGCCAAAGGCAAATGGGAAATGACTCCAAGTCAGACTATTGGTCGTATTATTGATAATAGTATGTGCGTTACTATTGTAGTAAGGATCTTTTGTATTATTGGAAAGTGCATAAATAGAACACACACTCAAGGCTTGAATTCTGAAATGCGATGGCACAATAAAAGATATTGAAGATCCTGTATTTTTAAGATTAAACCAAGTTGGAATCTTGCTTTCCGGAAGATAAGCGTAAAATATGTGTTCTTCATGACATCCCTATACCAAAGAAACCTTAATTTAACCATTACAATTTTTTATTATTTTTATTTTTGTTTATTTTGAGAGAGAGACCTGTAGGGGAAGCTTCCTTGGATTCTCTGAGTACCTGCTTGAAAGCGTAACAGTTGGGCTTTCCATGGATCCTAAGTTGGGCAAGCCCAAATTATTCATTATCTCCATGTCAATATTCCCCAGGGGTTCTAACTTAAATTCGCCCATAATCTCAACTATATTGTCGCACATACCATAGAATAGAAATGGGCTCCAGTGCTTGATCACAACAAATTGATTCTTCCATATGTACTCCATGGTTGATGGAGCTGAATGCAACGCACATTTCAATTCTTCCAAATTCTGCAAGATTATACATACATCATAAAGGTTCTTTAATTCTACGGTTGATGGAAATGATTGAAATGTTACTTTCTCCAACAATGTACATTCAACAATCGACAATACTTTCACATTTTGCTCCACTGTAAGTGATTGAAGCCGTTTACACTCATTTAATTTAAGGATCTGAAGTCCAGTAAGACCTTTGATACAATTCGGGAGGCTACAAAATGGATTATTGCTCAGATTTAATATCTGCAATGAGGATAGGTTGCTAAGATCCTTTGGAAAAGTATCGTCTGATAAATTGCATTCCATAAGACTTAAGTGTACCAAATACCGTGGTAAAAGAGCACATGAAATTTCTACACTTCTTCTTGGTTTCGATAGAGAAAGCCAGATGAATGAATACCATGGTTTGACCTCCTTAGTGGAATAGAGTAGTTGAATTATGGCAATTCTATTTGCATTGAGCTTTGTTAAAGAATCCATAGTCCCTATCTCTGTTGGCAATTCTTTAATATTTGAGCAACCTGAGATGTCAAGTGTTTCCAAAAATTTTAGCATAACAATGCTTCTTGGAAGCTTCCTTAGATTTTTGCAATCTTTTAAATTTAATAAAACAAGTCTCCGAAGGTGTCCAATAGATTCATGAACCTCTACCAGCCGTGCACAATTTTCAAGTATTAGTTGCTCAAGATTGGGCACGTCCAAGAAATCAGGAGTTTCAGAAAGGCAATGGGAATGACTAAGATCAAGGATTTTTAATGACTCGAGAAATTGTAATAAAAAAAATTGTTGGTTATTAATGTTTATTTTTATTCTCAAACGAAATTGAAGGTTGAATGACAATTTTAGTCCTTAAAGTATACTTTCCATTTCATTTTAGTCCTTCAAGGTTCAATTTTGTTACTTTGGTCTTCAAAATTGTCAATTTGGTCATATATGTAACGTCCCTTTAAATTGATAACGGGAAAAATATTTAATCTTTGGTGAAAAATGATTTTGGTCCCTAAAGTATGTGTTCCTTGTCATTTTAGTTCCTTAAATTTCAATTTTGTCATTTGGTCTTCAAAGTTGTCAATTTGAGCTAGAACCAAATTGACTCAAATTGATAATTTTAAAGACGAAAATAACAAAATTAGAACTTAAAGAACTAAAAATAACAAAAAATGCATACTTTGGGGACTAAAATTGTCTTTCATTCATATTCCTATTATCAATGTAGATGGATGTTAGACTTAGGACCAAATTGACCCAAATTGACAATTTTGAGGACTAAAAATACGAAATTTAAATTAAAGGACTACAATGACAAACAACGTATACTTTAGAGACTAAAAGTGTCTTTTATCCAAATTGAAATGAAAACAAAGAAATGAGTAACATACCTTAGTTCCTTCACAAACTTTTTGCAAGTTTTTGTACCGCATCTCAAGAACAACTAGGCTCTCCAAAGGGAAATCATCACATATAGATTTGAAAGGGAATTCATGCCAAGACAACCATCGTAATCCTTTAGGAAAATTTTCAAAGCTTCCACTGACTTGTAAATATTTGAGTTGCAAAAGTTTTAGTTTGCGCATCCTTGCAAATGCATCAATTTCCAAAGCTATCTTATCTGAATTTCCTAGAGTTGTGCCTTCTGTATGGTAGGAGAAGATGCCAAACCAAGGTCTTTTAAACGAATTTGCTTGATGTTTTCTATTGACACCAAAGATTGTCCTGCAATATTTATCCTCCAAAAAATTCATATCAAGTATGAGGCTTCAATTTTTCCTGTCCCCTGACAAAGAATGAGAAGGAGATGACATTGATAAAAAAGAGTAATGCAATACAAACAAAATTTTTGTATGAAATTCTCATGTAAAATGATGTAGCTTTTGTTTCAAATAAAAACACCCACCAATGTGACTTATAATTTCAAAAATCCGACTAAAACATCATTCTAAATGAATTTTTTTTTTTTTTGGGGGTATAAATTTTCGAAGTTTGGATCATTTTTTTTTATAGTAATTAACTACACAAATAGATACAAAAATAAATGAGGAGCAAGGTTAATTCTTACCGTATTTTCTCTCAAGACATTAAAGGAATCCTTATGATTCCAGAGTCTACTACGTTCTCCTGGCTCATTAGGTGATTCTTGGCGCACAATTTCTCTTCCCATTTCTTGAACCAATTGATGCATCACCAACTTTTGGCTTTCATCAACCGTTAACAAGCATCTATCAATGAGATTTTGAATCCCAACCATTGGGTAAAAATCACATTCATTTAGAATTGTAACTACCAAATCTTCATCCATCCCAACAAAGAAACAAGCAACATGGAGGAATAAATTTTTGTCATGGTCATCTTGTAAAGAGTCATAGCTTATTTTGAGCTTTTCAATGACTTCAGAATTGGGAATTGCTTTCAATTTTTGTAGTTGACTTTTCCACACATTTAAGCTTCTTCCAGAAAAAGAAGAACCTAAAATTTTGATAGCTAGTGGAAGCCCTCCACAATACTGTACCACCCTTTCCAAGTCCTCTATGAAACCATCAATGGGACGGTTTTTTTCCAAAGGCATGCCAACTAAAGAGTTCCAAGGATTCATTATAATCCAAATTTTTAACCTTGCGAACCTTACAAACATCATGAGCCCTTAGCAACCGCTCATGTCTAGTGGTTATGATGATTTTACTACCTTGAAAAAGCCAATCTCGCATTCCAAGTATTGCATCTAATTGGTCCATTGTATCCACGTCATCTAGAATTACAAAAATTCTTTTGCAACATAATGCATCTTTAATTTTAACAATTCCTTCGTTAACATTGTACAATTTTTCCTTTCTTTTCTTTAAAATGTTTGAAAGAAGTTGTCTTTGTAACTGAAGTAAACCATTTGGTTGTTTTAGAGTTTCTCTTGCATTTGCAAGAAAACTACTACCTTCGAATATTGAGAAGTTTGAATTATATAGAAATTTGGCAATGGTTGTCTTCCCTATTCCACCGATCCCACAAATTGCGACTATACCAACATCACTACACTCATCTTGTAACCAAAGCCCAATATTTTTGGCTCGAGAATTCATTCCAATCAAGTAGGGGGAATTGCCCAAGATTGTGCATCTTAGTTTGTTTGCAACCACTTCTACAATTTTGTGGATAAATTTTGACTCGAATCTGAAAATAAGATCAAGATTAAAAATAAAGCACAATAAGAATGCCATGACTAGAACTTAATTATAAATTCTCATGCAATAATGAACAAAATGACTATGTTATTCTATTTGGTGAAACAATTGGATGAGTCCTAGATGAAAATAAAAGGGTTTTCACAATCATGGTTGTGCATCAATATTATTTTTTCTAATATAAATTGTTTTCTCTATTTTGCAATTTTTTTTATTTGTTATTTATATAGTAAGCTAAGCTATTAAAATTTTTGAAGAATAGTCTAGCTTTTTTTCAATAAAATTTTTAGGGTTAATTATACCAAAACCCCTCAACTATTAGTAAATATCATTTATCTCCACAACTATGAATATCCATACTTTTTGACCATTTTAACAATAAAAGTGTATAATTTTCACCCCCTCTAGACCACCTCTAGAATTGGTCAATTTGTATGATTTTTATACTTAAGAGGGTCAATAGGTACAGATTCACAGATAGGGGTAAAGTGATACACAGTCCTAGTTGAGGGGGTCTGTCTTGGTGTAATTGACCCAAATTTTTATGGTTGGAAATGAATAACTTCATATCATCTTTTCAAATAACTTAAAAGGGAGATGCATACTCAAAAAATCATAGTTAATAAATTCAAGTTTTTTTAGAATATTATGAAGAACTTCTTGTGAACCTGTACCTATTTGAAAAGAAATCGACTTGTAGTATGTTGAGATATTCCCTCGAGGACAATTTAACTCTTGTATTTAAGGGTTGTGTTCTAAAAATTAAAAGACGTCAAACTCTTGTAGTTAAGGAAAAGAAAATTTCATCCCAAATTTTGATTAAATAATTCTTAATCTAAAAGACCCTCGTATGAAATACTTTTAATGGATAAATTACAATTTGCACCCTTACACTTTGTACCAAATCTCACTTTGGCCCCTACATATGAAATCATGACAGTCAACCCCTTGTATATTTCTGGTCAAATCTCACTTTGGTCCCTAAATATGAAATTCTGACAGTCAACCCCCTAACCCCTTATACTTTTGGTAAAATCTCATTTTGGTTTCTACACAAGTGTCAATGTCCCATTTTTGTTAGTCAATTGTTTAAATTTTTAACAGAATCTAATCACGTGATACAAATGTGATTACAACATGAGGGTAAGGAAAATCATCTACACTTTCCACCAATACACACTTTATCCCAAAATTTACATTAACATATGACTGTATTAGACTAAAACAAAACTCAGATTGTGAACAATTAAGAAGATGAACTAGGATTTTGTATAAATTAAAATCACGAAACTCTATTTTTCATGGTAACACAATCTTTTGTTTATTCATCTTGTTGGGTTATGGCTTGTGGATCGACACCATCCCTGGTGGTGTCGACATTGCCTTCTTTTTTTGTTTTGTTCTGCTTCGGGGGTCGACACCAGCCTTGGTGGTGTCGACACCACCTTGTTGTTGTGCTCTTGGTGTAGCTATTGAAATTTGTGGTTGACACCAGTCTTGGTGGTGTCGACACTTACCCTGTTATTGGCCTTTGAGGACGACACTAGTCTTGGTGGGGTCGACTCTTCCATTGCTACTTCGTCTTGGATTGCATTATGAAAAATAGGGTTGACACCACTGTTTCCTAGGGTCGACCCTCATCTACAACAAAAAATTAGTGTCTCAACTTTTCTTCCTAAGGGTCAACACCACTGTCGCGAGGGTCAACCCCTGTGAGTTATTTCTAGATTTGGGTTTTGTTTTGGGCCCTACTTTTTGGGGGTTTGACTTATTTCTTCCTTTGAGTTTAGGGCTATTATTCTACCACTATAAATAGACCCCAAACATACTTTTCTTACTTGCTCTCTCTCTCTCTTCTCTCTTTAAACCGTGACTTCTTTCTTTTCTCTCAAAACTCAACTTTTCTTACCTAGATCTTCTGATCTACTCACTTAGAGCTACCTTCTCATCTTGGTCCTTTGAAATAGATTGTAGATTGTCTCAAAGGCTTCCTTTTGATCCAAGTGGCCCATGATTTCGTTGACGTTGAGTTTTTTGAGTTCTTCTCTTCCACCTTGTAAGCTTGAGGTAGGGATTCTCTGCACTTCCTTATGAGTCTTAACTTAGTTATTTGTTTTTATAAAACCAGTTTGTGAAAGAAACGAGTTTTTGAACAATCTTGGGTTTTGGTTTGAAATCAAAAAGAAGGGTTTTCAAATGGTCTATTGGGAATGGTTGTGGATAGATGTATATAAATGAGATATGATGAAATGATGGGTTTTATCTAGAAAAATGGTTTATAAAAGAAACACGATTTTTGCCCTAGAAATCTCAAATGTTGATTTTGTATTGATAAATGGAAAAGGTGTTAAAATTGTGAAACTGGGTTGATGTTGATGAGGATGGTGGAGTTGGGTATGTATTACCACTCACATCTTGGAATTTGAAAGTTTATCTTGATGAAAATTATTTATTGTCGGGAGATATATGTTTTGGGCTATCGGTGGAGGATAACTATGATTGTTGTAGAAATTGCATGAGAACTAAGTAATTTGGAACTATTTTCTCATCCATTTGCATTGGGCATTGTTGCGTATTATCACATTGAACATGTATATTGTTGTAACAGAAATGGTGAATACTTGGTGAATCTGGGTAGGGGATGTGGTTACAATGTTAAGTTGGCCTGTGTGTCCTTGGTGAAATACTAGAAACCCGTGCAGATAGGTATTGAGCATTCCGATTAATACTGGTAGAAATGATAAATTGGTAGTACTTGTATAGTCTACTTGTAGACACGTACCTAGAGATTCACAGAGTAGCATTGATTGTCCTGTTTTCTATTGAAAAGGAAATGTTTTATGAATTGTGATATAAACCTGGCATTACTTGGTTTGAAAGAGATATAAAATGTTTTGTCACTAGTATTGCATATGCATTTCACCCTTATATCTTTGTTAAGATTCATATACTGTGTTGGATTATTTCTATTGGGCTTTGGCTCAGCCTATGTAGAAAAACTATTTTTAGGTGCTGATGATATGCCTCCGCCAAGGCAATAGCTTGGGAGGACTTGGAAGCAAGAGCTTCATTTTGCTTATTTTCATTGTATTTATTTGTACAAGCTGAGGGCTTTAACTGTATTGGATTTTCCATCCATTTTGTTGTGACCAAGCACTGTCTTGGAAAATAGTAAGCTTTTAGGGTATTTCTTTTTTGCTTGAAGTTCATTTTATTGTGTAACATATGCTATAGATTTAGGGATAAACTTATGAATGTATATCTGCATATGCTACTCTTTTGTAAACCTATTAGGGAATTAATGGAATATAATCACCTTCCTATTATTGTCATTTACTAATATTGCGGTTGGGTTATTGTGGTTATTTTGGGGCGTTACAACTTGGTATCAGAGCGTACCAGGTTTGAATACTTTGGGTACGTGGGAAGTTGTTCTTACCACAATGGGTTTATCTCGCTTGATAGAGATATTTATAAGTATGGTGTTCTTTGTGATAACATGCTTACATGACTAAGTGGGTATGGAATTTAATTTCTAAGTTGTTGATTGGGTCTACGAGTTTCTAGAAGTCCTAGTAGAATAACACTTGATTGCTGCTATTTCTAATTGGAATTCTGGCAGCGCCGTGAAATAATCATTATCTAGAGAAGAAGTTCGTATGTGCTTATGTGGAGTGAATTATCTGTTGTCCATCGCATTAGGACATGAGTGAGTTAGCTTCGGCACATTTGTAAATGTAGTAATCTCTAGTGTTACCTTTATTAGGATGTTAGGACGTTAATCAGGCCAATGTGACTAAACCCGTGGGTCAGCAGGCATGGCACGCCTAGACGGCAGGAGGTGCCGTTACCGGATGATATTCCAGGGCAAGAAGAAGGGGTTAGTCAGGCCAATGTGACTAAACCAGTGGGTCAGCAGGCCATGGGTGCTTTGGCCTGTGAAATGGCTGGAGCTTTGCGAGAATCCATGGACATTTTTAGGGCTGAGAATCAAGTCCAGGCCTATGTTGCTGAGACAAGGTCGTCCTTCTTAAAGAGGGAGTTCTACCGGTCTAATCCAGATGAGCTTATAGGGGATCCGAAAGAGCCCTTATAAGTGAATGAATGGCTCAAGCAGATGGTTAAGATGTTCAAGATGCTTGGCATCGAGGGCGATGGGTTGAGAGTGACCTTGGGCATCCTTCCAGCTAAAGGGAAATACGGGACAGTGGTGGATAGAAGTTTGCGCATGGGCGCATTGGGGTGACTTAGGAGGCCTTTGCTAACACCTTCCAGGGCAAGTTCTTGCCTCCCACCGCTAGGGAGAAGTTGAGAGATCAATTTCTGAAGCTCAAGCAGCTTAGCTTACTTGTAGCCGAGTTTGAGACAACTATCACTAGCCTCTCTAGATTTGCACCGAAACTCATGGTGACAGAAGAACACCATTGTATCAAGTTTGAGAAGCGATTGAGGACCGGGCTTCTTTTCAAAGTAGCTGAGTCAATGATTAGGGACTATGGACGCCTTGTGGAGGCGGCAACGCATCTGGAGACCGTGGTTCAGGTGGAGGAAGAGCGGATGAGAGGCTCTAGGAGAAATTATGAGGTTCAGGGAGAGATTGGGGATAGTAAGAGGCAGAGGGGTTCCAACCCACAGTAGTCCTATGGAGCACAGTCTAGGTCCACTTTTCCTATACCGGGTTCCAGGTGAGGGAGAGGTGGTCAGGGAGGGATCACTTGTTTCAAGTGTAGCCAGCTAGGTCATAAGTCCACTGTTTGCCCGAAGAAGAGAGGAGGCGCCTGCCTGCACCATCGCTAGCCTGCTCACAAAGCCAGAGTCGAGAGAGAGGCGCCGCACATTATCAATGTGGGCAATCAGGGCACGTGAGGAGGTTTTGCCCTCAATCGGGTGGCACATCTGGTGTATCTAGCCAGAGGCAAACACAAAGTCTTCAACTGACACAGTCAATATAGGCCTCGAGGGCCAATTAGGGAGACTCTTCAGCTCAATCTATGCATCAGACTTATGCTTCGAGGGATGAATAGGTAGAGTAGAGACCTACAGGGATTGTGTGATGTTACTACGCCAGATTTTGTGTCAGTACCTTCAATAGTGAGAGGTAACTTCTTGTTATATAATTTTATTGCCAATGTGTTAATTGATATGGGTGCATCTCATTCTTTTATCTCGCCTGCATTTGCATCAGCATTAGGGCTAAAAGTGGCTCGGTTAGCATCTCCACTCAGGCTAGAGTCACCAGTTGGTCGTGAGGTTGTGTTGGACTAGGGGTGTCGGGATTGTCAGATAGAGGTTGTCGATCACAGACTTTTTTTTGCTTTTGTGTTGATTGATATGTTGAGCTTTGATGTCATATTGGGTATGGATTGGTTGTCATCTTATCGGGCAGTTATAGATTGTTACTGTCAGAGGGTTACTGTATGTACCTCGAGTGGTGATTGTTTTTATTTCTTTGAAGACAGAGTTGACAGAGCCCTATTGTCATTATGTGATCCGTGTGGTCAGAGCGAGCTTAGTCTCCTACTTGCTACATTGTTGGGTGCGGAGAGTAATACGGTTCTAGTTGAGTTACCGAGGGTAATTTGTGAATCCCTGGACTTCTTTCTGGAGGATCTCACTAGTTTACCACCACACCGTGAGATTGAGTTCTTTACTGATTTAGTGCCTGGCATGACACCGATTTCTATACCACTGTTTAGATTTGCACCCACTGAGTTGTGTGAGTCGAAGATTCAACTCCAAGAATTACTAGATAAGGGCTTTATCCACCCTAGCACATCGTCTTGGGGAGCACCGGCTATCTTTGCTAAGAAGAAGGATGGCACATTGTGACATTTATTATCAGAAATTGAACCAGGTAACTATTAAGAACAAATACCCAATGTCTCGTATAGATGACTTCTCTGATCAGTTGAAGGGATCTTGTTGCTTTTCTAAGATAGACTTGAGATCGGGTTATTATCAGTTAAGAGTAAAGGAGGAGGATATCCAGAAAATAACATTTCGTACACGGTATGGCCATTACGAATTCTTAGTGATGCCTTTTGGGTTAACCAACACACCTGCCATGTTTATGGATTTGATAAATAGGATCTTTCGAGAGTTCCTGGACCATTTTGTGGTCGTCTTTGTTGATGACATCCTGCTTTATTCACCATCTGAAGAGAAACACAAGGAACACTTGCGAGTTGTGTTTAAATTGCTTAGAGCCTACAAGTTGTATGCTAAGTTCAGAAAGTGTGAATTCTAGCTGAAAGAAGTAAAATTCTTAAGCCATGTAGTATCCGGAGAAGGAGTGATAGGAGACTCTTCTAAGATAGAAGCAGTGCAAGATTGGGACCAACCTAAGAATGTCTTTGAAATTCGTAGTTTCTTGGGGTCAGCTGGGTATTACCGTCGGTTTGTGAAGGATTTCTCTAGATTAGCCTCACCATTGACTAGATTGACGAGGAAGGGAATTAAGTTTGTATGGAGTAAGACTTGTGAGAAGTCATTTCAGGAGCTTAAGATTAGACTTACCACTGCTTCAGTGTTGATTATTCCGGAGAGGGGTTTGGGCTATTCTATATATTATGACACATCTCAAGAAGGTTTGGGTTATGTCTTGATGCAGGAGGGAAATGTAGTCGCTTATGGCTCGCGATAGTTGAAAGCACACGAGAGAAATTATCCCACTCACGACTTAGACTTCGCAGCTGTGATCTTTGCTTTGAAGATTTGGAGGCACTACTTGTATGGTGAGAGGTTTAAGGTATTTTCCAATCACAAGAGTTTAAAGTATCTGTTTTCACAAAAAGATCTGAATCTGAGGTAGAGAATATGGATGGAATTTATGGAAAATTATGATATTGAGTTGCACTATCATCCAGGAAAGGCCAATGTAGTGGCCGATGCCTTGAGTAGAAAATCCTTTAGCAGTATAGCTAGCACTGTCATTCAGGAATAGGAGATATTGGGTGCTATTAGTGAGTTTGACTTGCACCTTGGCGAGTTCGTTGAGTCAGTAGCTTTGTTTACGATGGTTGCACAGCCTAAGCCAAGTTATAGAAGCACAGTGGGGTGATCTTGAGGTAGAAGCCCTCCGAGAGAAGATATCTAGTGGGAAGGTAGAGAAGGGCATGAACGTGTATTCTGACTCGAGTGTTAGATACATTGACCGTCTCTTTGTGCTGGAGTCTTGTCGAGAGGAGGTACTCTGAGAGTTCTACCATTCACGCGTTGCAGTACATCCGGAAGGCACAAAAATGCACCGTGACCTTAGCCGCTAGTTCAGGGAAGAGGGGAATGAAGAAGGATGTAATCGTGTTTGTGTCGAGGTGCCTTACTTGTTAACAAGTGAAAGTTGAGCATCAGAGGCCAGGAGGTTTGTTATAACCCTTTCGAGTGGAAATGGGAGCATGTTATGATGGATTTTGTTGTAGGTCTTTGGAGAACTCAACGAGGTAATGATGCCATTTGGGTGATAATTGATCGGTTGACTAAGTCAACGCATTTTGTACCTATGTGCACGAGTGACTCGATAGGTTATCTTGTAGACCTTTATATTAGGGACATTGTTTGACTTCATGGGATCCCAGTCACTATTGTTTTGGATAGAGATTTGTGTTTTACGGCTCGGTTGTGGTAGAGTCTATAGAATGCCTTAGGCACTAAGTTGACCTTTAGCACCGCTTATCATCCTCAGAATGATGGGCAATCCGAGCATACCATTCAGATGCTTGATGATATGCTTCGGACTTGTGTTCTAGATTTTAAAGGGTTATGGAAGAAGCACTTGCCCTTAGTGGAGTTTGGCTATAACATTGGCATGGCACTATTTGAGGCCTTGTATGGCCGATCGTATAGATCTCCTGTGTGTTGGGCCGAGGTGGGTGATGCACTGATGATAGGTCCTGAGTTAGTCTGGGAAACGACAGAGAAGGTTGCACTTATTCGTACGAGGTTGATCACGGCTTATAGTCGTCAGAAGAGCTATGCCGACTATTGGAGGAGACCGTTGTCCTTTGAGGTAGGAGATCACGTCTTCTTTAAGATATTACATAGATGAGGTTTGATGAGGTTTGGGAAGAGTGGGAAGTTATCTCCTAGGTTTATTGGACCTTTTGAGATCCTAGAGCATATTGGAGAGGTAGCCTATCGTTTGGCCTTGCCGCCGCAGCTTTCCGGGATTCATGACGTGTTTCATATATGTATGCTCCGGAAGTATGAGCCGGATCCATCACATGTGTTGGATTAGACTGAGCTAGAGGTAGGTGAGGATATCTTGTATGAGAAGAGACCGGTTAGAGTTTTAGACACTCAAGACCAAATCTTGCGTGGCAAGATAATTCCTTTGGTGAAAGTGTTTGGGAAACATCATGGGGTTAAGGAAGCAACTTGGGAACGTGAGTTGGAAGTCCATGAGAAGTATCCAGACCTATTTGTTGATGTTTGAACTTGTATTGAAAATCTTGTCATGTTAATGTAATACAAACGTTGTATATGATTTGGAAATTTGAATTGTATATTTAGTAATGAAAAGGTGTTTATCATGGTGATGAGAATGAATGACCGGTGGATGGGTCATGGTGATGAAATTGAATTGCTATCATTGTTATAATTGGTTTAAACATGGTTTTGTTGTTGATTTAAAATTTTGGGGACGAAATTCCTTAAGGGAGGAAATTATAGCGATATGGGCTTAGACTCAACCCACTTATTGCTTTTGAATTTGGGAGACAATATCCGTAGCAATCGTCCTTCCTTTTGCTCTTGTTGGGTTATGGCTTGGGGGTCGACACCATCCTTGGTGGTGTCAACTTCCTTCTCTTCTTTGTTTTGTTCTGCTACAGGGGTCGACACTAGCCTTGGTGGTGTCGACACCACCTTGTTGATGTGCTCTTGGTGTAGCTACTGAAATTTGGGGTTGACACCAGTCTTGGTGGTGTCAACACTTACCCTGTTATTAGTCTCTGGGGTCAACACTAGTCTTGGTGGGGTTAACCTTTCCGTCGCTGCTTTGTCCTAGGTTGCATTTTGAAAAATAGGGTTGACACTACTATCTTTTAGGGTCGACCCTCGTCTACTGCAAAACATTAATGTCTCAACTTTTCTTCTTGAGGGTTGACACCACTATCGCGAGAGTCGACCCCTATGAGTTATTTCTAGATTTTGGTTCAGTTTTCGGCCCTACTTTTTGGGGGATTGACTTATTTCTTCCTTTGACTTTAGGGCTATTATTCTACCACTATAAATAGACCCCATACATACTTTTCTTACTCACTCTTCCTCTCCCTCTCTCTCTCTCTCTCTCTCTCTCTCCTCTCTTTAAACTGTGACTTCTCTCTTTTCTCTCAAAACTAAATTTTTCTCTCATAGATCTTCAAATCTACTTACTTAGAGGTACCTTCTCATCTTGGTCCTTTGAAATAGATTGTAGCTCGTCTTATAAGGGCTTCCTTTTGATCTGAGTGGCCCATGATTTCATTGATGTTGAGTTTTCCGAGTTCTTCTCTTCCACCTTCTAAGCTTGTGGTAGGGATTCTCCGCACTCCCTTATGAGTATTAACTTAGTTATTTGTTTTTATAAAATCACTTTGTAAAAGAATCGGATTTTTGAACAATCTTGGGTTTTGATTCGAAATCAAAAAGAAGGATTTTCAAATGGCCTATTGGGAATGGTTATGGATAGATGTGTATAAATGAGATATGATGAAATGATGGGTTTTATCTAGAAAAATGGTTTATAAAGGAAATAGGGTTTTTGCTGTAGAAATGTCAAATGTTGATTTTGTATTGATAAATGGAAATGGTGGTAAAATTGTGAAATTGGGTTGATGTTGATGAGGATGGTGGAGTTGGGTATGTATTACCACTCACATCTTGGAATTTGGAAAGTTTATCTTTATGAAAATTATTTGTTAACTAGATGTAACAACCACCTTCGTAAGTAATTAAGTTAATCATGTGATTTGTAATGATTGTGTGGTTATGTGTTAACTATGTGCCATGTGTTATTGAAATGTGTTATTATGAACAGATATGTGTAGATACATAATGAACTTGTTCGAATTAGTAATTTAAACAAGTTAGAAACGAATAATTGGATAGGTAATTAGAGCCTAATCTACATCGGTCTAAGTAAGTTTAGTTTAGTAATGGGACTTGATTTAATTTGGGTGCATTGGATACAATTTAATTTAAATTTCTACTTAAGTGAAAGCCTAAGAATAATTAGAGATGAAATAAAATAATAAAAGAAGAGAATATATATATATATAGAGAGAGAGAGATGTAGTGGGTTTTGTTGGAGAGCTTAGGTTAAAAACAACAACAAGAGAGTTCTAGAAAGGGAGAGAAAGAGTTCAAGAAGAAGAAAAGAGGGGAAAGAAGAAGAGCAAGAGGATTAAGCCAAAAATTTCCGCAATCTAGCCACTAAAGGTAGGAATTCTCCCCTTCATTCATGGATTTAAGTTATCAAACTCATGATCCTTTAGAATTTAAGTTTTATTTGAGTGGTATAAGCATATATGATCATAAAAGTGAGAAATTAGATGACTTAATGCTCAAACTATTCTTGTTTATATACTTAATTTCTTGCATGATGTTCATGATATCTAAAAGTTTCAAAGAGTTTTCTCCATGAATTTAGAGGCTGAAGCTTTTGATCACATGTTCTTGAGTTTAGAAATATAAGTCAAGTTTTGATCTTCCAATTGAGTATTGAGCTTGGTGATTTAGTTTAATTTGTCCTTGATGTTGAAAATCCAAGCTTATATTGTTTTCAAGAGGTCCTTGGAAGTGAAATGTACGGAAATGAAGTTTCAAGATGCACAAGTCAGCTCCAAAACTGAAGCAGAATTTTAGACTGTTTTTTAAGCAAAATTGCACATGCGGCCTAGGGCACTGCACGTGCAGAAAACAGGGCACATAAGGTGTGTTTGATTGGGGGGGGGGGGATAAGGAGGGGATTATTTACTATTGGGATTGTAATCCGGGGGAGGCTCTATATCCGGCGTTTGTTTTTTTTTTTTTAGTCCGTCGAACATAGAGTCCGGCCGGACTCCTTATCCCCTATATGGGGGACTATTGTATCCTGGGAGGGGAGGGGTATGGGACAATTTTCGGGGGACTATCCACTGTTAAAATTAGGTGATGAAATGACCATTTTGGACCCTCTACTATTTAATTATGTATTATATTTAGTAAAATTCAATAAAATTTAAATGTGTCAATTTAGAAATAAAATAATTTTGTTTAACTTTTTATGATGTTTTATTTATTTAATTTTTTAAAATAATTTTTTATAGATATTTTATTGATGTTTTATTTTAAAATTTTGTTTATAATTTATTTAATTTCATTATTTAAATTTTAAGAGATGCTTTATTTAATTTCATTATTTAATTATTATTATTTTTAAAAATAAATTTATTTAAAATTTTAATTAAAAAAATAACATATATTTTTATTGATATTTTATTTATTTTATTTATTTAATTAAAAAAATAAATTTATTTAATTGTGTAAAAAATAAAATAAAATAAAAATTTATTTAATCTAGCTAAAAAATTAAAATATTAAAGATATGTTTAATATTGCTATTACTTAGTAAACAATTAAAAAAGGTAAAATAGTCATTTGTTCATTTATCCTATCCAGTCCGTCCAACCAAACATTGGATTCACTAAAAATAGTCATTTCCAGACATCTAATCCCATGAAAAAACAAACACAGGATACATATCCAATCCAACCAAATAATCCGGGAGATTCACAGTCCCAGGACTCAAGTCCGATGGATTCTAATCCCCCCTTATCCATTTCGTCTAATCAAACACACCCATAGAGTACATACACATCGCTTTAATTGCACGCGGCAGGCGACGCGGTGGCATTTTCGTACGTACGGTTTTTAGGAAGTTTCCAGTTTCATTTTCGCTCCATTTGTCCAACTTTCGGGCCTTCGTTTATATGGTTTTTATGTGTGACTGAAGTGAATGTAAGTATTGAGTTTTTGTACTTGAATATGGCTATGTAGGTCGCTTGCACGAGGAGTACCATTCAACGAAACATTGTGAGTAATGTCTTTGTAAAGATATTTTTATATAAATGATTTTATAATGGTTATGCTATACGATGTTATATGAAATCTATGTATTATTTACGAAATGTCTGATGTGATAAGTTATGCGATGGAATTTCAAAATGATTATGATATGACAGGTTTTCTGAATACGTATGATTGATAAGAATGAGTGAGATTCCTTATCTGATTATCAAAAGTGTCATTATGAACATGTGCTTTGATTTTTAGAACCCTCCGTTATGTCTAAGTCGATCAATTGCAATCGTTATGTCTATGTCGATCCGTTGCAATCGTTATGTATATGCCAATCCGTAATGGTCGTTTTTGCCTATGTTCTAGGTCCATTGTGATTGTTTAGCTAATATTTTATTTGGTACTATTAGGTTATACCACAAGACGTAAAATGTTATGAATGCTAAAGATATTTAAATATGATAAATACTTCGTTCCGTCGTGAACGTTATGTATGGTATGTTGTTAAGGGTTTAAGAATGCCTTTGGACATGTACTGCACCATGTGTTAACTATGAAAGGTTTGCTAAAGATTTGAGGAACTCCAATTATTAGCACAAGTATCCGGATAATACTTTGATCTTGTTAAGAACCTTGTTCTGATTTTATAAGCTATGAATGTCATTCATTTAACCTTTGTACATTGAGATTAGTCACTGGACTTTAGCTTACTGTTTGTTTATATATATATATATATATGTAGGTGATCACGCACCGCACCGGACTTAGTGGCGTTGACCGAACCTTATTTTATCAAGCCAACCACTGTGCCTCACTGCGAGGTTCCAAACCGTCACATGTCAAGGCTTATTGGGTGGCTCACATTTACCCTTTTGAAATTGTGATTAAGTGACAAGAATGTTTTATGACCTTTGTTCAAATTATTTTTGGCAATGGGATTTTAATTCCTTGACCTATGTTTTATTTTTGTATATACGTGTGGCATGGACTTAAGTGTGTGAATATATATATATATATATATATGTGAAGGTTTGTTTGTTCATTCAAATCCTCACAGCTCATTGGACAAAATATTTTATCGATTATTAGCTTCCGCCAGCCCTGTTTACTGTATTACTAATAAGCAGGACTGTTGTAATCACGGATTACTGGCCGGTTACAATGCTAAACCTATAGGGGTGGGTTCGGGTTGTGACACTAGAGATATCTGCTTTGGGCTATCGATGGAGGCTAACTATGATTGTTGTAGAAATTGCATGAGAACTAAGTAAATTGGAACTATTTTCTTATCCATTTGCATTGGGCATTGTTGCATATTATCACATTGAAAATGTATATTGTTTTGAGAGTAATGGTGAATACTTGGTGGATCTAGGTAGGGGTGTGGTTACAATGTTAAGTTGGCCTCTGTGTCCTTGGTGAAAGACCAGAAACTCGCGTGGATAGGTGTCGAGCCTTCCGATTAATGCTGATAAAAATGACAAATTGGTAGTACTTGCATATTCTACTTGCAGACACGTACCTAGAGATTCGCAAAGTGGCATTCACAGTCTTTTTTCTATTGAAAAGGAAATGTTTTATGAATTATGATATAAACCTAGCATTGCATGGTTTGAAAGAGATTTTGCATGGTTTGAAAGAGATATAAAATGTTTTGTCACTAGCATTGCATAAGCATTTCACCGTTATATCTTTGTTAAGATTCATATACTGTGTTGGATTATTTCTATTAGGTTTTGGTTCACACTATGTGGAAAACTATTTTTAGGTGCTGATGATATGTCTCTGCCAAGGCAATAGCTTGGGACGACTTGGAAGCAAGAGCTTTATTTTGTTTATTTTCGTTGTATTTTTTTGTACAAGCCGAGGGCTTTAATTGTATTGGATTTTCCATCTATTTTGTTATAGCCAAGTACTGTCTTGGAAAACTGTAAGCCTTTAGGGTATTTCTTTTTGCTTGAAGTTCATTCTATTGTGTAGGGCTTATTTCCAGCTTATTTCAGCTTTTAACTTAATTTAAGCTATTTTGATGTGTTTGGTTCAGCTTAGCAATACAGCTTATAGCTTTTTGTAAGTCAAAAATCAACTTATTCTTTGAGTGAGGGAGGAGAAGCTTAATTTATAAGTCAAAAATCAGCTTATGTTCACAGCTATAAGCTATAAGCTGTTAGGCTATAAGTTATAATCACTTTCTCACAGCTCTACCAAACGGGGCTATATTCATGGATAAACTTATGAATGTATATCTGCGTATGCTACTCTTTTGTAAACCTATTAGGGAATTAATGGAATATAATTACCTTCTTATTGTTGTCATTTATTAATATTGCGGTTGGGTTATTGTGGTCATTTCGGGGTGTTACACATTTTTTTTTTTATTATTTCAAAAGCTCTACTTTCTTGCCTTTTCGTCCCAATTCTTACGATACGATCACACACACACATACACACACACACACACACACATATGTATATTGTATTATATATCTCTCATGTGCTTATCACGTAGGGCAAAGTATATTGGTGGGAAATATGGATGATTTTTTTCTCTTACCCTCATTTCGTAGTCACATTTTTGTCACATGATTGGATTTTGTTAAAGATTTAAAAATGAAATAACAGAAGAGAGACATTGATACTTGTGTAAGGATCAAAGTGAGATTTGAGTAAAAGTGCATGTGGTTGACTATCACGATTTCATGTGTTGGCACCAAAGTGGAATTTAACCAGAAGTGCAGGGCGTTGATTGTCATGATTTCATGTGTAGGCAAGGTTTTGAAAAGCGGTTGCGGTCGCTGTAACGGTTACAGTGACACGGTAGTGGTTGCGGAGTGTAAAAGCCGTAGCGTAACGGTTGCGGTAACCGGAATTGTGATTTTTTATTTTTATTTTTCGCACAATTTGAAAAAAACTTACCGATACACACACACACACACATATATATTCAGAATCAGATTTATTGGGATTTAAAATAAATTTTGATCGTTTTTTGTTAATTTTTAAGTATGATCCAATAATATATTTCATATTTTCAAATCACTATAAAAGGAGTTTTTTACATTTTATTTTAATAGTTAATAATTTTAAGAATAATTGATTTTAAATGTTCACAAATTATTTTTTACCAATACCTAAACTAATTGAATAAAAAAATTCACAATTATTAAATGAAAGGATTATAAAAATAAAATTTGTGCCATAAATTGTTTTTAAAAAAATTATAAAGAAAAAAAAATTCATATAAGATTTTTTCTTTAGGCTTGGATCACTTGAGCATTTGTTCTTTTTTTTTTTTTGTAAGTTTTTGTTTTTTGTTTTTTTGTTTTTTGTTTTTTTTTTTTTTTTGGGAAGTGAAGTTATTTAGAATATTGTAAAATGGTATAACGGTGTCTAACAGGCCGTTACGATACCGCTACTGCTGTTACGTAACACCGAAACGTCCGTTACATATGTAAATTTTCGTCATACCACTATAATGGCCGTAACAAGTGGTGGCAACCACCACAACTGTTACGATTGTGACCTCTTTTTAAAACCTTATGTGTAGGGATCAAAGTGAGATTTGGTGCGAAGTGCAGAGGTGCAAAATGTAATTTACCCTGCTTTTAATTATGAAATCCCAAAAGGGTGGTGCAAGTAATGCTTAGCTAAAAGATGACATGGGAAGAAATTACCCATCAACTTGATTTTGTAAATTCATCCCTGCTAAATTTGCAGCTTCTTCGAGTGCTGCCCTCCATTCTTGTATCTTGCCCTTCCATTCATCTTTTTTTTCAGCCCCTTCTGTATGGAATTTCTCTTCATGCCTTGTGAATACTTCTTCAAAACTTTCCATTTGCTTCCTCACATGGGATGGATGCACGTGATAGAAGACAGGTAGCACTACATGCCCAGTTGTCCTTCTACGTTTGAGGATCATTACAAGTTCATCAAGACACCAGCTTGAAGAAGCATAGTTTTTTGACAAGACAACTATCGAAATCCTCGACTCTTGAATTGCTTTCTGCAATTCAAACTTAATATTTTCTCCTCTTTCAATTTCGTCATTGTCTTTAAAGGTGCGAAATCCTCTATGCTTTAAAGCTATGTAGAGGTGGTCAATGAATGTCTTGCGAGTGTCTTCACCTCTAAAGCTCAAGAACACATGATAACTACATGGAGAATCAGAAGAGGAGGCATCTTGGGCTCTAAGAATCTCCATTGGATTAAAGCTCCACAAATAATTAAGGAGAGAAGAGTTATGGGATGGAACGAATGCTATCCGTCAAGGCATCATATATATTTTATAGGAGATGTGACTACATATAACCATATATCCAAGAGGAAGGTCTGAGTACAAAATAAAATAAAATAAAATAAGGTGAGGAAATGCTACCATAATTTACCTGTTGATTTGTGATATATCATGGAAGATTCAAAGCTAGTGAATGGACATTTTAAGGAGTAAATATCTATCATAAGAAAATTATCTTTTGCAACAAATGTGAATGAGATTCCATGGGTAGACATTTTGGGCGTGGAAGAAGCTACTAGGAAGTTGGGGTAATAAAAAAAAAGGGGTTTAGCTTCTCTCAAGTTGTCATCTCAACTTGAGAGAGTGTTTGAGCTTGGTAGGCTTATTTTGGGACCAATTTCGGTGATCCAAACCATTTACATTTTAGGATTCATTGAGTAGAATATTTATGAAAAAAATCAAGATGATTAGACATCGGTAGTCATATGTTTGGATCATATTTGTTTTTAAAAAATGGATGACAAATATAATTTCAAGAATAGCCATCCGTTTTTTGTAATACGAATTTGATACAAACATATAAATACCGATGTTTGATTATCTTGATTTTTTTACTCAACAAGTCTTAAAAAATGAACTGTTTAGATCACTAATTTACCAAACCCAAATGCTCTCTCACACTGAGATGACCAACCTGAGAGAAGCCCACTGCAAGAAGAAAATGAAAGGTGTACAAACGTGTGTGCAAAGGGTGGGATGAGCAAGGTTGGACCAAGATGCTTAGAAAGTGGGGATTTGTATTTAAAATTTTTTTTTTTTTTTTATCAAATTCACAACATTTTACACAATTCTTATAAAATTTAAAAAGGTCCATTTTATAATACAATATTTTTTTGAGTGTGTATCACATCTATATCTATACTATATATTAATCAAAAGGAGGTTTTTAGCCCCAAGCTTTGTGGGAGCTCCAATCTCCCAATCTAAATTTCCTGATTTTTTGATTTAAAAAAAAAAATCTTAGCATTTATTAACTTCTCCCAACTCCCTAGTCTTACCCTCATAATAACACTTTAATGCATTAAGAACAAGTATAAAAAAAATTCTTTGAAATCCAACACATATGAATTCCTTAAAAAGTACCAACACATATGATTATTATCCCTCATAATAACACTTTAATGCATTAAGAACAAGGATAATTTTTTTTTTTGAATAATCCAGCACATATGATTATTGTCAAAATATTAAATTTTAATATAATATAATAAAAAATAGACATTTAATTCCTTGAAAAGTCCAACACATATGATTATTATCAAAATATTAAACTTTAATATAATATAAAAAAGGAAAAAAGAAGACATTTAAAAAAAAATATTTAAAAATCACAATTTACATATATAGATAATTATAAACACAATCTGTGCATAGCACGGATGATATGCTAGTATAAGTTATGGCAATTTGTGAAATTTTCGATTATAACTAAAAAAAATTACAAATAGTCACATAACCAAATATTTTTTCCATCATAATAAAAATAATCACAATTAGTCATAATCAACATCAAAGTAGGTTATAACTAAACAACTCTTTAGTTATTATCATAATGAATCATAATAAAGTTACAACATACTTACCCAAAAAAATAAAGTTACAACAAATCACTTTTTATATTTTTATTTTTTTGAGCATCGAAGAAAATGTTATTGTTGAAATTTCATTGTACATAGAAAACAATTTATCATAACCAAAAAATGGTTTAATTACAAAAAAAAAAAAAAAAAATCTCAAGGTTTCACACATTTTAGTCGGTCAAGTCAGGTCAACTAACTATTATTATTATTTTTTACATTAAAACTACTTTAATTATTAATAAACTAGTCTATGTTAAGAAATAAGGAGGAAAATAAAAAAAATAAAAAAAAAAGTCAGGTCAGCTAACTATTATTATTATTTTTTAAATTAAAACTGCTTTAATTATTAATAAACTAGTCTATGTCAAGAAATAAGGAGGAAAATAAATAAATAAAAAAGGAAAGTGGGCAGTAGAGAGAGAGAGAGAGAGAGAGAGAGAGAACAAAAATGGTGAAAAGAAGGTAGGCGAATGGCAATTAAAAAAATCTTGATCCTTGGATGAATTTGGAAATTAATCTTAATCCTTAAAATAAAATATATTTTAAGACATTTTGACATATTTTTTATTATATAGATAATAATTTACTTATGCCTCATTTGGCAACTTTCATTTTAGTCAAAAAGTTAAAAAAGTCACTATAATTATCACATCACTCTTCCTACTTTTCTGCCAACCGTATTCTCAATAGAACAAGGATAGGTACAATCTAATATTTACAAATGTAAATTTGATCTAACAATTGAATTAATCCTCTCTTAATTTTCCTTCAACAGGAGAGAGAGATGGTGGTGTAGTGATTTCCCCCACTTTTTCGATCTCCCTCTTCTCTGTCTCTCTCTTTCCAGTCCTCCTCTAGATTTGATATTTATCTCACCAATCCGGCCATTATAGCCTTACCTTCTCTACTCTCGAGTTCAAAACTTTAAGATCTGGCTTGAGATCTTTTCACAATCCGAACACCGATGTTGCATAACGCGTTTGTTTCACGTTAGGCAACCTCCTTAACTTGAATGTTCTATCTTGACCAGTGGAGGTAGGGGTCTTTAGATTACAAGTTGAAGGTTGTGGAATAGTGTAGTTTTAGATGAGTTTAGTAACGACTTGGATATTGATTTTTTTCTGTTTGATTTTTTAATTTATTGATTTAATAATCATTCCCCAGTAAAGGTTTATTTCCCTCCCTTGTGAGGGCCTTTTCTCTTCCTCTATGGAGGCTTGAATCCTTCCTTCTATGGAGACTTTTACCTCATTTTGAGATCTTGTGATATTATTGTACTAAATTGATCTAATCTTTTATCGGTTTTGCAATGAAGATTTTCTTTCCGATCCAAAAAAAAAAAAAAAATTGCATTAACCAAACACGATCAATTTTAACATGGAAAACAATCAGTAAAAAGTACAAATAAATATAAATGTTATTTGATTAAAAAATTACTGATATCCGGTCAACTTGATTTTTAGCAAGTATGTTTTACTTGATATTCTTTAAAAAGTGAATGATTTAAATTATCAAATTAGGCCTCATAATAGACCCAATTATCCATGCAACAATTATGTGCAACAACCATTCCAAATTCGACTTTTGCCTTTTTTAACCAGATGCCTATCCATTTAATCTAAAAATTTTATAGCCAAGCTAGCTGCATAGTCTTCTCAAGACAAAACTACTCACTTGGAGTGATTAGTAAAGTAAATTTCAACCACTACGGTTATATAGAAAATATTGGAGATTTTACATTTCATATATTTGTAATTGGGAAAGTTATAAATTAGTGGGACAGTAAAAAAATAATTGTATTATAGATGAGGCATTGAATTTTCGTGCCTTCTTTCTTTCTTCCTCCTTGCATATATCTGCATTTGTTTTCCTTTCAAAGAGAGTATAAATGTATGTTTGCTGGACAAACAGTTTGTAATTCTGCTACTTTTTGTTGTGGATCATTTTATCCTAAGAGATAGACGTCCAGATTCTGGTAGCATTGTTGGGAGGGAAAATCTGTCTTAAGAAAACAATGTTAAACATTGGACTTGATCCTTTCGGAAAAAATATTCTGTAAGTTTTTTTTCCGTTTTTCTGGTTTTATTGAATCCACATTTATCCGTCCCTTTTTCCAGATTGTGATTTGTTTCAGTAATAAATTAGAATCTGTCATTTTAATTTTATTGTTTATTAAATCAAATTCGGTGTTTAGAGCATGAAGAATATGTTGTTTTTCCAAATATAGTGAAGATTATCTAACCCAATCAACAAAATGAATGGAATCATATTAAACAATGTTTTCCGCAATTAAAAAACTTCAATGGCGTGAATCGTTGGTGTAGCCAGTAATTTCAAAATAGTATTGTTCCTAGTGGGTTAGTTGATCTTGACCCTCAAACTCTGCTAGGATTGGAACAAAGCATATTATACCTCCCTGGAAGAAAATATACTCAATGAAATAAAATAATATCAGAGGGCAAGAAGTGATATGTTTGTTTTTTTTCTTTTTGTTATTTAAACCATTAGGGTACAGTCTTATCAGGTTTTAGCCAATGATCTGTTTGGGGATTTTCGAAAGTTAAGTTTTAGTTTTTGGATGTTTTCACAATCTTCCTAGATTCTTCTTTGGAAAGTGACCCCATAACATGATTTGAAAGAATTTTGATAAGTAAATTAGAGGCTATATATCTACAACATCAGAATTGAAGGTTTTGGGCCTATGTGGAAAATTTTAATGAGATTTGTTTCTGTATTTTTGTATATTATGATTTTTTCTGCAAATGTTATTTTTGTCAATATAAATAATATATGCTTTCAGAAAATAATTTAATCATATAATTTAATAGGAAATTCTATAATGCACCCTCCATTTCGGGGTGTGTATTGTATGTATCAATTATGATGTTTGTAATTTTTTGTTATAACTTATTGTAATGTTAATTATGATTTGGTTATGATTCGATTGTAATTCATTATGATGTTAGTTATGACTCATTGTGATATTAGTTATGACATAAATCATTTGTTATACTTTATGCGTTATTTGGTTATGACTGAAAATAATTTAAGGGTTAATTACTTGAAAGGCCTATTGGTAAGGTTGGTGCTTCATTAAGTCATCTTTGTTTTCTAACCCATAAAGTCAAATATTCAAAACATTTATGTATATATGACCATTTCACCCTTATTAAAAGGTGAAAGGAATTGAGAAGTGTCAATTTATTCAGTGCTTATAAAAAATTATTAGGTGTTACAAGTGTATCACATGACAATAGGGGTGCAACTTGGACGAGTTTGGTCAGATTAGGAGGTTATCCAAGCCCAGCTCAAATTATGCTGAGACCTATCAAGACCTGAATTGTATTCGCAGGTTGTTTGCCCAAGTCCAACTCGAATTACCTGAATTGTCAGTATTGCACAAAAATTTTAGTGTTTTTTTTTTTGGCAGCGAAATTATTAATTTATTAAAATTAGACTCTATTTACATTTTTTTTTATAAAGAAAATCATTAATAACATCAAAACAAATAATTTATATAATGTAAAATTAAGCCCTAGAGTTCTATCTATGTTTCAATTTGTCCCCTCCGTCCATCTCCATCTGTGTAAGGTAACGATTGGAGTTTAAAGTGAAAAACACTAGGGTTAAAATGAAAAATGGATGAAACCTTGGATTTTTTTTTTTTTTTTTTTTTTGTGTGTAATTAACCACTTTTTTAAAATTAAAATCACTAAAAATAAAAAAAAAGGGTTAATTACAAATAGACCCCAAGGTTTCACCTTTTTTCACTTTAAACCCCCTCCGTTACCTTATACAAATAGAGATAGACAGAGGGGGCAAATTGAAACATGAACTCCAGAGTTTAATTTATCAAAATTAAAACATTGGATTTAAATGACAAACGCATGCAACCTTCTAGTTATTTATTTTTTTTTTTTTTTGTAATTAACCCGAATATTTTTATATATCTATATATACAATTCAAGTTTTCAGTTGCTCGAGTTGTTTGATATCTTTGCCTAAGTCCGTCCAAATTTTATTCAGGCTTCCAAAATTTTGCCCAAGCCCGTACCAAATTCAATAATAGCTTGCTCAAGCTCTAAAAAAATTCGGAGTGGGCTCGGGTTGAGCCCGCCCAACTCCTCTACATGACAATGTTATCTACCAATTACCAAGAATTATGCTTTATGCCCCAATATAAAATTGTGGGCCCTATCCTCTCCATCAATCACAAATCTTTTGATAATCACCTAACAATGCCTTAAAAGCATTAGATATTTTCCCTTATTGAAATGGTATTCTTGATGTAGCATTTTACTTTTCTTTTGTTATTTTAGCACTTAAAATTTTCATAAATTTTATTATACACACTTATTTTTAATAAAATTCACATTTTTGGAGTCTACACAATGAGATCTATCAAATAAGATCAATCTTGAATGTAAAATTTTATAAAAATAAAATATTATTTTTTTAACTATAAAAAATTAACAATTTCTCAATTTGCGAAACTATCCAGTAAAACTAAGAAATTTCTCAAAATTTTCCAGTATTAACTGAGAGTATTCTTAATTTTTAAAAAATTTCTCAATTTTTTCTAGTTTTAAAACTGAGTCAGTTTTTCTAATTTTAAATTGAGAATATTCTCATTTTTCAATTTGAAAAAAATGAAAAAATTAAACAAAAAAATATTGTTAGTTAAGTAAGTTAAGAAAACTTACTATTAAAAATGGTTTAAATTGTAAATTTATAGGAATTTTTTTTAAGGTCTCTAGTATTAAGATTTTATAAAAAAAGGACATGTAATATTTTCATAATGGTTAGGATCCCTCAACATTTTTTCAGATAAATTTTGATCCAAAAAAATTTCGAAACATAGAGAAATTTCAGACAAATTTCTCTGGTTTGTTCAATTTCTTTGATTTTCTCTGTGTTTTGAAATTTTCTCTATATTTTGAAATTTCTCTGGGTTGATTACAAATTTCTCTATATTTTGACTAATTTTCTCTTATTTGCTCACAATTTTCTCTGTGTTTTGACTAAACCAGAGAAAATTGAACTACAAAATTGAATAAAGATAAACTCATAGAGAAATCATATTCATATATATATATATGTATGTATACAACCTTATCCACCTTAAGCTGGTTCCAATTTCTCTTTGATTCATAAATCTTACTGGAAATCTTCTGCACAAAACAAGCACTCATCAATGCATACATATAAATTTCTAGGGTTTGAGTTTTCAAATGCAAATTCAATTTTCTCCACAAATCAGAGATAAAGAGAGTGATCCATCTCACAGTCACATCTGCCATGGAAGCATCGAAATCCACACAGAATGTGTAATCAAAGTGCTTAGCAGCGGGGGTGATCGCATGCGAAGGTGATCGCAGCGGTGTCGCAAATGTTGTTAAGGCGTCGGCGTGGAAGGTCAAGGGAGGAAAAGAGAGAGAAGAGAGAATGACAATGGGTGTGATATATGGGTGGATGAGGGATCTTAGGCTACAAAAAAAAAAATATTGTGGATCTCTCCCATTACTAAAAGTTGGAGAGAGATATTAGACTAAATTTTCCTAAATTTATAATAAAAAATATATTTTTATTTTCATATAATTTTGTATTTAATATTAATCTTCTTTGATAGATTTCGTTGTATTGATTATAGAAATATAAATTTTATAAAATATATATATTGTAAAAATTATGATGACCATATATATATATTTATTATTTTTTATAAACAGTTACAAATGATGAATAACAATTGTTTGAAGTGTAATTTCGTCTATTAAAAATTAATAGGACTTGAAGAAATAAAAAAATCTTATCTAAGACTTAATTTAGTATAAGTTCACAAAATGAGAATTATGTGCAAATGTCTCATAATTTAATTATGACATTTGTAATAATCGATATTATAAACGTCATAACTTGCATACGCAATTCAATAGATTAATTGAAGTTTATAACATTATAATTACGCCCGTTAAAAGAATGATCAATAGTTGATTGAAGGTTTTAACATTATAATTTCACCCATTAAACCAACTATCAATACTTGATACACACAAAAATACCAAGCATTTACAAATATTTGAAGACCATCGGTGTTGATTTTTGACCTCACAACTAAACTAAATCTTTTTACCGAGATCCTAGGAAATTAGCCATAGAGCAAATGAAAGAATAGAAGAACCCAACACTTGCACACAAGAAGATAACAAACACCACTGTGGCTCGTGTACCTAGGGGCACTCCGACGATGAAGTTAGTCAACAACCTCACAAGATATCGGGACAAGTAAAATAACTCTTAATTAAAGCGTACCTTAAATCCACGGGGGTGCCTTACTTTTATAGCTAGCAGTACCCTTGTCTCCTAGAAGTCTTACTTCATAGGACTTTATTCTTTACAAGGATAACATTTATCTTGGACTCCTCTTATTCAAATTAAGATGAACTCTTCTTACAGTCCCATCTCTATCCAAATTGAGAGCCTTAAACCATCTAAGACTCTTGTCCTTTATCTAATTATCTTAGATTTTGATATGATCACACCATATCTCCGCAACATGGTCCATCCACGTGGCACCTTGGCTAACAACTTTAGCCATGTGAACAATCCTAAAAATATGTCCCCACAACTGCCCCTAGGTTCTATTGCCTCGACAATCTGATGTGATGAAACCAACATCGTTAAACCTTCCAACATGTTGGCTAAACAACATGTTGAAAGACATTCCTCCGACTGAGATAATGACTCGTCTGTGTCAAGAAAATAGGATCCAAGTGTCCATTCATCAAGAACCAAGAACCAACATGTTCGGTCTCATTCAAGTCCAACATCTCAACATAGATCGCACTACTAGATGAAGTCATCACCTACTAGTTCAAGAATCCAAGACTCCAACAAGACTTAACTGCTCCTCTTCCTCACTTTACATGTCATCTCCAACTCAGTCTCCTTGCCCGATGTGCGAAAATGAAAGATAGGAGAGAGAGAGAGAGAGAGAAAGAGAGAGGTTTTGATAAATTCGAAAGGGTGGCCAAAAAAAACAATGATTTCAATTTCCTTGGGTGACATATCTCGTTGACATTAGCTCGCGTTAGGCAGCATGTGACATAATTGATGGAGCGCTTCTGTGGCGTGACGAGTATTACCCAGTGAGGAAGCGACACATGGGTGTGATGGTTGAGTTTGTTGTGACTTGACAATTTTCGAATCTTGGAGTTCTTGAATTAGCAAGTAATGACCATGGCTAGTAGTGCAATCTTGGTTGAGATGTTGGACTTGGATAAGATAGAACATCTTGGTTCCTAGATCTTGATGAGTGGACACTTGAGTTCTTATTTCTTGATGCTGACGAGTCATGATCTCAATTAGAGGAATAACTTTCATCATGTTGTTTAGCCGACATGTTGGGAGGGTTGACGATATAGGTTCCATCACCTTAGGTTGCCGAGGTAACAGAACTTAGGCAGCAGTTGTGGGGACATTTTTTTGGGTTGTCCACGTGGCTGAGGTTATTTGTCGAGGTGCCACGTGGAGGGACTATGTTGCCAAGGTATGATACGATCATATCGAAGTTTGAGATATTCAGATAGAGGACAAGAGTCCTAAATGATGATAATTACTTGTTTGGGTAGTGTTGTACTCTGGGAAAAGTTCATTCTAATCTGAATGAGAGGAGTCCTAGATAGATGCTATCCTTGTAAAGGATAAAGTCTTATGAAGTGAGACTTGTAGGAGACGGGGGCATTGCTATCTATAAAAATAAGGCACTCCTATGGGTCTAAGGTACACTTTAATTGAGAGTTGTTTAGCTTGTGCCGATATCTTGTAAGATTGTTGACTGACTTGATCGTCAGAGTACCTTCAAGTGGACAAGCCACCGTGGTGTTTGTTATCTTCTTGTGTGCTGGTGTTACACTATTCTATTCTTTTGTGTGCTCTACGGCTAAGTTCTTAGGATCTCGACGAAGAGATCTAGTTTGGTTGTGAGATCAAAAATCAACAACCACAAAGACCTTATTAGCACTTAGCATCAGACCGCCAAAGACGTAAGATGATATCAAATGACTTATAAACTAGACGTAGATTTGAGGTCGGGATACCATCAGTTGAGAGTCTAGGAGGAGGACATCCAGAAAACGGCCTTTCGTATGCGTTATAGCCACTATGAATTCCTTGTAATGCCTTTTGGGTTAACTAATGCACCGGTTTCCTTTATTGATTTGATGAACCGAATTTTTGTGGTCGTCTTTGTGGATGACATCTTAATTTATTCAACCTCCGAGGAGAAACATGAGGCTCATTTACGCGTAGTGCTTGAATTGCTTAAGGAGCACTGTTTGTATGCCAAATTTGATAAGTGCGAGTTTTGGCTCACCAAGGTGAAGTTTTTGGGGCGTGTAGTGTCGAGTGAGGGAGTAACTATAGATTCCTCAAAGATAGACGCCGTACAGGATTGGGAACAACCCAAAAATATTTTTGAGATTCGGAGTTTCTTGGGGTTAGCGGGGTACTATCGACGTTTTGTAAGGGACTTCTCTCGACTAGCTACACCTTTAACTAGGTTGACAAGGAAGGGTATCAAGTTTGTGTGGAAAGAGGCTTGTGAAAAGTCTTTCCAAGAGCTTAAGGCTAGATTGACTACATCACCAATCTTGACAATTCTAGAAAGGGGTTCGAATTACACCGTCTATTGTGATGCGTCCGGGGGATGGACTTGGTTGTTTCTTGATGCAAGAGGGAAAAGTTGTGGCCTACGGATCACGACAATTGAAAACCCACAAGAAGAATTACCCTACCCATGATTTAGAATTAGTAGCGGCGATTTTTGCCTTGAAAATTTGGAGGCATTACTCGTATGGGGAGAAGTTTTAAGTCTTCTCCGATCATGAGAGTCTAAAGTATTTGTTTTCTCAAAAAGACTTGAATTTATGCCAATGGAGGTGGATGAAATTTATGGAGGATTATAACTTTGAGTTACACTATCATCTGGGGAAGGCCAATGTAGTAGCCGATGCTTTGAGTTGGAAATCTGTGAGTAGTTTGGCAAGTGTGGCCATTCGGGAATGGGATATGCTAGATGTTATTGGCATGTTTGATTTACACTTGGGTGAGTCCAGCGAGAGTGCTACCTTGTTTACTTTGAATGCTCAATCTACCTTGGTTAGTAAGGTCATAGAGGCACAACGAGGAGACCGTGATGTGGAATCAATCCGTGTTAAGATTTCCAATGGGAAGGAAGAGAAAGGTTCGAACGTTCACTCGGATCTGAGTGTACGTTACCTAGACCGTTTGTTTGTACCAGAATCTTGTAGAGAAGAAGTACTTCGGGAGTTTCATCACTCACGCCTTGCGGTACACCCGAGAGGCACTAAAATGTATCATGATCTTAGTCGTCAATTTTGGTGGAGGGGTATGAAGCGGGATGTCGCTTTATTTGTATCAAAATGCTTTACTTGTCAACAAGTAAAGGCCGAACACCAAAGGCCAGCGGGTTTGTTACAACCCTTACTGATAGCCGAGTGGAAATGGGAGCGCGTTACCATGGATTTTGTAGTTGGGCTTCCTAGAACACAACGAGGCAATGACACCGCTTGGGTGATTGTTGATAGGTTGACTAAGTCTATCCATTTCATCTCGATGTGCACTAGCGACTCAGTTGAGTGCTTGGCAGAGTTGTACATTAGAAAGATAGTTCGACTTCATGGAATCCCAGTGACTATTGTGTCAGATAAGGATCCTCGTTTTATTGCCTGGTTATGGGAAAGCCTTCAAGAGGCGTTGGGAACTAAGTTGACTTTTAGCACTGCTTATCATCCTCAAACCGATGGACAGTCGGAGGGTACTATTCAAATTTCGGAGGACATGCTTAGAGCTTGTGTCCTTGATTTTAAGGGCCTTGGGAAAGGCACTTACCATTGATTGAGTTCGCCTATAACAATAATTATCAAGCTGGTATTGGGATGGCACCATTTGAGGCCATATATGGCCGACCTTGTAGATCACCGGTTTGTTGGGCCGAAGTGAGTGATGCACCATTGTTGGGTGCAAAAATTGTTAGAGAGACAATTGAGAAAGTTGTGCTCATTCGGAAGAGGTTAGCTACGGCCCAAAGCCGACAAAAGAGTTACGCCGATAAGAGAAGACAACCTTTATCTTTCAAAGTTGGTGACCATGTGTTTCTTAAAATTTCACTAAGATGGGGTTTGATGAGATTTGGTAAGAGTAGTAAATTATCTCCAAGGTTCCTTGGACATTTTGAGATCTTAGAACGAATTGGGGGAGTGGCATACAAGTTAGCCTTACCACCATAACTTTCAGGGGTTCACAACGTATTCCATGTATCTATACTTAGGAAGTATGAACCCAACCCTTCTCATGTGTTTGATTGTGTTAAATTGGAAGTAAAGGAGGATGCCTCTTATGAAGAGCGACCAGTTCAAATATTAGATACCCGAGAGCAAGTACTACGGAATAAGACCATACCGTTGATAAAGGTGTTGTGGAGACACCATGGGATTGAAGAAGCGACGTGGGAACGGGAGGCAGAAGTCCGCTCCAGATATCCAGATTTGTTTGAAAATGCTTAGGTTGTTTTTCCTTGTAATATTCTCTAGTGTTTGAGGGAAATGTGTTAAAATTGTTGACCACATGTTGTTATGTATGTTGTTATGTTAAGCGTGAAGTAATTACGGATTGTCATTTCTTTGCTTCATGTTTAGGCTAATGTGGACGGTTGTTGTTAATGAGATAACTATGGTAGAAATGGTGGAATTTGGTTGAGAGTTAGTATTGTGATTTGAAAATGGAAGAGCGTGGTTTTGATAACTTGAAAAATCTTTATTCGGGTAGTTTGATTTAATTTCGAGGACGAAATTCTCTAAGGGGAGAAGGTTGTAGCGATCTCGATTTGACCCGTCTCTTGTTATGTTCCGGACTCAGGTTTGTGTTGTTTGAATGGTGGTTCATGTCGTGTTTCCCTTGTCTTCCCCTCATTGTTGGTTATTGGGTTGTAGTTATGTGTTTAGGAAAGGTTCGTTGCTTGTTTTTCCAAACTTTTAGTTGCCCATAATTTAGTTCTTCTGCTCGAGCGGGTCTTTCTACGCTCGAGTAGGCTTCTGAAAATTTGCTCTACGCTCGAGCGAGCATTCGAACGCTCGAGCAGGGTCTCTGTCTGCAAAATGTACTAGAGGAGCGTATATTACGCTTAAGCGTAGAGTTTCACACTCGAGCAGGAGTCTGTGTCTGATGCACGAGCGGGGCTTTCCACGCTCAAGCAGACTGTGTTTTATTAGTTCGAAAAGGTGACATTTCAGATCACTTTTTGCAATCCTCTCTCTCTCTAAAACTCTCCAAGATCTAGATCTTGAGCTTCTCTCTCTAGAGATTATTTTCTTTCTTTGATTTCTCCAAATCCATTGGGATTTTAGCTATAGTTCCTTCATCAAAGTTGTATAACTTCTTGAGGGGTTTGTTGTGTGCGATGGAGATCGAGCTTCGACACCGTAAATTTTGGGGTTTCATCTCTATTCTTCTTCAATACTTGAGGTAGGGATTTTCTTTGAGTTATATATATGTTTTTGTAAGATCTAGATGATTTTCGAAATCATCATTTGATTAGTTTTTTTAAAAAAATTGATTGTTGATTCAAGAAGATGAGTGATTTTGAGAGTGGGTTTACTTCATTTTCCTTTAAAAATAGAAATTGAGGGTTTTTGAACTATGTTGATGAAAGAAGGATGTTTTTGGTGAGATCTTCTCAAATATTTGAAGATGAATGGTTTTTGGTGAAAAAACCTAGAAATTTGGGATTTTTAAGAAAGATGTTGAAAATCTTTAGAATATGTTGTTATATTTATTTTGTGTACCAAAATAAATGATGTTTGAAAATTGTTTATTTATTACATATAAATGATGGTTTTTCATGGAATAAGGGAATTGTTGAAGTTTTGGAAATTGTTGTTTAAAAGTGTTGATATAGTCTTGAAATGACTAAGTTGCTGGAAATGTTTGAAATGTGGGAATTATGTTATCCCTCAGATGAATTGAAATAAAAGTATTTATTCATCTTGTGAAATTGCATTGAAGTGAGAAATGAGAATTTTGATCACAATGGGAATATTGTGTGGGAGTATTGAAAATGGAAGAAATATTGCATTGTATTATTAATCATTGCATTGGCATATCAATTAATTTGATTATGAAGAGCTTTGAAACTTGATTTGAAAACTTTGCATTTAGAAAAGAATGTTGGGAAACAAGTTTTCATGAAATGGTTTTGGGGTAAATACGGTGGTAAGTCTTGAAAGGTGGTGTAGATTATAGGTATTGAGCCTTCCAGTTAATACTGGTAAAAATGACAGATTAGAGGTGTCGAGCCTTCCGGCTAATATCGGTAAAAATGACAAATTGGTAGTACTAGTATAGTCTACTTGCAGACACTAACCTAGGGATTTACAGAGTTGTATTTACCGCCCTTGAAATAAATTGTTAAGTTTTGAACAATTGAAATTGCATGACATCTGTCACGCCCTCAAAATAAACCCATAATATATATATAACATTAACATGCATTAATAAAATAAAACGAATCATTAAATCATCCATCAGAGTACTTTTATTGAAAGACATCACATGTAACATCAGAAATAAATGCCCTAAGGGCTTACATCTTTCCAAGCTAACACTTGGACACAAAAGAATTACAAATTAAGCCCTTGGTTTGAATGTTTACATATAATCTCAAATAAAAACAAATAACTAAAGACAAGTCTTCAAAGTCCTAATCCTTCCAAGCTAAGTCCTTGGAGGTAGCACATCTCCTGGACCTGAAAATGATATTCCCGTATAGGGTGAGCCACAGCCCAGTAGAAATATACTAAACCAAATATAAGCATTGAATAAAGCAATAGCATTCAATAGATGGTTAACACAAATATCAGTTTCACTTTCCATTATTTATTCAACTTTCCATTTTTACCAACATGGCTCAGAACCTGGCCAGACTATAACAGTGAACTACATATCACATTAACATTTCTTCCATTTATCAACAAAACAAATGAGACTAAGGCTCATATCAAAACACTTCCATACTTCCCGATTGATACACATTTTAGTACTGTATCAGCAACATGTAAATACACTTCAAATCAATAAGCACACATATAGTGATGCTAATGGAGTCCATTCCCTATCTCCTTCCAAACAAAATCCGGTTTAGAGGTCCATCCCCTATCTTCCCCTAAACCGTGGAGTACATCCCCTATCTCCTCCCACACAATACAATGTAATAAACACTTGCCATATACAACACACAATCCATACATGTAATTTCTGTATTAATTCAATAGTCTAAATCAATGACTTAACCAATGTGATTAGTTTCAGTTTTCCCTAATCCACATGCAATGTCTACAACAATCACGACTATCCTCCACTGAGAGCCCAAAACAGTTATTTCTAAACATAAAATAAATCTATCAACTAATATAATTCCAACATTTTCATAGATGAGTGATTAAACTAATCAACTGCACCATTTAATCAATAAATTCCTCAATTCCATGAATTGAACTAAATTCCCCCAATTTTCCCTAAATTAATTATATAAATTAATTTATTACAACAACTAGGGGTTTTCCCAAAATTACCAAACAACCCCCAATATATCAAAATACCAAAACTTAGGACAAAGCCTATAATATGGAGTAGGAAATCCCTACCTCAAATTTAGAAGGGGAAGAAGGAAGAAAAACCCAAAAGTCGACGGAAGAGAAACCAAGCTTTGCTCCGATCAAAATGAAGCCCTCGACAAGCTCTACACTTTATCTCAAAGGAGCAAGGTGAGTAGAGGTCTTCAAACAAGTAGATCTAAGGATCTTTGAGTAAAAAGTGCCTTTTGAGAGAGAGAGAAGGTGTTTCACGGTTTGGAGAGAGGAAAGGGAAGAAAAAGTGAGAGAAAAGGTAAAGTGAGGGCCTTTATATAGTACTAGGTCAAAAATAGATATAAGCCCCAAAGTCAACTCAAAATATTTAGTCAAAATATCCCCAAAAAGTAGGTCCAAACCGTGAGAAAAATCTGGGAAAAAGTCGCAGGTGTCGACCCTTCACAACACAGGTGTCGACACCTAAGAAGAAATCTGGAACACTAAGTGTGACTGCACTGCAGGTGTCGACCCTTCCCTAGGCTGGTGTCGACACCATAATGCAGTGGGCAATTTCAGAACAAGGGTCGACCCTTCCACAGATTGATGTCGACCCTTGCGGCCAACCAAAAAGAGAAGGTATCGACACCACCAAGTCTGGTGTCGACACCAAAATGCAGTGAACAAATTCAGAACAAGGGTCGACCCTTCCCGGCTTTGGTGTCGACCCTTATGGCAAACAAAAGAGAAGGTGTCGACACCACTAAGACCGGTGTCGACCCCAGAACATGATTTTCAAGTTTCCAAACAACTTTTCAACGTGAACGAGTGTGAATGAGCAATCCCAACAAGTTTAAATCAATTTGTACACCTCCAAAACTGAGGTACAACAATACCAAAGATTCCCAAAATAAAATAAAGGGTTGAAATACATTTACCAAAAGTTTTAAAGGGCTCAAGTGCTACAACATCATTGAGCATGATGGTTTTTTTTTTTTTTTCAAAAGATGAAAATGTGATTTATCTTCAAAAAGGGGCATAGCATGGCATGTGCATTTCATCTTTTGAGACTTGTATAAAATGTATATACTTTGTTAAGGATTTCCTACTGGGCTTTATGCTCACCCTACAGAATTTTTGTGCAGGAAAAGATGTGGTGATGCTGCCTAACTAAAGGCGAGGGAATATTTGTTGAGAGTACGAGACTCTCATTTTTCTATGACTCTGTGTGTAAGCCAAGGGATATATGTGTGTGGGTTTGAATAACCGTTTTGTGTAACCAGGCTCACGCCTTGGAAATTTGTAAACCCTTGGGGGTATTTATTTGTTTATTTACTCGTTGTTGGATCAATGTATTGTTGCATGAAGAACTATTGTATCATGTAATGTAAGATTGGAGATTTATATTCGGTTTTTCCTTGAAAAAGCCATGATTATTGTATTATCATTTGGGGTGTTACATGTTCCTAGAAAATAAGGGGTGATTGAGCCCCACATCACACAAAAACTCAGAGTTATATCATGATCACAATTATTTGCTAAGTTAAAACACATTTGAAAAATAAAAAGAAAAATTACACGTGAGTCCTATTTGAAAGTTGTGTATTCTATTTTATCCTAAAACTTTTGGTTTATACTTAAAAGTCCTATTTGCATTTTTCATCTTCTCTTTCTCTGTGCTTTTGTTCTTCTCTGTCTCTTTCTTTTTCTAATTTCCGACGATCAACAATCACGCATACCATGTTCTCTTTCTCTTTCTGATATATAGTCACCAGCAACAACCATCGATTAAGGTTCACCAACAACTACTGACTCCTTGGTTCACCCTCATTGACAAAAAATGAGATGAGTTTCCGGCGAAAAAGATGAGTATATCTACTCAAATTTGAGGTAGATCTACTCAGATCGATATCAGATCCAACTAGATCTAAATCAAAATAAGTTACTGAAGTACAATTCTCTCTCTATATCTATTTCCTTTTTCTGACCTCTAAGCTTTTCTATATTTTCTCAGCTACACACTTCTCTTTTCCTATTTTAATGGAGAAAATTTTCAAATTTTGAACAAGTTGTTTTCGAGTTTTAATTATAGGCGGTGAAAACTATAAAAATTTACAGTTTCAGTTTTTTTGGTGCTGAAATGAATCATGCTTTAAAACTACAAAATTTTGCAATTTCATAACATGCTTTAGAACTATAAAATTTTACAGTTTCATAACATTCTTTAGAATTGTAAAATTTTACAATTTTATAACATGTTTTCAAGTTTGATTAATAAGGATAAATGGTTAAAAAATCATACTTTGAAAATGTAATAATTTTTCAGTTTCAAAGTTTGCTTTTCAGTTTGATCAATATTAGAGATTATTTGCTTAAATTTTACAAAGATTGAAAAATAACATATGTTTTTTTTTTTCTTTTTCCTTTTCAGTTTTTGCTATATTTTTTTCACTCTAATTTCTTCATTTTTTGGGGGCAATATTCTGAGCACTCTTGTGAGTCTCTGATGATGTTCTTGACGTCTAGTGAACGTTCTGAACATTCTAGCGACTTCTAGTGACGTTCAAAACACTCTGACGATACTCCAGCGGACTTCTGTCGATACCCTGCCAACTTCCCAATGATGTTGAACATTTTGGCGAGTTTCTCGTTACTGCCTGAGGAAAGGCCAGTAGTGTTGAGATGTAGCAGCGTCTTTAAATTTTTTTTTTTTTAAAAAGAACATTTTTATAACAATTAAAAATATGTAGAACTAATTGGTACAAATATTTTGTTTTGAGACTAAATAACTTTTAAACTGCGTATAGAACTTACTGGTAAGTTCCCAAAATAAACAGGAATGCGTTGACCACATGAGAAGCATTTGATAAGCAAATCTCCATATCTAGCCGTTAATGGGAACGTAGTTGCAAAACTTGGATTCGAAACATGGAATCATGGCAGAAGTTCAAAAAAAAGAAGGAATCATGGCACACTTGGTATCCAAAGCACCCACATATCCTGATAGTTGGAGGACAAGTAGGAGGCAGTTTCTAGCACGTTTTCACCATAAAAGATCTCATGGCCAGTATTTGAAAGGTCCTGTACGAAAACAACTTAAGATTAGTTCTTGCACACTCTACATTTCAATATATTTTTAGCAATTTCTAACAAATTGTTCTAGTTTGATTATTCAATTTTAGCGATTAGCAATTTTTTTTAAGTGTTTTTTTTTTTTTGGGGTAAATTGTACCACTAGTTCCTTTAGTTTGAGCAAAATTTTATTTTGGTTCTAAATAGTTTCAATTTGAATGATTTGGTTCCTACACTTTCAATTTTGTTGCAACGTAGGCCTCGCTTGGGAAGTTGGCTATTTTAATAGATTATTTTAGTTTTTGGCTATTTTAGTAGTTTAAAATATTTGTGTTTGGGAATATGATTGATTTTTTTATAGTTGGATGTGATGTTTATGAGAGAAAAAGTGAAATGATTATAGGTTTGATGTGACTTTTTGTCTTAATAACTATTTTAGCATGTTTTTGTCTTTTTGTAAATTTTAGCCCAAAAAGCTAAAAAAAATCCTTTGCCAAATGTGTAACGCCCTCAAATTAATAACACTAAGACCATCAATTTAGACATGCATTGATAAAAGAGACAAACATCATTCTATTCCACAGAGTAATTCTTTTACAAGAAACATTACATGTTAACAACAGAATCAAATGCCCTATGGGCTTACAGTTTTCCAAGCTAACACTTGGTTACAAGGAGGAGAGTACTAACTCAAATACACATTAAGCCCTTGGCTTGAAATTACATGTAATACAATAAGAGGTAATCAAAATCACAAACGTCTGCCTGCCTCTAGCCTCCCAAACATTGTCCTTGGAGGTGGCATGCTTCATGTACCTGAAAATGGTGTCCCATATAGGGTGAGCCACAGCCCAGTAGAAATACACTAAACCAACTATGAACAATGACTAAAAGATTAGCAATTAATAGATGGTCAACACGTATGCATTCATTTACATCCTATTACAATTCCATGACAATAAAGTTTATGTTACAATTCACTTTCCATTCCTTATTCAACATTGAGTTTGAAAATAAGGCTCAGTACTCTGGCCAAAACCTTTGATGAGATTATAGTCCATCGCTAGAACACTTTCGAAATCCAAGGTAGATACATATTTTGGTGTTGTATCAATAACACATAAACCACTTCCATACTTCATAAATGATATACATTTTAACGCTATATCAAATCAAACAAAGATCTCAATAGATAAGCATATGAGCTATATCACTACCACCACAAATAAGCATATGAGCTGTATCATCATTCCAATGGGAGAGCATATGAGCTGCATCCCTGGGTTCATCCCCCATCTTCCCCTAAACCGTGGAGTACATCCCCCATCTCCTCCCATACACAAGCAATGCATATAAACACAGAATCATATACGCAATCAATCAATACATAAAGTTAATATATTCTATCAACCGTCTACACAAAATGCATATAAACACATTGGTCATATGCACAATCAACCAATACATAAAGTTAATATATTCTATCAACCGTCATACTCTATGACACACCCAATTGATTGGTTTTAGTTTGCTTAATCATCATGCATTGTCTACAACAATCAATACTACCCTCCACCGGTAGTCCAAAGTAATTATTTCTAAACAGGAAATAAATGCACAAATGGATAATATATATCAACATTTCAACTAAGTGAGCAATAAATGATTCAACTACACCCTTTAGTCCCATACATTCCCAATTTCAACATTCTCAATTCAATTCCTCATTTTCTTTAATTAATTATATACATTAATTAATTAAACCAATTAGGGCAAATTACCATAATTCAGAAAACAACCCCAAGGTTCCATTTCCATCAATGTTCCAACATTAATTTCATTTCTCTATGCCTAACTCGCATACAGGTTTATATAATTAAGACCCCAACTTTTGTAAAATTACACAAAGGCCCAAACTTTCTCAAATTTACCCAACAACACCCAACATATCAAAATGCTAAAACTTAAAGACAAAATCCATAAGGAGGAGTAGGAACGTATTTTAAAATCAACCGCCTAAATTGACCTAGATCGGACGGCTCCATTGCAAAATAATTAAAAACCCCCAATTATTTTGGCTTATATAAATTCCCGCTCGCGCTTCCCACCGTTTATTTTAAATTTCCCGCTTGCGCTTGCCTTTTTAGATTTTTAAACCTGGACGCAGATCTGGGCGTGGAGCGGAGACACTAGCCGACAACGCAGCGCAATTTGCGGAAGGGAGCACCAATCGGGGGACGACACGTGGCGCGGGGGGAGCGTCCCAGGTAATATTAGTGGGACGCTCCTGGGCACCTATATAACTCACTCCCTAACTCTCTTCCACCAGTATAGTTTTTGGGAGAGTGACTTGCGTCATCCGAGAGAGTTAGTGACGTCATCGAGAGTGAGTTATGGCATCAGTATGACGCCGTTTTAGAGTCCAAAATAAAAACATTTTCCTCACATATGCCCAATGTTCCATACCTAAAGAGAGATTATTAGAGAAAATTATGGAGTTGTTCACAGCCAGGCCACCAAATTATGTGAGGGTAGCACATGAATTACATGAGGACGGGCAACCACATCTCCATGCTCTTGTCCAATTTCTATACCGTTTTCAGACGCAGAATGAACGGTTCTTCAACGTTACTCATGATCGAACTAATCGCCATTTCCATCCCAATGTTCAAGGAGCTTTTAACCATCAGAATGTGCTGGAATATATCTCCAAACGCGGGGATTACACGGAATGGGGCGAATTCCGTGAGGGAGGCCGCTGCGCTAACCAGAATAACAAAGAAAATATATATCGCGACGCACTTGCTGCCACCACCAAGGACGAAGCACTGGCACTGGTAAGAAATGGCGATCCCAAATGTTTCTGGCTCAATTATGACAAGTTGTCATCCAATTATGATCGGATTTCATTTAATCCGCCATTGCCGTATGTTCATCCATTTACAGACACAGTATGGGCCATCCCAGCAGATATACAGCAATGGGTTGATGACTACATAAGGGACAAGGCCCAAAGACCGCATAGGCCCAAGAGCATTATAATTGAAGGCCCATCTAGAATTGGGAAAACATGTTGGGCCCGGTCTTTGGGGCCCCATAATTATTATTCTGGCCACATCGATCTAAGGGGCCATATCGATGATGTGACCCCACAATTTTTGAAACACTGGCGGGAGTTTATAGGCGCCCAACGGGATTTTTTTTCAAATTGTAAATATGCCCGCCCAAAGAAAATAAAGGGCGGGATTCCTAGTACTATATTATGCAATCCCGGGGAGGGTTCTAGTTATAGAGAGTTTTTGGAAAAACATGAACACGCCGGGCTCAAAGCGTGGACGATCAAAAACGCAGAATTCTGTACAATCGACGAGCCCCTGTTTGCCAGAACCAATCAAGAAGAGGCATCGTAATGCCAAGACGAAGGGCCAACGCAGGAAGATATTCCACTTCCAATGCGGCTGTACGATATTCCATAGCAACGGATGCCTCGAACCACATCAACTGCAGAGAGAAGATGCTATCAGGGGTCTTCTATGACACTTTGAAGAACCCGATGTGGTTCAAAGCCGTGGACATGTCCATGCCGGGGAATCAGGGCATATACAAGATACGATGCCTGTTCAACTACAAACTCCGGAAAGCATTGGGAATCCGGACTTTTACAGCGACGATGTATACATGGCTGACATCCAGTGGTCGCAGAAGTTTTGAGACTGTATTTTCCCAGCTTATTGCACGCAGGATGACGAAGACATTATCCAGCTTTGGAATTATTAGCCCTGTAAATTATTGCCTTGCACTGACCGTTGTACTCGACGAGATTTCTTATTATGTAAAAGATTGGCGATGGGACAATATTTATGTAATTTTTTATGAATAAATAAAAATGCAATTTTGTTGAATTTATGTCGTTTTAATAAATTAAATTTCTGAGCAGGCTTAAGCTGGATAAATGGGCTGTAATTGGTGAACAGACCAAAGGAACAATTACATAATGAGGCCCATTTAATGATTATCAGGAACAATTAAAATAGGCCCAGACTTATGGCACAGCAGCCCATTAGACATAGGCCCATCAATAAGCGACGCGGCCCATTAAACATAGGCCCATTACATTGCTCTATGGAAGAAGTGGACACTAAAGAGAAGGCCCAAATTTTATTGCGGATAAAACACTTATAAAATAATAATTTACAATTTTTTTTTATGATCCACACATCCACAATCGGAACGCACAAGCTGATTTTCCGACGGCGCGGTAATGTAACAGACATCAGCGGCAAGATGTGTGTCTGCACTATGATCCATAGTCTGCATGGATGGAGTCGTCGCCTGGGTTCCTAATTTGGAAACTGCTTTCAGACCGGCGAATAGAGCGTCTTCTTGCCGCTGTAAGGCATTGATGAGCCAGATTAAATTTTCGGCGTTGTTTTCGCCGACCACCAACAAGGACCACTGCAGCAGTAAAAGATCCGACTCGTATTTTAAAATCAACTGCCTAAATTGACCTAGATCGGACGGCTCCATTGCAAAATAATTAAAAACCCCCAATTATTTTGGCTTTTATAAATTCCCGCTCGCGCTTCCCACCGTTTATTTTAAATTTCCCGCTTGCGCTTGCCTTTTTAGATTTTTAATCCTGGATGCAGATCTGGGCGCGGAGCGGAGACACTAGCCGACAACACGGCGCAATTTGCGGAAGGGAGCACCAATCGGGGGACGACACGTGGCGGGGAGGCGTCGAGTAATATTAGTGGGGCGCCTGGCACCTATATAACTCACTCCCTAACTCTCTTCCACCAGTATAGTTTTTGGGAGAGTGACTTGCGTCATCCGAGAGAGTTAGTGACGTCATCGAGAGTGAGTTATGGCATCAGTACGACGCCGTTTTAGAGTCCAAAATAAAAACATTTTCCTCACATATGCCCAATGTTCCATACCTAAAGAGAGATTATTAGAGAAAACTAGGGAGTTGTTCACAGCCAGGCCACCAAATTATGTGAGGGTTGCACATGAATTACATGAGGACGAGCAACCACATCTCCATGCTCTTGTCCAATTTCCATACCGTTTTCAGATGCAGAATGAACGGTTCTTCGACGTTACTCACGATTGAACTAATCGCCATTTCCATCCCAATGTTCAAGGAGCTTTCAACCATCAGAATGTGCTGGAATATATCTCCAAACGCGGGGATTACACGGAATGGGGCAAATTCCGTGAGGGGGGCCGCTACGCTAACCAGAATAACAAAGAAAATATATATTGCGACGCACTTGCTGCCACCACTAAGGACGAAGCACTGGCACTGGTAAGAAATGGCGATCCCAAATGTTTATGGCTCAATTATGACAAGTTGTCATCCAATTATGATCGGATTTCATTTAATCCGCCATTGCCGTATGTTCATCCATTTACAGACACAGTATGGGCCATCCCAGCAGATATACAGCAATGGGTTGATGACAACATAAAGGACGAGGCCCAAAGACCGCATAGGCCCAAGAGCATTATAATTGAAGGCCCATCTAGAATTGGGAAAACATGTTGGGCCCGGTCTTTGGGGCCCCATAATTATTATTCTGGCCACATCGATCTGAGGGACCACAAGGATGACGCTTTTTACAACATAATCGATGATGTGGCCCCACAATTTTTGAAACATTGGCGAGAGTTTATTGGCGCCCAACGGGAATTTTTTTCAAATTGTAAATATGCCCGCCCAAAGAAAATAAAGGGCGGGATTCCAAGTATTATATTATGCAATCCCGGGGAGGGTTCTAGTTACAGAGAGTTTTTGGAAAAATATGAACACGCCGGGCTCAAAGCGTGGACGATCAAAAACGCAAAATTCTATACAATCGACGAGCCCCTGTTCGCCAGAACCAATCAAGACATTCTGATGGTTGAAAGCTCCTTGAACATTGGGATGGAAATGGCGATTAGTTCGATCGTGAGTAACGTCGAAGAACCGTTCATTCTGCGTCTGAAAACGGTATGGAAATTGGACAAGAGCATGGAGATGTGGTTGCCCGTCCTCATGTAATTCATGTGCAACCCTCACATAATTTGGTGGCCTGGCTGTGAACAACTCCCTAATTTTATCTAATAATCTCTCTTTAGGTATGGAACGTTGGGCATATGTGAGGAAAATGTTTTTATTTTGGACTCTAAAATGGCGTCGTACTGATGCCATAACTCACTCTCGATGACGTCACTAACTCTCTCGGATGACGCAAGTCACTCTCCCAAAAACTATGCTGGTGGAAGAGAGTTAGGGAGTGAGTTATATAGGTGCCCAGGAGCGTCCCACTAATATTACCTGGGACGCTCCCCCCGCGCCACGTGTTGTCCCCCGATTGGTGCTCCCTTCCGCAAATTGCGCCGTGTTGTCGGCTAGTGTCTCCGCTCTGCGCCCAGATCTGCGGCCAGCATTAAAAATCTAAAAAGGCAAGCGCAAGCGGGAAATTTAAATTAAACGGTGGCAAGCGCGAGCGGGATTTTATATAAGCCAAAATAATTGGGGGTTTTTAATTATTTTGCGATGGAGCCGTCCGATCTAGGTCAATTTAGGCGGTTGATTTTAAAATACGAGCCGGATCTTTTACTGCTGCAGTGGTCCTTGTTGGTGGTCGACGAAAACAAATCGCCATTTCTAAACCACTTCCATACTTCATAAATGATATACATTTTAACGCTATATCAAATCAAACAATGATCTCAATAGATAAGCATATGAGCTATATCACTACCACCACAGATAAGCATATGAGCTGTATCAACACTTCAATAGATAAGCATATGAGCTGTATCATCATTCCAATGGGAGAGCATATGAGCTGCATCCCTGGGTCCATCCCCCATCTTCCCCTAAACCGTGGAGTACATCCCCCATCTCCTCCCATACACAAGCAATGCATATAAACACAGAATCATATACGCAATCAATCAATACATAAAGTTAATATATTCTATCAACCGTCTACACAAAATGCATATAAACACATTGGTCATATGCACAATCAACCAATACATAAAGTTAATGTATTCTATCAACCGTCATACTCTATGACACACCCAATTGATTAGTTTTAGTTTGCTTAATCATCATGCATTGTCTACAACAATCAATACTACCCTCCACCGGTAGTCCAAAGTAATTATTTCTAAATAGGAAATAAATGCACAAATGGATAATATATATCAACATTTCAACTAAGTGAGCAATAAATTATTCAACTACACCCTTTAGTCCCATACATTCCCAATTTCAACATTCTCAATTCAATTCCTCATTTTCTTTAATTAATTATATACATTAATTAATTAAACCAATTAGGGCAAATTACCATAATTCAGAAAACAACCCCAAGGTTCCATTTCCATCAATGTTCCAACATTAATTTCATTTCTCTATGCCTAACTTGCATATAGGTTTATATAATTAAGACCCCAACTTTTGTAAAATTACACAAAGGCCCAAACTTTCTCAAATTTACCCAACAACACCCAACATATCAAAATGCTAAAATTTAAAGACAAAATCCATAAGGAGGAGTAGGATATCCCTACCTTGAAGTTTGAGCTCCAACGGAGATGAAGACCAAGACCCAACGTGTTCCAAACCTCAACTTTTTCAGATTAAAACGAAGATCTCAACTCCCTCTATCTTTTTAACAAAGGGCTTAGGATAGATTCACACTAGAGGGAGATGAAATCCTAGAGAGAAGATAAGTTTAGAGAGAGAGAGAGAGTCGACTGTTAGGGTTTCAAAAAGAAAGAGATGGAAAAGTGATGTTTAAAATCGCTGCTGACTGCTGATATAATATAGCGATCCCGTGTTTACCCCTTGTTGTACAGTGATCCGGACGTGTGTCCGTGGATGTTAGTAGTTGGTTATTATCTTGTTTACATCCTTTCCTACCTTGTAGTTGAGTTATAGGATGTGTTGGGCAGGTTTGTTACAGGTTGGTTGTGTTTGGGAGCCTAGTATTGCTGCCCAGATTTTTGGACCTTCGCTCGAGCGAGGAGTCGGTCGCTCGAGCGAGAGTTGAGTTTTGTGTCTGGTGGCTCGAGCCAGGTCTTCTTCGCTCGAGCATGCGTCTGCGTCTCAGTTGGACCTGAGAGCTGTAGTTTTGGCTCGAGCGAGATTTTCCTTCGCTCGAGCGAGAAGTTTGTCGCTCGAGCGTGCGTCTAGTTGCAGATCTGAAGGTTTGAGTTCTTGGCTCGAGCGAGCTTTTCTTCGCTCGAGCGAACTTCTGGGTTGTTGGCTCGATCAAGACTTTCTTGGCTCGAGTGATGGTTTTCTGTGTCTGGTCGCTCGAGCGACCAAGTCTTCGCTCGAGCGAGCCTGTTTATATCAGCGGGTAGCAGCGATTTCAAAATCACTTTTTCATCCACTTTTCATTTTCAAACCCTAAAATCCGAGACTCTCTCTCTCTAAACTTACTTTCTCTCTAAGATTTGATCTACCTAGGGTGATTTCCTACCCTAAGTCCTTTATTAAAAAGATAGAGGGTGTTGAGGGCTTCGATATAATCTGGAAATCTTTGGGTTTGGAGCACGTTGGTCGTTGGGTCTTCATCTCCTTTTGAGCTCAAACTTCGAGGTAGGGAGACCCTACTCCTCTCTATGGATTTTGTCTTCAAACTTTAGCATTTTGATATGTTGGGAGTTGTTATGAAATTTTGAGAAAACTTTGGGCTATTTGTGTAATTTTACAAAAGTTGGGGTTTTATTTATAATGAACCTATATGCATGTTTAGCATGAAGAAATGGAATTAATGTTGAGTCATTGATGAAATTGGAACCTAAGGGTTAAGATGTTGATTATGGAAAATGTCCTAATTACCTTGGCTAATTAATTGGTATGATTAATTGTGAGGAGTGAGGAATTTAATTGGAAATAGTGAGATTGGGAGTGTATGGGAGTAAAGGGTGTAGTTGAATTATTTATCGCTCACCAAACTGAAATGTTGATATATTATCCATTTTGTGCATTTATTTTCTATTTAGAAATAACTGCTTTGGGCTATCGGTGAAGGATAGTCTTGATTGTTGTAGACAATGCATGATGATTAGGCAAACTAAAACTAATCATTGGAATGTGTCATTGAGTATGACAGTTGAAAGAATACATTAACTTTATGTATTGATTTGTGATGGGTATAATTATTATTTATATGCATTGTGTTGTGTTGGAGAAGATAGGGGATGTACTCCATGGTTTAGGGGATGATAGGGGATGGACCTCTAAACCGAATATTGTTTGGGAGGAGATAGGGGATGGACTCCATAGATATATCTCATATGCTTATCTAGTGCTGTGTTGACACAGCTCATATGCTTTTCTTTGGAAGTGTGATAGTGCTCTTATGCATATCTTTGGAAGTGTGATACAACTAATATGCTTATCTATTATGAGATGGGAAAACGTTTAATATAAGCTACTGTCTTATATAAGTTGTTTAGCCAGGTTCTGAGCCAGGGTTATAAATTGAGAATTGAAAAGAAATGGAAACTGAATTGTTACATGGACTTATAGGTCATGAAACGGTAAAGCGAGATATGTGGATATAGTTGTGTTGGCCATCTATCAACTGTTGATCTTTTAGTCATTGTTCATAGTTGGTTTAGTATATTTCTACTGGGCTGTGGCTCACCCTATATGGGAATATCATTTTCAGGTACAGGTAGCATGCCACCTCCAAGGACATAGCTTGGGAGGCTAGAGGCGGGCAGACTTTTTGTTGTCTTTCTGTTGATGTATTACATGTAAATTCAAGCCAAGGGCTTAAGGTGTAATTGAGCTAGTGCTCTCTTTTTGTAACCAAGTGTTAACTTGGAAAGCTGTAAGCCCTTAGGGCATTTGCTTTTGTTGTTAACATGTAGTACTTTTTGTAATGAAACTCTGATGAATGGAAGAATGTGGATCTTTTATATATCAATGCATGTCTATATTATGGGTTTAATGTTATTATTTTGAGGGCGTTACATATAAAACAGGCTCGCTCGAGCGAAGACTTGGTCTTCGCTCGAGTGACTAGACACAAGAAACCCTCGCTCGAGCGAATAAAGTCTCGCTCGAGCCAAAAACTCGAAGCTTCAGGTCTGCAACCCAGAAGCACGCTCGAGCGACAGGATGCTCGCTCGAGCGAGGAACTCGAAAACATACACCTCTCTCGCTCGAGCGAAGGAAAGTTTGCTCGAGCCAAAAAACTACAGCTCTCAGGTCTAGGTGAGACGCAGACGTACGCTCGAGCGAAGAAACCCTGGCTCGAGCCACCAGACACAAAACTCAACTCTCGCTTGAGCGAACAAAACCTGGCTCGAGCAAAGGACCAAAAACACAAGCTCGCTCGAGCGACAAACGGCTCGCTCGAGCGAAGGTCCAAAACTCTGGGCAGCAGCACTTGGCTCCCAAACACAACCAACCTGTAACAAACCTGCCTAACACATCCTATAACTCAAATACAAAGTAGGAAAGGATGTAAGCAAGATAATAATCAACTACTAACATCCACGGACATACGTTCGGATCACTGTACAACAAGGGGTAAACCCGGGATCGCTATAACATGCCCTCATAGTTTCTATGTCATGTGTTAACATTTTGAACAGAAAAAAAAAAGTCACATGCAAAATTAGAAGGACCAAAGTAGAATTCAAAACAATTGGTGATCTCTATAATTTGTTTTGAATTTCATTTCGGTTCCTCTTGTTTTGTACATGGCCTTTTTTCATTCCAAATTCTAACAGTAAGTGACGGAGGGATCACATTACAAAAAAATTGAAAGTATAGTGACCAAATCATTTAAATTCAAACTATTGGGACATAAATGACACTTTGCTTAAACTATATGACCTAATGGAATAATTTACCCATGTTTTTTTCATTTTGCTTCAATTGTACTTGTACGGAGAGCAAATATCCGTCGCTGTCCAAGCTTCGCTTTGCTCCGAATAACCTGAGGAAACAACGATGATGAGCTATATGGCAGGTGTGTTGCTGGAAAACCCCTTCGACGATCAAGTTAGCACACTTAGGGAGGAAGAGAAGAAGAGAGGGAGAGAGAGGAGACAAAGTAGTAGGTGAGCTCTGATTAGAAGATTTTTCCAGACCTGTGTATGGAGGCGCAGCACCGTTCATATAGTTTCTGCGTGGGCCTCTGCATCCATTCCCCTCTGGACGTGTGGACCTGCTCTTCTCTTACATTCTCCCACGTGTCAGCGCTAATACAGCTAAACACCAAATGACGAAACTGCCAAACGGTATTTACGCGCACGGACGACAAAATCTTCTTTCCGCCTCCAGTACGCCGCATAACGGTTCCTACCGAGCTATGCTCAGCGCAGTGCCATGTCCTTCCCTCAGGACTGTGCTACCGATTTGGCCTTGTCGGTCAAGCCTGAGTATTGGCTCAACAGAGCTCCACGGTCACGACTGAGATCCTGTTCGGTCGCATTTGGTCTTCCGAGGATGAACTCCATCCAACTCGCACGGCGCACATCTTGAGCCGTGCTAGTACCTCAAACTTACTTCACAAGACTGGGATGATATCCCGCTCCAACACATGCCACGCGCCTGATCGTGGTCAAACCTCGCTCGATCGTGTGGGCTTTTTTCTTCCAAGCACAAGCCTCAACTAAGGCCCAAACTAGCTCGGCTTACAACAGGCTATGAATCTCCCTGTCAGTACTTCATTCTCAATCAATGCAAGTTCAATTTATCATCTTAGCACTCATCCATTGAGTCTTTGTTTTTTTGAATATTTGAGTTTTTTTCATTTTTCACATATAGCAAAATTAGTAAAGTCCTCTTTATTGAGGCGAGAACCGAACTCATGGCTCATGCTATTGACCACACATAGTTTGAATTCCCAACTTAGAAGTAAGAAACCCACACCTTAAACTAGGTTAACAAGTCCTGACACGTCCGCAATCATCATACATCACCACCTGTGTTTGCTCTCTTTTGAGGTGCAAACAAAAGCTTATGAAGTTACCAACACTAAATAGTATTCAAATAATTACATAGACTTACTAGTAGTAGCATGTTCAAATTAAAACTAGCCTCGTATAGTTTTTAATAAGATAATTTTCAATATTAAATAATATTTTAATATTTGATTAGGTACAGAAAGAATAATTTTATATGTTGCTTCTTGGGTGAATTCCAAATAGCTATTCAAGGAGTTCTCAGTGAATGATTTTATTTTCAATTTTTATAACATTAAAGCTTGTATTTGAGATTGGGTGTTGCACTAGCTTTGATGATTGTGTTGAGATGATGCTTAGATTGGTACACCAAAGGGTGTTGTTGAAAGGATGGGGGTAGGGGGTTGTTTGAGTTTCACTGTTTGTTTTCGTTCTTCACAGTTGGAACCTCTCTAACTGGGGTGTGCTTACTAGGGGTGCTTAGCGGATATATTGATTCATCCAAACCAACCAAACCGAACTAATCCGTTGCATTTTGGACGGATTCGTGATAACATACGGACGGATACGGATTGATTTTTTTCAAGCTGCCTAGTTTTAGATAGATGGCATATTGGAGGTTCTCAAGCCGCAAACCGAACCGCAAAACCACTAGTTTGTAGTCATTGTTAAGATAGAGGTTTGTTGAATTATTATCCATGTTTGTAGTCATTATTAATAGATAGATTTGATTGTTATCTCAAAAAAAAATAAATAAATAAATAAATAATTTATGTCAACATATTTTATTATATTAAAAATCTTTAAAATGTAAACCGCCAAATCGATATGCATCCATCCTCCAACCCGTTCAATCAGCATCCGCCAATCCAGCGAACAGTTGCAGATTGATTTTCTCCAATCCGTCTAGTTTTGAACGGATGACAGATTAGAAATTCTTAGACCGCAACCGAACCACGAGCACTCCTAGTGCTTACAAATGATTGGGTAAGCTTGTTGTTTGCTTTGATGCTATTTGTACGCTCCTTGATTGCTTTTTTGATGTCATTCTTTGTATCTCTTATATTACTGAATTATATCAATAAAATTATTTGTTGATAAAAAAATAAAAATAAAAAAACACCAACCCAACTAGTCTTTAATAATTTTAAACTATGGATTTGTAGTTTTTACATGCTAGAAGTGAGTGAATGCACTTTGGCTAACCTTTTGGCCACTAAGTCTCTTTTAAGGGGGAGGTCATGGAGAAAGGAAGGGCAAGATTTTTTTTGCAAGGTGTATAGATGTGAATTTTAACTCCTCCAATGTGTTAATCTAATAGCTAATAAAAAAGAAAAGAAAAGAAAAAAGTGAGTGAATGCACCTTTTTTTTTTTGGGGGGGGGGGGGGAGGGGGAGAGGTTAATTACATTTTTCATTTCTATAGTTTGATTCAAATTTCACTTTATCTCTACAGTTTCAGTTTGAACAATTTAGCCCCTAAACTTTAAGTATAATTTTAATTTTGTCGTTCTGTCCAAATTTTTGTTAATTTTTTTCTATATGTACACCTTAGAAAATTGATAACTGTCCCAAAATTGTTAATTTTAATTTCCAATATAGATGGAAAAACCAAATTGAAACATTAGAAAATTAACATGTGTACCAAAATAATTAATTTTAGCCTCCAATTTAAATGGATGGACAAATTAGACTTCAAATGTATGGATCAAATTGAAGCTAGGGATTAAAATAAAATTTGAGTCAAATTACAGGGGTAAAAAATGTAATTAATTCTTATATATATAACTTGGCATCTGAGCCAGCTTACGTACACCTTGACTAATTCCGAAGACCAATCTCACTACTCATTTGCGGAGGTTCCATTTAAAACTAGAGCAAACACCTTATATGAATTGGTTCCAAAAAAGTTTAGGGTAAACTACCAATAGGTCCTACTTTTGAGACTTATTACCCATTAAGTCCTATTGATAAATTTATTAAGTGATAAAGATAAATTTATCAGTCTTTTATTTTTATGAATAAATTTATAGTGATAAATTTATCAGTCTCTTTGTTTTTATGAATAAATTTATAGTGATAAATTTATCAATCTCTTATTTTTATAGTGTTAAATTTATTAGTTAGGACCTGTAGGTAAATAAGTCTAGTTAATAGGACTGATTGGTAACTATCCCAAAAGTTTATTGCAGCTAGTGAGTATTGAACTTGAGACTTAAAGGAGTATACTCCCATCCCCAAATTATGTCCACTGAGGTAGTATTTGATAAAGCTAAAAACTGAAAACTAAAGACTGAAAATTGAATTCTAAATTTTTTAAGTTGAAAAACTGTTTGATAAAAAAATTAAGTACTAAACTAAAAATAAATTATTTGATATTTATAAGATCAAATTTAAAAAATATTATTTTTAAATTATATATTTTAATTTTTATATTGTAGTGGTGGTAGTGATGGTAATGATAATATGATGGTAGTGATAGTAATAGTATTGATGGTAGTGGTGACGAGGGCATAATAGCAGTGGTGGTTGAGTGAATGCACATGGAGAGCCAAAACATTACTGGCCATGGTCCCAGCCGGGTAGTTGATCTTGACCACCAAACTTTATTAAGATTGGAACAATCCATATTATACCTCCACGAAAGAAAGTAAACTCAATGAAATAATATAAGAGGGAAAGAAGTGATTAACGTTAACGTCTATTGACAATTGTTCTATGTCCTTTGCTTTTCTTCTTCTTATTTAAACCATTAGGTTACAGTCTTATCAGGCTTTAACCAATGATCTATTTGGAAATTTCAAAACTTAAGTTTTAGTATTTGGATGTTTTTACAACCTTCTATAGTTTTCTTTAGAAAGTGACCCAATAACTTGATTGGAAGCAATTTTCATTAGTAAATTAGAGGCTATCGGCAACATCAGAATTGAAAATTTTGGGCATATAACCAAAAATGTAAATAAGATTATTTATTTATTTTATTGTAATATTTTTGGAAACTGCTATATTTGTCAATGTAAAAAATAAAAAAATGAAAACATGCATATAGAAAATAATTTAGTCATTTTATATAATTCAATATATTAGTTGAAGTCATTTAACAATTTTATGATAGAGTTATATATACTGTGCACAACACGCGAGAGAATTTTCAAAAATGAAAGAAGTGCAAATGGGGTTAAAGGGGTGGGCATGCATGATGCTGCTGAGAAAGTTGGAATGCAAAAGTACAAAAAAGATAATAATAATAATAATAATAATAATAAAATTGGGTCCAGTCAAGTAACTATTTTTATTGTTATTTCTTTAGGATAAATTATACTGTACTTCCACTGATAAATGAGATAAATATAATTGGTACTGTTAAATTTCGAAAGGAAAAAAAAAATGTTTGAGACTCTTAAAAAAATTTATATAATTTGATCCACAATTATATAACATGATATGTGTTAATTTTTAATTTGTTACACATTTAATCATATAAGACCCAATTTCATTGCCATAGCATTGTGAGATGAATTTGTGGGTTTAAACTATAGTGTTTAATTTATTCCAAAAAAATAAAATAAAATAAAAATAGTTTCTGACATTTCTCTTAAGAAAAACATATGTAAATGTAGTGATTGCATATTATGAAGCACAACTAATGCTGTACAAACTAATAATTTATAGAATTTTTTTTTATTGACTACGTGTAATTTATGATATAATTAAATTGTGTCATGTTTCTAATTTATTTATTCATTTGTTATTGCATGACATTTTAGTCTTTAAGCAAAAATTACATTGAGAAGGTAGCAACTGCAACTCACACAAAATTAACAAAATATTTAACACACAAACTGATATCTTACTTTTATTATTTTTTATTAATTAACACACGTTGAGATACAATTTTAATCATCCCATTTAAAATGCTTTAACAAGCACCGCCAGAAAATGGTAAAAGAACCTACATAGAATCCCCAAACAGAAAATGCAAAATGTAAGGAGGCTCCACTGATGTGTTCAGGCTCTTTCCAAATCCTTGAAGAAATTCCACAATCACCACTGATGATCAATAGTACCTACTACACACCATTAATTTACAAGATGAGGACTTTAAGACTCTGCTTAACAAAATAATCCCCTTTTGCCCCAGACATCTAACTCTGCAAACATAAATTTCTCATTCCTAAGGAATTATGAATGAATCTATCATGCAAACTTAATCATGTGATAGAATAGGAATTGAGATAGGGGAACAGTCCACAAAACCTTTTCAACATGAAATAAAGGATAAATTACACTCATCCCTTTTGAGTATGGATGGTCATTTTAATCTGATTTGTGGGGACCTGTTCATACCCTCCCGAATGGGCCGAATTTTACCCGTCCCAACACTTATAAGGGGTTGGGGGGGGGGGGGTTGTGTTTTGGTTACCCGCAATGGGGGTGGGGCAGGGGCAGGTATCGTCTCGCTCGATCCATACCCAACCCGATGTAATTAATAATATATATGTATGTATATATAATATAATTAGCTATAAGAAAAGAATACTAAAAGTCTATAGTTCTATTTAAATATAAATAAATAACAATCCTAAAAGTCTCACTTTATATATATGGAAATAAGAAAAATTATTTAGTTGTGCTAATGATTTAAATGTTTCTCAATTTTTTTGACTATTTGAAATGTGATTTGGATATCCACAAGTATGGGTATCCGCAGGTGCGGTGATAGGGTTGAAAAATTCCACTCGTAGTAGGGCGGGGGCAGGGGTGGAGTTTGTCCGCAGGGGCGGGGAATGGCAAATCTGACCCAAACCCGTCCCATGGCTATCCTTACTCCTGAGGTTTGGGAAAAAATATAATTAGTTCCATACTTGTGATATAATTACACTGACTTTTTTTTTTTTAAGGCCAAATCAACTGAAACTAATGCAGATACTAAACATTCAAATAAGAGAAAATATCATTTTGTTCCCCAAACTTTCACGTATTTTTCAATTTGACCTCCAAACTTCGATTAATATCAATTTTACACCCAAACTTTTGAAATTTTGATCAATTTAGCCCCTGCCGTCACATTTTGTCAACAATTGGACAGAATGTGTTGACGTGGAGAGCAAATTGATTTTTAAGGTATAGTTTGAGGGAGGGGCAAATTGATTTTTAATTTGGGGAGAAAATTGATTTTTAAGGTATAATTTGGGGGGTAAAATAAAATTTCAAATGAATTTTGATACCACGTCAGCACATTCCATCCAATTGTAGACGAAATGTGACAGCAGGGACCAAATTGATCAAAATTTTGGAAGTTCAAATGTAAAATTGATATTAATCGGAGTCTAGGGGTCAAAATGAAAAATGCGGGAAAGTTTGAGAGGTAAAATGATATTTTCTCTTCAAATAAACAAGATATACATACATTTTAGTAGAGAAGAGATGAAACATCATTCTTTTTTTTTATGCAACTAGCGAATTATTAATAAAAAATAACTTAATTGTTTTGCAAATTAAAACCGTAAAAAATGTCAGAGTAATTATATCTAAAGTATAGGATTATTTGTATTTTTTCTAAACTTTAAAAAAAGTGAGTGTAAGTTACCCTAAAATAAAAGTGTGGGAGCTAAATAAATAGCAGAATCAGAAGCGTACGCTATAGAAGATAAACATTACTCGGCTCTAACTTGCATGATCAGGAGGCCAAATACAATAAATAGGCCAAGTAACTATTGAACTATGGGGCCGAATAAATAAGCGGATAGTGAGCGAAAAGTGGACCAGGCCCCGAGGCCCAGGAAACGAGTATAAATAAAGGAACAACAGTCGAAGAAAGGTATGTGAGAACTAGTATGCTTAACTTAAAATACAAATAACCCAGAGAGAGTAGAGACTGACTTGTTCGCCGGAGTGCTAATTCCGGCACCCCCGACCGGAGTGTTCATTTCTTTTCAGGTGTCTATTTGAGGATCACGAGCGTCTCCCATGATCAGAAGAGTATTTCCAAACCACTTCTCCACAATTGGTGCCGTCTATGGGAATACTCAAATACATCCATGGCGGGCGTAACGGAAGACCCTCCGATAGTCACTGACGAAACCACAAAGAGAGACGACCTCACCCCGACAAACGTGCTTGGACCAGAGACTATCGCCGCAAGACGTGCCTTGAACTTCGCCTCACCCTCGACTTCAGAGCATGAGACAATGCAAGCAATCATGGAACAAGTTAAGCAAAACGAACAGAGGTTGGAGAACATGATCGCTGAGAATGAATGTCTTTGTCAAGATTTGGCCTTGGAAGTGGCAAAGTCCAAACAAGCTGTTCGCCCAGAGGCAGGACGACCTCTGAGGGCAGGTGGTCGACGACCTCGAGCTCGACAACAAGACACTGATAGCGACTCCGACTCATTGTCCCCGGAGCCCAAGAAGAAGGAAAGACACGAAACCACCAGTTCCTCCGAAGAAAGTCTACATGTAAGGCATAAGTGACGAAGAAACAGTTCAGACGAAGAAGACCAGCACGATCCATTTGTACGAAGAATTGCAAGGGCAGTGCTACCCAAGAAATTCAAAGCATCGTCATTCACCTTGTACAACAGTAAATCAACCCCACCGATCACATCCGCCATTATAAGCAAGCCACGACGCTGCATGCAGATGACGAGGCTCTCATGTGCAGAATATTTCTGAGCAGTTTGGGACAACTAGTTGTCAGGTGGTATTATAAACTAGGGCCGTCTTCGATCAAGAGCTTCCACCAACTCCAAAAATCCTTCAGGGCTAGGTTTATCACTAATGAGGTCCAGCCAAAGCAAGCCGATTCCCTCTGGGCAATGCAGATTCAACCGGGGAAAACCCTTCGTGCGTATTCGGCGCGGTGTTAGGAATGTTTTAATCTGGTAGATGATGCTTGCAACGACTCCATGGTCATTACCGTATTCAAGATGGGGCTGCATCCCGACAGTGCCCTCTGTAGCTCTTTGACCAGACGGCCCCCCAAAACAGTCTGGTCTTTGATGAAGAAAGTTGAAGAATACTGTAAAGTAGAGGATGATGCCTTGCGGGTTAAAGCCATGAATGTGACCAACAAGACGGTTTCTACTGAAATTGCTCAGCCATAAATTCTATACCACCTCAGAGCCCTGAAGCACGACATCGGGCTAAACGAGAAAAGAGACGGGATTCTCGCCGATCAAATGACCAATGCTCTCATCGAGCAAATGAACAGCTACAAGTCGATAGCAGGCGCACAAGGCATGCCGATAAGAAATATACGGAGTTGACGGAGCCGATCATTGCGGTCTTGACCAAAATCCAACACCTTCCGTTCTTCAAATGGTCGTCCAAAATGGTGGGACCTCCTGACACAAGAAGACGGGATAGACGGTGTGAGTATCATAAGGACCATGGCCATGATACTGAGAGTTGTTATGCATTGAAGGATCACCTGGAGGAATTGGTACAAGATAGTAGGCTACAACAGTACGTTCGAAAAGGCAACTCAACCAAAGTAATAGCCTTAAGACAGGACTCCCCTCCACTCGGCGTGATCCACATGATATACAACCTGCCAATATCATCCGCGGTGCATACGATTCAGTCGAATCCCAACCCTCAAAATCAGCTCACTCCGGCAAAACGTCCCTATGAAGCTGCTAGCATTATTTTTGATGATTCGGATTTGGCCGGAGTGACAGTTCCCCACATTGATCCCTTAGTAATTGAGTTGCACGTCAACCGATTTACCGTTGAGCGCGTAACCCAGGGAGCACATCGGAAGTTATGTATTACAAGACATTCACCAAACTCGGCCTCCTCCGATTTGGATCTCTCTCCGGCTCGTTATCCGCTATTCGGCTTCAACGCCAATCCAGAATACCCGTTGGGGAAAATTACACTACCCGTTCGAGCGGGCTCCCGAATAGTGGAAGTGGAATTCTTGGTCATTAAGCTGCCGTCGCCGTATAACCTTATCATGGGGCGAAATTGGTTGCACACCATGCGGGCCGTGCCGAGTACCTATCATCAGCTACTACGCTTCTCGACCGAACGTGGCATTGAGCAATTCCATGGCTCCCAAAAATTGGCACAAGCATGTTATCTCCTTGCTGGAAAGACGTCCAAAGATTTGCAAGTGAATTCCATTGAGGTGCCGGATCAGGAGAGCCTCGACGATGTTCTGCGACTCCCAAGTGAAAAGGCCACGGAAGCCCTAGATCAAGTTAAAATCGACGGAAGCCCATGCAAGTTCTTCATGGTCGGTGCCTCCCTGAATCAAGCCGACAGACAACAGCTAATTTCATTCCTGCTCAGCAACCTTGATGTCTTTGCGTGGACTCCATACGAGATGCCGGGTATAGATCCGTTCGTTTCACAGCCCAGTTTGAATGTTGACCCTAAGTGCAAGCTGATCATTCAGAAAAGCTGGCATTCAGCCGCAGAGCACACTACCGCCGTTGTCGAGGAGGTTGACAGGTTGCTTGATGTCGGGGTAATCAGGGAGGTGACCTACCCTACATGGCTCTCCAATACAATAGTTGTGAAGAAGAAAAATGGGACTTGGCGAGTCTGTGTCGATTTCACGGACTTAAACAAAGCCTGCCCCAAGGATTGTTTTCCCCTACCCAGAATTGACCAACTTGTAGATGTGATGGCACGCCATCAACGTATGAGCTTCCTTGATGCCTACAGAGGCTACCATCAAATCGCCATGCATCTAGAGGACCAAGACAAAACTGCATTCCTCACCCCAAGAGGAACCTACTGCTCAAGGTTATGCCTTTTGGGCTGAAGAATGTAGGGGTAACCTACCAAAGACTGGTCACTGCCATGTTCAAGGAGAAACTCGGCCACACAATGGAAGTGTACATCGACGATATGGTGGTCAAGTCCAAGGAAGAGCAGAATCATATAGCTGATCTGGAAGAGACATTCGGCATTCTACATAAATATAGAATGATACTGAACGCTTCCAAATGTGCGTTTGGGATCGGCTCTAGCAAATTCTTGGGTTACATTGTCAACCACCGAGGAATCGAAGCCAACCCAAGGCAAATCACAGCAATCCTAGAACTCGGCTCCCCTAGATCGGTCAAGGAAATTCAGAAGTTAATGGGGATGGCCGCCGCACTCAATAGGTTCATCAGTCGTTCCACGAACCGCTGCTGACAATTGTTTCATACACTATGGCAAGGCAAGGCTTTTGAATGGTCTGCCGAGTGCGAAGCTGCTTTCAACGGCCTCAAGACCTATCTCCGATCAGTTCCACTCTTGGCAGCACCTTCGGCCGGTGATCCCCTCATTTTGTATCTGGCAGTTTCCGACCAGGCCGTCAGCGTCGTACTAATAAAGGAAGAACTAGGGGAGCATCGGCCAGTGTATTATGTGAGCAAGGCAATGGTTGACGCCGAAACACGCTACCTTCTGTTGGAAAAACTCATTCTGACCCTTGTCATGGCAGCAAGAAAACTGATGCACTACTTCTAGGGGCATAACATCGGGGTGCTAACAGATTGCTCCCTCCAATCAGTACTACGAAGTGCAGAAGCATCAGGACGCATTTCAAAGTGGGCTTTTGAACTCGACCAGTACGATATTCAGTTTCTACCCAGAACCGCAATCAAGGGACATGTGCTTGCCAACTTTGTTGCCGAATTCACAGGGGGTCTTACCAACTTCAGGTTTAATGAAATTCGACCCAAGCCGAACTGGAGAATTTATGCTGGGGACATTTGGCAGTTGTACTGTGATGGATCGTCCAATCAATGGGGCAGTGGAGCCGGAGTAGTAATCATGGCTCCCGATGGCGCGATAATTGAGCAGGCCGTCAAGCTCGGCTTCGAAGCATCAAACAACGAAGCCAAATACGAAGCCCTTCTAACCGGTTTGCATAATGCACATCTTCTAGGTGCTCAGTGTTTGCTTGTATTTGCAATTCAAAACTGGTGATCAACTAGCTAAAGGGGGAGTACGCGGCAAGAAATGACCGTATGGCGGCTTACATGAAAACGGCTAACTCCTTGTTGGCAAAATTTGACCATCATGAACTGAATCAGATAACACGTGATCAGAACATACATGCAGATGCCCTGGCTTGCCTAGCCTCCGCAATTAACTCAGAGATTAAATGGACCATCGAAGTAGGTTTCATCCCGGAGCCGAGTATTGGCCCTTCGGAGGAAGTCCAGGTCAATGTCATAGAAATTGGACCGAGTTGGATGGATCCCATTGCTGCATTCCTGTCTTCCGAATAGCTCCTAGAGGACAAGAAAGAAGCGCACAAGCTTTGAAATAAAGCCCTGCGATATTACTTGGATCCGCAAGGAAAGCTTTATAAAAAATCCCTTTTTGGTCCACATTTGGAATGTGTGCATTCGGACAAAGTCGAAGAGCTTCTGACTGAAATACATGAAGGCAGCTATGGCTCCCATTCTGGCGGGCGCTCTTTGGCTCATCGAGCCATGACTTAGGGGTATTACTGGCTGACAATGAGGGCCGATGCCAAATGTCACGTGAAAAAGTGTGAACAGTGCCAGAAGTTCTCTCCTTTGACCCACCAGCCTGCTAAAGAGCTAAGCTCCATAACCAGTCCTTAGCCGTTCGCCCAATAGGGACTTGACATCATCGGACCACTGCCTCGTGCCCCGGGTAATAATCGGTTCTTAATTGTCGCGACAGATTATTTTACAAAATGGGTAGAAGCGGAGGCACTAACGCACATCCGAGATACCGACGTGAAGCTTTTTGTTTGGAGAAATATCATAACACGATTTGGCATTCCAAGAGCACTTATCTCAGACAATGGCACCCAGTTTGATTGTGGCGTCTACTAAGAGTTGTGCAGCAAGTATGGTATCCGACCTTACTTTTCCACGCCAGTTTATCCGCAAAGTAATGGTTAGGCTGAAGCCTCTAACAAATCCATCCTGGACGGCATCAAGAAAAGACTCGAGAAAGTTAAAGGCAAATGGGTCGAAGAATTGCCGAGTGTGTTGTGGGCTCATCGAACTACGCTGAGGCGATCCACCAGGGAAACGCCGTTTGCTCTATGCTTTGGAACCCAGGCAATCATACTCCTAGAGATCGGCCTCCCAACCTTGAAATCTAAAGTTTTTGATATGGGCCAAAACGACATGATGCTAGCCTTGGATTTAGTTCTAATTGAAGAACGAAGAGACCGTGCCCTTGCATCCGTGGCGCGGTATCAACAGCAGCTTACTAAGTCGTATAATCAATGTGTCCAGTTGTGTCGCTACACACCGAGAGAGTTGGTCTTGAAGAAAGTACTTCCAGCCGCCAGGAAACCGGCCGATAGAAAATTGGGTCCTAACTGGGACGACCCCTATCAGGTTGACTCGATCGCAGAAGTAGGGGCGTATCAGCTAAAAGACATGTCTGGAAGGAGTCTTCCACAGCCTTGGAATTCAATGCATTTACATAAATTCTATCATTGACCCGACTTGTGGGGCTTGATACTTGTACATATTTCACTTTTGCAATGCAAAGTTTCTCATTTCTTCATTGCGCAATCCAGTTCACAAGTCTCCGGATTCGAAGCCCCATCGAAGCATGACGCCTTTGGGCCGATAAAGCCTCCAGATTCGGAGCGCCCTTCGTGGATATCACGATTGGCCAAATAAAGACTCCGGATTCGGAGCCCCATCGGTGTATGACGCCTTTGGGCCGATTAAAGCCTTTGAATTCGAAGTGCCCTTCGTGGATACCACGATTGGCCAAATAAAGACTCTGGATTCGGAGCCCCATCGGCGCATGACACCTATGGGCCGATTAAAGCCTCCAGATTCGGAGCGCCCTTCGTGGATACCACGATTGGCCAAATAAAGACTCCGGATTCGGAGCCCCATCGGCGCATGACGCCTTTGGGCCGATAAAGCCTCCGGATTCGAAGCCCCATTGGCACATGATGCCTTTGGGCCGATTAAAGCCTCCAGATTCGGAGCGCCCTTCGTGGATACCATGATTGGCCAAATAAAGACTTCAGATTCAGAGCCTCATCAGCGCATGACGCCTTTTGGCTGATTAAAGCCTCCGGATTTGGAGCGCCCTTCGTAGATACCACGACTGGCCAAATAAAGACTCCGGATTCGGAGCCTCATCGGCGTATGACGCCTTTGGGCTGATAAAGCCTCCGAATTCGGAGCCCCATCGGCACATGACGCCTTTGGGCCGATTAATGCCTCCTGATTCGGAGCGTCCTTCGTGGATATCACGATTCGGCAAATAATCTCTGGATTCGGAGCCCCATCGGCGCATGACGCCTTTGGGCTGATTAAAGCATCCGGATTCGGAGCGCCTTTCGTGGATATCACGATTGGCCAAATAAATATTTAATGTAGAGTGCTCTCTTATGTTGAGCCGGCAAAACTCGTTTACACATTAAAGCATATAAACATTCGAAATGAAATACTTAGTTAACTCGGGCCGGTCAATGTTTATTCAAACATCTAAAATACATTTATTCAAACATTTATACAATGAAACACAAAACATGCAAACACGTGTGTGCCGAATAAAAATTACAATGAAACACAAACATTTAAAATAAAACATTTTATTCGATCAGCCGATAATTACATAGTTTTGAACGCAATCTGCGTTTGTGCATTAAAATGAGTATTTTTATCCGGCGTCTCCCTCATCCTCACTCTGCTCGACTTCAAAGGCGGAAAACGGAAAATGATTGCATTGGTATAGTGGCAATGCCGAATCAATGCCCAACGCTCGAAGAGCTTCTGCGTCTTGAGATGCCTTGATCCAACCGTGCTAAAATCCACGATTTTCACATCGGCAAACCTCTTCGGCGAGTTTCTCCTTGGTCTTCTGAATTCCAACCTTTCGGCTGTCATGGAAGCCTTTTTCATAGGCCGTGGCCCTCGCAGTCTCAATCATGAACATGCTAGCCGTGTTCTGATCGGCAATAGCATCACTTATTAGCCTTTGAATCACCCTCTCTTCCATAATCGGATTGGGTTGGCTAGCTGATTGAGACTCGGCAGATTTGATTTTCCTTAGCTCACGCTCAGCCTTCTCCGCGTGAGCTTCTAACTTTCGAATGCGTTCATCTCTTTGCTCTATATCGCGCTGAGCAGCGTAGAGACGCATGCCGATTTCATAAGCGGTGTACAGCTCCTTCACCGCCCCGTGAACGCCCTCACGAAACACTTCGAAATCCTGCTGACCTACCATTGACTGCTGGACTTCGGGTGGAAAAATCTATCGGGCGAACTCGACTGCCACATTTGGATCTCGAACGATTGAGTCCGCCTCTGTCATTGGTCTATTCCCCACGAAGACCGCAAAACTCAATGGGAGCGGAGTCGCGTCGGATTCCCTTCCAAAACTGGGTTAAGGAGATTTGCCCTATGGCTGCTTGTCCCTCCTAGGCGACCTACTTCAATGACGAGGAGATTGGTGTCTCTCCCGATCTCTCGAAGTCCTACTGCCCATGCACGACAGTTCACCAGTTCGACTCATATCTTCTCCCAGCTCAGCTAGCGTCCTCGCTTCCCTTCTGCTATTGAAGAAAAGTTTACTTGACATTCGCACTTGTTTAACCTTCCTCAAAGAGATGGACTGAGTTGCTGACTGAAGAAAAGTCTACACACCCATTTATTCCCTATGAGGGCAGCACCTCCAAGGCAGCATCTCATTAATATTGCAACCTCAACAGCCCAGCGCCGATTCAGTCATATGCCCTAATCGCCCCATCAACCTCTGATATTCGGTGTTCTACGTTCATGAACCAACTGGGGCAAGGGCAGATTTATCAATCTAGTCGGCTTGACTGTCCCAGCCGCTCCATGAATCAATTTATCAATACAATACCCATGAACTAGCCCTATTGATATTCGGCGTTCTATGTTCATGAACCAGCTGGGGCAAGGGCAGAGTCATCAATCTCGGCATTCTACGTTCATGAACCAGCTGGGGCAAGGGCATATTCATCAATCTAGTCGGCTTGACTGTCCCAGCCGCTCCATGAATCAATTTATCAGTACAATACCCATGAACTAGTCTTATTGATTTTCGGCGTTCTATGTTCATGAACCAGCTGGGGCAAGGGCAGATTCATCAATCTAGTCGGCCTGACTCTCCTAGCCGCTCCATGAATAGATTTATCAGTACAATACCCATGAAGTAGTCCTATTCGGCATCCAGAGTTCATACATTGGCTGGGGCAAGGGCATACGACGGGGCCCTAAGTCAATTTACTTGTTCGGATAAATTAAGGTTAAATTAATTGCCAAGTTACACTGTTATCCGATCGGCAGCTATGTAGTGGGATATTTAATCTACTTATCTTATGATCCTACTTTCTATTGGATCGATAGTTAGCAAGCACAATAGACAGTAATCATTTTATCCAAAGTAGTGAAAATCAAAACTCTTCATTAATATCAAAAACTGCGTACAACTAATAGTGAAATGAAAAGGAAATTTTTATTAATAAATTGAGCGCAGATAGTAACTAATTTATACATGAAAATTACCTTGAACTAATAGAAATCTACTAAACAAGAACATACATTGAAATTAAAAATACTTAATAAAACTAGAATGTCTCCCAAATCAATCCTCGGGATCTGACTCAAGTGGCTCAACGTCCACTTGCTCGTATGGAATTGGCATGGCCAATGTAACTCCAGCGGCAGCAAGGGCTTTGAGCCACCCATGTTTGAATCCCCAATTCTCGAATTTGGGGACTTATTCAACGTAGTTCTCAAGGGCGGCGCTCTTTCCAGCCTCGAACGCCGCAGAAGCCTCAAAGTCGGCTTTTTCCTTGGCCTTCTTCAACTCTTCTAACTCAGCCTCCGCCTTGGCAAGTGCCTCCTTGGCTAACTTGAGCAATTCCTCACTCGCATTTGCCCTCTCCTCGGCGTCGGATCTGAGCTGGTCAGTAGTCCGAGCCCTCTCCTTCCCAGCTTCGGCTCGAGCACTTTCATTGTGGCTCTCATCGCCTCGAACTCAGCCTTGCTCCTCTCACCTTCAGCTTCCGACTTCAAGCGGCCAATTCTTTCAATGGCATCGTGTTGGCGGCGGCCTAGTTCGGCTATCCTTCCAACCATCTACAAAATAAGGAGTTGGGATCATCACATACCAAGAAAAATCGTATGCAAACCAAACCAAACAAGGAGTAAAAAAGATCAAGTCACATACTAGAAGGGCTGACTGGGCAGCTAGCGCTATAGCTACCAAATCTGGCTCTACTTGAAAGGTGGCCTTGTCAGCTAGCAACGAGACTGAGGTAGCCAAGCTCAATGCTACAGCTGGATCCTTCAAGATAGATGCGTCAGAGAAGATCGGCGTGCTTTTGATCTTTGGTTGAACAACGAAAGGAACAACCACATTCGACTCCTCTAAGCGAGGCCGTTTGTCAGCGAGGCTCTCCTCTGAGCTAGCCTCTTCCTCAGCGGTACGTTTCTCTCCTCGCTTTTCTGGAATCTATTGTTCGGCTTCCTTCTCCGTCTCGGCCATAGCAACTTGAGTCGTTTCTTCTACAATAACGGGTTGTGAATGTTCAATCGGGGCAGGTCCAAAACGGGTGGCCTCGGCTTTCCGTCGGGCGGCCATGCGTTCAACATGTCTCTTTCGCGCCATCTACGTGAGATTTTCCCAAGCCATACCCTCAGAATAAGCGCCGGGTAGGTCTCCCAAATTTGTAAAAATATCTCCGAAGGAAAACTCCGCCTGACCCGAAGTGGATGATGAGTTAGGCTGGTTAAGACCAGCTAGCTCAAATGCTAAGTTTAGAGCCTCGTCGACCTCTTCGGCCTCCGCAGCGAACTCTCTTGTTAGTTCAACAATTACCTCGACCACCGGCTCTACGTCTTGCTCCGAATCAGAAGCTTTGAAACCAATTTGCCTAAGGGTCTTGAAGCTGGGAAAGATAAGAGCCGTAAGGTGTTGCTCGGCAGATGGGATCGGACTGTCGTCCGCGGCCGAGAACGTAGTATAATTAGGCTCGTACCGCAGGAGTATATGGGCGGCTCTCCCTTGCGTCTGTACGTTTGGACAGCCAAAATACTTGAGTGCAGTCTTAATTTCCGCAAGGACTGGGTCGTCAGCCGATGTCAGAATCTTCAACTTATTGCCTGCAAAAACAAAGGATTAGACTTGGAGAAAAAACCAAATAAAAGAAAGATCAATAAACACAAGGAGTTACACGGCAACTTGGTTCACCCCTCCGTCTGGGAATAGGGTCTAGGCGATCTTCGCTTTCGCCAAATTCCCAGTTGCCTCGGACATTGACCATTACATCGTCAACTCATTTGCCAGAGCTGGCAAGCATGGTTACCAAGTGATGGTCGGTGTCCTTGGCCCTACGAAAGTAGCGCTCGAGCCGACCGGAGGATTTGGCTAAAGCGTAGCAGTGTTGAATCGCCAGAATTCCAAGGTTGATCCTAAGGCGCCGATTCAACTCTACGATTCCCATTATGATTCGAAAAAAATTCACATTAGGTTGGGAAAGAATCAGACCCCAATGGCGGAGGACGGCCCTAAGAAATGGGTGTAGGGGGAAGCGAACTCCGCCCTCCGCAATGGATAGGAGAGGAAAGACAATTGTATTTTGGTCATCCCTCTTCATATCAAGGGTATTGTCCGTCACTAGAGATAGATGGACATCATCAGGGATAGAAGAATGTCTTCGGAACCCAGAAATACGACCCTCGGAAACGAGGTCTTTCAAATGCTTAGCCATTCTAGTAAGGACTCAAGGGTATAATAAATTAAAAATGAACACGAAAAATAGGATTACAAAGAAAAGAGAAGAAAACTTTCAAAAGGCAAAGGAGACAAGGAGAGACAGGAAGAAGTTGCAGAAGACGTGAGACAGAAGAGAGATACCGGCTGGCAATCCAGGAGGCTCAAATATTCAAAAAAGCATGCATTCAAAGAGACTGGAGTTTCAAATCATAATAAATGCAAAAGATGCACGAATGAGGCGGGAACGTATAATGATGATCGAGAGGCGTGTGCGTTCTGACATTCACATTGGGATAGGTGAAGCCGTCTAACTTATGTTTCTCTTGACTTTTCAAATTCGAAACCAAATACACCAATTAACTGTCGTCAATGGGGAGTTTGGGGGGCAATTGTGGGAGCCGAATAAATCGTAGAATCAGAAGCGTACGCTCTAGAAGATAGACATTACTCGGCTCTAACTTGCACGATCAGGAGGCCGAATACAATAAATAGGCCAAGTAACTATTGAACTATGGGGCCGAATAAATAAGCGGATACTGCGCAAAAAGTGGACCAGGCCCCGAGGCCTAGGAAACGAGTATAAATAAAGGACCAATAGTCGAAGAAAGGTATGTGAGAACTAGTATGCTTAACTTAAAATACAAATAACCAAGAGAGAGTAGAGACTGACTTGTCCGTCGGAGTGCTAATTCTGGCACCCTCGACCGGAGTGTTCATTTCTTTTCAGGTGTCTATTTGAGGATCACGAGCGTCTGCCAGGATTAGAAGAGTATTTCCAAACCACTTCCCCACACCTCTCAATGAAGGCTAGCTAGTTGTGAAGAGCCCAAATTAAAATGGGCATTTTGCCTCTTATGATGGAGAGCCCCTTGGAGAAGAAGAAAAGCAATTGTACTAGCAAAAATGCCTCAAGATGCTCTTTTGCCTCTTCCTTTAGAGATGCTTCAAGTCCACATGTATTAGGTAAATCACTACAACAAGTCGGGTCTTGAATGACGAAATTTTTTTGTCTTCAAAGAGCTAATTTCGTTACTATAGATATTTGTGAGGAAATATTTTCGTCACCGGTTTCGTCATTGAATGTTTGTCACTAAAAACCAACATGGCGAAAAATAATTTCGTTACCAATGAAATTACTTCAGCAACGAATTTTTTTGTCACCAATAAAACAACATTTTGTCGCCAAAAATTCTCATTTTCGTCACCAAATAGTTATTCAGTACCATATTTATAACTTTAGTTGAAGAATAAATTTGTCACATATGTTGATCATTGATGAGGAAATAATTTCATCACAATAAGATGTAAAGATGACGAAATTTTTCGTCTTCAAAAGTCATAATTTTTTGTCATAAATAAAACAACATTTTGTCGCCACAAATTCTCATTTTCGTCACCAAATAGTTATTCAGTACCATATTTATAACTTTAGTTGACGAATAAATTTGTCACGCATGTTAATCATTGATGAGGAAATAATTTCGTCACACTAAGATGTAAAGGTGACGATATATTTCGTCTTCAAAAGTCATACATGGGTGACAAAATATATTTCGTCACAAATATATATATACGTGACGAAATTTTTACTCACCAAACAACAAAATAAATAAAAACTTTCATATATAAACTGCAGTAAATTTTGTCACAAAAAAAGTTTATTAGTGACGAATAATCACTTTGTCATAATAACAAGTACAAATGACAAAACAAATTCGTCACTAAACTTGTTCCATATTTTATATTCAATTTAAATTATTATTTCACAAATATCCCTGCTCATATCCCAATAGCCTTTTAATTGTACTACGAAATCCATTAGCTATTATACATCACTCCACAAAAAAATTCACTAAACCATTTATATTATAAATCAAAATATATCCATCAAACAACTTTAATAATAATCCATTAAGTATCACAAAAAAACCATCAAAGCAAATCCCAAAATGAACTAATGTGGAGTCCACAAAAAAAAAAAAAATCAACACTCAATCTTAATTTGCAACTACAACTAAGCATCAGTTTAGGAAAAAAAATTCAATAGTTGACCTTCATTTGCAAGTATGCTTCCGAACGTCATCAAAACCAATCTGCAAAGAAAATAAACAAGGCAAACATTAATATATTATCAATTACATCTAAACTCATATATAAATAATTTTATTTTATAAACCAATTTAGTAGAAATGCATATAACAATTCAAAACTTTAAAGAGTTGAGGTGATCCTTGATGATAAAGCAACACGGAAATGGAGACTTAGTTGATGAGATGTATTACAAGTAGCTAGTGGGTAGTTTAATGTATCTCACTGCCACGAGACCGGACATGATGTTTGTAATAGAGAACAAATAAAAAAGAAAAACATGGTAGTATTTTGCACATATACAAATATACAAGTGTCCTTTATGCTTCACAAAATGATTTTGAACCCCAATGTAATTTAGCGTAGTTGCCTCAGATCATATAAAATCACTGCAATGCCCAATATGACTTAACAAATATGATGTAATTTAGCGTAGTTGCCTCAGATCATATAAAATCACTGCAATGCCCAATATGACTTAACAAATATGCACTTGAATACCACTCCTATAAATGATAGAAAACTGCAAGCTAATTGAATTCGTACTCCTAGACCTTGAAATTGCTCCAATACTGCCTATAATTTGACAAAGTACATTAAGCACTATAGCCACAACTGATTCAAAACGTGCTATAGGCTCCGTCTGTTTTTCAGGTCACAATTGAAAGCATTGTGAATGAGGGGATGTATTAGAAGCAAACATGCCATAATATGTCCCTAGGTGCAGCATCTTGTCAACAATACGTGTATATTAAAGTTCTTACCAAAAATACATCAAGCACCAACCACAGTTCATCAAACTAGTTAAACCAGCCAAATCTTACCATAATTACAAAAAACATCCAGGGACTTTCAACTTCTTCGAAGCTTGTAAGATAAATCCTTTTGAATTGATTTACAAATTTTTCTGAAAATAACTAATGATCTGAAAACTTTAGATTACTTCTGTAATGATAATATAAGCTATTTTTTTGTCAAAATCAAATACTTTTTCCACTATAATCTATTCTCACACTTCCTCAAATCACAAAATTCTTAAAAATATCTTTCAGTATACAAAGGTAAGTTAATAAATCTAAAACCTGCCACAATGCAAAGACAAGGGCTAATCTAATCCCCACACAAAATGAATCACAAGGGGTCATAGATGAATTCTCTAAGATATGTACTTGCTAATAATATCTGAGTATTCATCTGAGAAAAGTAAACAAACAATAAAATTTGTAACTGTAACAGTATTCTCTTTGCTTTACTTTTTCCAGGTCAAAAATTTTCAGTTGAAGCAAATGGTGTAGTTAAGAATGCCTCAGCAAAGGCCAGCAAACATAAATCTAGGAATTAAGACAACATAATAGTCAATACAAGCATGACTTCTCATTTATAAACCTTCAACAATAGTTGAAATTTTGGCGGTCTAGAATTGATACTTCAAGAACTAGGCAGTGCACTCTCTGAGATCATCAGCCGTTGCCTAAGAAGGATGAACATGGACACATGACCCAACATGGACACCGACATAGTAAATTTAAAATTTTTAAAAACTTATATATATATATATATATATCTGGAGACAAGACGTGAGTGACACACAAAATATATAGTTTACACATTTATTATATGTCATGTCATATATGAATACTTCCTTCAAAGATAATATAAAAAATAAAAATAAAAAATAGCATAACAACAATTTCTAAAGCTTAAAGGAAGTGTTAATGGGTATAAATCTACATTTTTTTTTTTTACTCATTAGATCCTAAGTTATTTTTCTTCAAACTAGTAACATGTTATGGACAGGTGTTTCCCAAGGGTTTGAACTGTGTATGAGTTTATTTTGTTTTAAAATAATAGTACAAGTTTGGACATGTGCCCGATATGTGTTAGGAAATGCCCAATAAAGGCACAACAGTTTCTAGAAAGTGTCTGCGCTTCTTAGATTGTTGTTGTTATAAACATTCCAACAAAGTAAACCACTGGTACCAGAGAGTGCTAATATAGCTAGACACATTATTCTGATATTTTATGATTAGCTCCATTTAATTTTCCATTAATTAAGTATACTACAGTTACAGATGTATCTTTCTTTGTAAACATAACACTGTCAATTCACAAAATGGTTTGTTCTTCATATGATCTATTTTCATTAAATACATCTTCAAACTTGTTAAACCTTAGTTAATAAGTAGTCAAACTGCTGTACTTTAACTAGTATATACTAACCAACATGAGAAAAATAAAATGATAAAACGACCGAGACTTACCAAAAAGGCGATGTACGAGTTCGTGGGATACTTCATCCTCTAAATTGTCCTTTGAAATCTTGCTTCTTAAGAAACTTCATGATGCTTGATGTGATCTCAAAATGCTCGTCAATCGACCCATTCATCTTTCCTATCTCTTTATTTTGTGCTTGAATTTCCTCTTTTTGTACTTGAATTTCATGTTTCTGTGTTGTAATTTCCTCTTTATGTGATTGAATTTCCTCTTTTTGTGACTAAATTTCCTCCTTTTGCTCTTGTATTTCCATCTCTAGACGACTCACATAGTCACTGTCATTCGAAGCACTGGTAGCCCTGACAGAGAAGGAACACCTCAACCCGAGTCCTTTAACATATCCCGACCTTGGCTTCAGCACCTTCACAGATAGCTCCTCTGGAGTAATTGGAACCGCACCAGGTTCAAAGCAATGTTCAGCTTGGATCTTTATCATACTATCCTGTCATTCAAAAAAAGAAAGAAAAATGGATAAAGATACAATTAAAATTGCAATAATCCTAATAGAAAAGGTAAATATACATACATAATTATTTTCGCACTCCGGAGAAATCCACTGCTTTGTGACATCATTAAAGTGTGTAGATTTGTAAACACATGGCAACTCTGGCAATTGGCCCCCATTCACAATTGTCTGATTTTTTTTGTTCAACTAGTAAGTTAAATAAGAACGACGGTAGTAGAATCATCTTTAAAAAAAAAAAAAAAGGGGAAAAAATTAAAGAAGACCTGCCGTCTCGTGTACCCTAACTGGGAGAGATTTTGACCCACACCTATGCTTTGTCTTCAATTGATTTCTATTGTCAATGTTAGCATTTGATTGCTTCTACAAGGAGCAAGTTCCAATAGAAAAATATATATATTAGGAAGACAAGGTAATTGTCAACAATAAATAAACATAAGAAAAGTTTACCAGCCAATTGGTATCATTCCACTTCTTGTCAATCAAGTTTTTCCATTTCTCGAGATCACATTCAGGCGGTGGGTGGCTTCTAGCATACTCCTCTCCCTTAGCACTTTTAAGGTTCAGGTATTTTTTTTGTAGTTTGTAGGTATGGCTGCTCAAGCTCCGTCCACACTTTGTTGCCACCGCTTTCCTAACATTAGTGGATTCACCTTCCATGTCAAATTGATCCTAGCAACAACCACAAATCTTGTAAGTCATAATTAATTATATTACATTAATTCAATCAATTATGTAAAACTTTTACCGTTAGACGCTGAAACATAGGTGCCCTAACTTCTTCGTTGACATGTTTCCACCTGCGAATGCTAAAGTTTGGCAAGTGTGTTCGGACCTTAACACCAATTTTGGAGACTAATTGAGAGGCATGATCCCCCACTGGCGCACGATACTCCTGTGGTATGGGAACTTTGAGCTTTCCATCTTTTTGAACCATTGCTTAAACCTTCAACCCGCGTGTCAAGCCACGAGGGTGTCTACTAGGCACTGTTTTAAAGACACAACATTGACTGGTTAGCAATTAATTAAAGCGAAATCATAAAAGCAATATAAGTAACTTTTTTTTTTTTTTAGTAAGTCATAAAATAAAATGATAACTACAAGGGGCATTCCCCAGGCCTTACAACAGCAAACCAAACAAAAAAAACTAGAGCTATAAAAGAGAAACAAAACCAAACAGATAAACGAAACTAAATAAACTATAAAGAGAATCATCCTAAAATAAACCACACAAAAGAATGTTCATTTGCCACATGAGAAAAAAAGGGCTATGAACATTCAATAGACTACAAAAACAATATAAAATACACTTGCACAACCCTCAAGAGAGAAAAAGCAAGCAAAACGAGAAAATAAACCCAAGAAAAGCCCTGCACAAACAGCAGCCACACAGGTACAACTGCAGCTTTCTTCCCTACTCTCAAGTTGATGCTTTTCATTTCTCAAGTTGTTTTCTCTTTTTCACAGTTATATTTGCTATTCCATTTTCCTGTTTCTTCACTCTTTCATACATCTGCAGCTTTTTAATTCTTCTCTGTTACTGCCAATTTCTTCCCTACTCTTTGTTTCTATTCAGTCTCTCCTATACAGCTGCTGCTTTGTTCTCAGCTTGCCGTGTTCTTCCTCATCGCTATTGCTTTCTATTCACTAGTCTCCTTCTCTGTTTCTCCTATACAGCACTAGTCTCCTTCTCTGTTTTGGTAAGTAGTTTAGCTACTCTCACCACAATTTCAGTACCTTAGGTGCTTCCATCAGTGGTGATGAAGTGTTCTTTACCCATAAATAGCATAATTTTTTGGGCTCAAGGTTGGCTGTGATTACCCAGTGAGGACCTTTGTGCTGGGTATACCCTGGCCTTTTTGCTGCTAAACTAATATCGCAATTTTGGCTACACAATTTAACCTAAGATTTCACATAACCCAGATTTTATAGGCCTACTCCCATCTGGGATCCAACACAGCAAATATGAAATTTGAGCATATCACAATAGTGTTCTAAATTTAAGCATTTAAACAAAAACTGCAACTTGGAAAAATGTATTACAGTGTAGTACAACAAAGGCAAGGCAACAATTAAAGATTAAAGTCCGGAAAATTTCGAGGTCCAGTTCTTCAGTTAGCAAAATCCTCAAGTGCATTAAGTCATTACCACTCGGTAAATCCTCATCACAAACGAAGCAACCCAACAAGCAATTCACGTAAAAAGCCCAACAATTTCTCCTTACAAAAATTCAGTATGAGCAAAGAAATGAAATCAAAATTTTGGTCCTTAGATTCTTTAATAACTAATTCCACAACTTCATAGACAGAGGCAGACATATATTTTCACCCAATTAAGCACAATGGAAACTATTGGAAAGGTTTTCACTCTCTTAGAAACCGCAGTAGCATGATGGCACAAAAGGACACCATTTTATTTTATTTTCTATTGCCCCTCTTTCTCGCATTTTCTTAGCTACCAAACAAAGAAAATCCTTAAAAAAAATAAAAATAAAAAAACACTTCATCACCACTGGCCTTTACCCACAAATTGCATAATTTTTTGGCCTTATGCTGAAGACAAACAAAGAGTATGGAAGAAAGTGGTAGTAATAGAGAAGAACAGAGAAGCAACTATATAAGAACCTAGAAATGATTTTTAGTTTAAAATTGAACAGTCTTGACAGTTTAAAATTTTTTAATAATTGTTAATCATGAACTGTAACACAAGTGAATAAGTAAACATTTTGACAGAAGGTAACATGTATGTATGTATGAACAAAACAAAACTTACAAGAGTTAAACTAGGGTATACCCCATCACTTTTTACAGCCCAAAAAAAAAAAAAAAAAAAACCCTATGAAACAAATTGCTTGAAATTTTTTGCACCACAGAATTACATTAAAAATAGAGAATTTCTTTAGCTTAGTAAAATTCAGTATCTTACCAACACTAGATTGGGGGGCTGCCTCCCTTGGTGCCTCCATATCGACATCAAGTGGCTGTGAGTGTTGGGTATCCACATTGTCATGTAAATCCCCATTTGGAACAACAATTGCCTCAAGCGAACGTTGAAGAGATGACTGCGCCAATCGTTTTGATGGCATTGGTAAGTCCTAAAAAACATAATACAAAAGCATAAACAATACATACATACAAATGGATAAGTAAAGATATGTATATGGAAACTCATCAAGGCCACTTTTGATATTTGTAATCTGATCTAGTCCACTCCTTTTCTTCCCAGGACTGGTCCTGACAAGTGGTTGCTTTGAATATTTTTAAAATGGTCAAGTAAAGGGTGTTGTGCATGGAGAAAGCCATGGCTGATTTCGGAGATGACGAATATAAGCACATGCTGTGCATGGAGACTACTGCGGTGGAAAAAGCAATAACACTCAAGCCTAGTGAGGAGTGAAGAGGAAGGCAGGAACTCTCTGCTGTTCCTTCCAGTTATTGCAGTGGGCAGCTTGATCCTCAGAGAGTCCTCTAGAGCAGCTAAAATGTCCATTTTTTGGTCTAAATATAGTACAGGTACTTTGCCGACTTTATTATTATTTTTTGTTTAATCATCTCAAATATTGGTTTTTTAAATATTTATATTAATCTGTCAAATAAAATTGGGAAAAGAAGATTGCTTATGGGCCCCTTTGAGATAGCTTTTGCTTATGCATAATTGGTTTTCTTTGGATGCCATGTTCAGAAGTCTTAGTAGTTGTCAAGAGTGACTATCTGACCATTTGGTTTATGGAATGCCAAGTCATTTATCTATTTTATAGCGATATAACATTTGATTATAAATTAGATACATAAAAATTTCAACCAAATAAGAATCTACTATAAAATATGTATTTTTTGTGCTTTTGAATGCGTAAAAATGACTAGATAGGCATATGCTTCGCACACAGACACATATATATAGTTGTGTATGTTTGCTTGTGTTTATTTTAACATTTATTTGATTCATGGAAGTGTATCAGAATATAAAAAATAAAACAAAGCAAAAAAATGTTTCATTTGTATGGATGGATTATATAAATATATTGTATAGTTTGAAAATATTTAAGTTGATGATGGATGTTAAGGCTTGATCCCATAGAGCTGTTGAAGGTCAAGTCCTGGTAGCTGCATGCACATGTCTATTTTTTTTCTTTTTTTTTTTAAACTAAAAATGAGAGGCATAATTGGCAGAGATTCCAAACATGGATAATAACATTTGGCATGGGTTTCTACATTGGGACATGTTTAGCAAATGCAATTATGTATTGCCAAACTCCAACACATAATTGCTTTTGGGCCCAAATGTGTTTTTAAGTGTTTCAAACGTGATTCCCCAAAGGGCCCAAATGTGTTTGGCATGTGTTTTACTGAAATTATGAGGGCCAGGCTGCACACATGCACTAATCCTAGTATTGGTGTTTCCAGCATGGTCAAATTATGTCTTATTTCGTTATACATTTGTGTCCCGGCTAACTTACTCCTACAGCTTGTGCAGGAGGTTTTTTTTTCCTTTAGCTTTGTTTTGGTATGCATATTGTTGTATGTAGGATGTATATTTTCTAGTTTTATTTTATCACTTATTCATCCAATAAAGTATATGGAAATATAAATATAGTATTAACAAAGCATCATTAACAAATATATAGCTATCGGCGACATAATAAAAAAAATGAATGGCCATACATATAGTACCTCATCGTCAACACTTTCAAAAGACTAAGCATCAGTGTCATCCTCATGATCTGACGGTATGTAGTCATCATCATCTACCCTAATGTTCTTTCCCTTCTGATTAACACGATTGGGCTGAGTAGAACCCATCAAAGAAGCTGCTATACGCTTCAATTGTAGAGCATCCATTTTCTTATTATTCTTCTTGATTGTATTATATCTTTCCATTTCGTACTCTATTCGCTTCTGTTTCACTAGAAAACCTGGTTTGATCCATTGTTTCTTCCCTTTGGCCATTTTGGTAACTAAAAAGCATAAATTGAAATAAAACATAAAATATAAAGCATAATTTTACTTGAAGAGACACAACAAAATATAGCATAACCATGTAATGCATTAAAAACATATGTCCATATAGAAACCTAAAAAAAACAAAAACTACATATCATAATCCATATCAAGTTCCATATCATGATCCATATCATCATCAAGTATGCCAAGCTCTTCATCTTCTTCGTCATCTCTAGCATCTCTCTTTGTTTTATTTGAAATAACCTCAGCTTCAATATCATCCCTATGAAATCGAATAATATCTTCAATGTTGATTGGGACAACTGAGTTAATGTTTTCTTGTTGGAATGCATCAGTAAATTCTGGTTGATCTGGTGGTTCTCCATCACCAACCTTTGGCACATCAAACACACCTCTATGTTGGACCCGTTGCACGACTTGCCAAGGTTGCCTCTATTTGGTGTCATTCAGGTAGAACACTAGCTTTGTAACGCCCTCAAAATTTAGCCCATTAAATATAAAACATAACATACATTATTAAAAGAAAACATTATATTATTTCATTCATCAGAGTATTACGAAATAAAGTATCAAAATAAATGCCCTACGGGCTTACATCTTGCCAAGCCAACACTTGGACACAATTCCATGAGTTCTAACTCAAAACAAATAAAGCCCTAGGCTTGAATGTTTACATAGTTCAAATAAAACAAATAAAACATATAAAGCAAGTCTTCAAGTCCAAATCCTCACAAGCTAAGTCTTTGGAGGTAGTGAACCACCTGAACCTGAAAATGAAGTTTCCATATAGGGTGAGCCACAGCCCAGTAGAGAAATACTAAACCAAGCATAAGAATTAACTAAAGCAGTAGCACCCGATACATGGTTAACACAAGATAATTAATTTGAAATTTTATGACACGAATGTCTACATTGTCTATGACACATGGTCTATGACACAATACACCTTCCATTTATACAGACATGGCTCAGAACCTGGCCAAACAACTCAATAAGGATAACAGATCAGGTTGAACCTTTCTTATACAAAATAAAACACGTGCTGGTGTTATAACAATCTCAATCAAATCCACTTCCATACTTCCTTACTGATACACATGGTGGTGATGTATCATATCAACAACTAATAGAAATATTTCTATTATCAATAAGCACCCACATATGTGATGCTACTGGAGTCCATCCCCTATCTCCTCCCAACAAATCCGGTTTAGAGGTTCATCCCCTATCTTCCCCTAAACCGTGGAGTTCATCCCCTATCTCCTCCAAAACCAAATGCATATGCAACATAATCAATACTTGACATACACAACACATAATCAATACACGAATATTATGTATTAATTCAACAGTCAAATAAACGACTCAATTTCAGTTATACCTAAGCCGCATGCAAGGTCTACAATAATCAATAGCTATCCTCCACCGATAGCCCAAAACAATTATTTCTAAGCAAGAAATAACTATAACAATAAATGTAATTTCGATATTCTCAAAGGTAAGTATTTAAACTACCAAATACATCATTAAACCATTAACTTTCCCAGTCTCATGAATTTAACCCACTATCACAATCTTCCCTTAAATTAATTATATAAATTAATCTATGACAAAACCCTAAGGTTTCTCCCAAAACTACCAAACTACCCCCACATACCAAAATACCACTACTTAGGATTAAAACGTATAAATGGAGTAGGAAATCCCTACCTCGAAGAAATAACTCAAAAAGGAGAAGATGAAGATGATGCCCAAAACTTCAAAGTGCTCCAAACCAACAATTGCTCAGATTAAATGAAAGCCCTCACTCTCCTCTACCTTTTTAATGAAGGAACTAGGGTAGAAAAACACTCTAAGAAGATCAAACCTGAGAGAGAAGATGAGTTGGGAGAGAGAGAACTCGGAACTTAGGGTTTAGAATCTGAAAAGAAGGTGAAAAACTGCTTTAAAACGCTAAAACATGATTTTATACACAGCCGCCCTTTCGGCCGAGGACAAACTCCCTTCGGCGGACACTCATGAACTCCCGCCGAGCGCCCAACTCCCGCCGAGGCCCAACCCTGCACAAGAAATACTGGATGGGTGTTTTTCCCGCTCGAGCTCCAAAACCCCCGCTCGAGCGGACAAGCAACAACAAGTCCCCGCTCGAGCGTCAAACTCCTCGCTCGAGCGGACAAGCCAAAATTTGGGCAACTAGTTTTGGTTCCTAAGCTCAACCAACCTGTTCCAAACCCGCCTAACACATCCTATAACTCCAAATAAGAAAATAAAGGATGACAACAACAATTATACCACAGTCAAATCTACGGAACCTAAGTCCGGATACAATAATTAAATGGGAAAGGACCGGGGTCGCTATATAGAGTGTGAATGTCATGATTTTTTTTTTAAATAATCAAAGCAGAGGTAGTGAAATGGGTAGGGATCACATTCTATCATTTTTACTCTCTAAAACAAACAATAAAATGTGTGAAACTTTAAGTCAAGTGTGAATCTTGTTAATTATAATGAAGACCAAAGGGAGAGAAATGGACCTCGTCGCCCTCTCTGTTCATCTCTTGCCGCCTCTCTCTATTCTTCTCTCACCGCCTCCAGTTGTCTCACTGCCGCCTCTCCTCTCCTCGCCTCACCTTGCCTCCGTTGCCTCGCTGGGAAACCACGTCGCCCCAACCCTCTCAGTTCGTCGCTTCTCTTGTCCAAATTGTCGCCTCTTTGTTTGTCTGTCTCACAAGGGCTAGGGTTCAAAAACGAAAAGGGGTTGAAAAGCAAAATAAGAAGGGGAAAAAAATTATTTAAAATGATGTCGTTTCGAAGGGCCGCAAGAAATGGTGGTAGATGATCCGAACTCAAGGAGAATGAGCCACGTTTCTGTTTTTTTAACACCACATGATTTGTTTCTCTCCAATATATTTTGCTCTGTTTTCCACCAATACGCGTATCTACTCCTCTCTTTTTCTCAGTCTCACTCTCTGCTTCTCTTACACAGTTGCTATTCTATTGAAAATTGTCTTGGATGTGCCCATAATTAAGTATTTTATTCCTCTTTTTAAACCTTAATGAAGAAATATAAATACATAAAGTTTTACAATTGAACTTGAAAACCCAACTTAAATGAATGTAGGTATGTTTGAACACACAGAAAAAAGCTGAAAAAGAAAAGAAAAGATTAGAAAACAATGTTTGTTAAATAAATTTTTAGTGTGAGAATTACATTATATTATATAAAAATAGCTCACAACATATTACCATAATCATACAACAAATTCAACACTCGCACAAATCAAATAAAAAAGAATCCAAAAACAAATAAAGGGAGAAATACTAATCATTATATAAGGAAAAAGAGATTTTTACTCACAAGCCTTGTGGCAGCTCCAATATTCTAATCTTAATTTTCTAATTTTTGAATTTTTTTTTTTAAAAACCTTAGCATTTATTGACTTCTCTTAACCCACAAGCCTTTTTGACTTCTCTCATGCTTACTACCACACCATTTTCAACTTCTCCTATACACTATGGTTAATGATGGAATTATTAAATTATTTTTATAAAAAAATCTAAAAAGAAAATTTTATATTAAAAAAATATCTAAAACAAATAAAAATTCTTATTAAAAATAATAGGTTGTAATTGCGAAAAAAAAAAGAGAAAACAAATTACATTGTAAAAAATAATTTGTATATTAAAAAAATCTAAAACAAATATAAATTCTTATTAAAAAATAACAAGTTGCAATTGCGAAAAAAAAGAAAAAAATTATACTGTAAAAAATAGTTTGTATATTAAAAAAATATCAAAAACAAATATAAATTTTTATTAAAAAATAAAAAGTTGCAATTGCAGAAAAAAAAAAAGAGAAAAAAATTACACTGTGCATTTCATTAAAAGCTAAAAAAAGATAATTTATATATTAAAAAATATATCTAAAAGAAATATAAATTCTTATTAAAAAATAATATGTTGCAATTGTGAAAAAAAAAGAGAAAAAAATTACAATGCAAAAAATAATTTGTATATTAAAAAAAATCTAAAACAAATATAAATTTGTATTAAAAAAATAATAGGTTGCAATTGCCCAAAAAAAAAAAAAAAAAAAAGAGAAAAAAAAAATGACACTGTGCATTTCATTAATAATGCTCAAAAAATGTGCCAAGTATTTGTGTAAAGGCTTGACATGTGTCTATTCTCAAATTATCAAGTGAATATAGATGAAACCAAAGAACTCAACTTTAATGGCTAACAAATATTAGAAACCCGACCATTGAAGCCTAATAACTATTAATTAATAAAATTCAACAATTGAAAGGTCTCAAACCACATCTCTTTGTCTAGAAGATCTTCTCAAATGTTTCATTTTTTTGGTTCATGCATTCATTCTAATATTGATAGAAAATTGGACGTGTGGAAGAATGAGAGACATTAAAATTATATATTGAATTATGTAATTGTTGTGATGAAAAATAAAGATTGTCTTCCTCTTCTATGGTGATTTATCTAGTTATACTTCCAATTAAAATGTCAGTTGTGCTTTTAAGTCACGCCCCACTTTTTATGCCAACGACTACCATTACCAAATCTATATAACAAGGGAGAAGGGTTTTTGAAAATATATAAAATCTATCAGAGATACAATTTGAATCAACAACTTATATCAATCCTAAGTATATATCAATGGTTGAAATACATTTTAATTCCAGCCCAAACACTAAGCTTCCCACTTACCCACGTCTCCCCCCTATTCTATCTTTATCTCTCTCCCTCTCTGTTCTTCCGAAACTGCTCTCACCCAAACTGCTCTCCAGTCTCGACTCCCAAACTGCTCGCTCCTCTTCTCTTTATGTTCCCATTCTCACTTTGTATTTTTGCCTCTCCCCTTTTCTCTCTGTCGGGCTGAATTTCTATGTCGCACTCGCAACCCTCCTCTCACTACTCAATCTTTTTGAGATTTCCAGAATTCTCTATCGGGCTGTGAACAAGTTATTTTAGGGTTGTTTGCCTATGCCATTTTTTCATTTTTTTTTAATTTTGTGTTCAAAGTTTGATTTTTTGTAATGAAAAGGTATTTGATTGCTAATGAAACTTAGAATCTGTTGGTTTCAGATTCTAAGAATTTTTTTGGTTCATTATGGTGATTTCCAAGTTGATTGCTTTTAAACAAAGCAACAATAAGTTTTTCCCTGATTTATTTTCTGAATCTGTTGGGTTAAGATTCTAAGAATTTTTTGAACTACTTATCGTTGGGTGTTTGTTCCATTGGGTTGTTTTTTTTTAACCATTTCCATGCTCTGTTTTTTTTTTTTTTTTTAAAGAATTTTGTATTCAAAGTTAGATGTTTTGTAATGGAAAAGAATTTGATTGCTAAGCTTTTTAGTTTCATTTGAGATTTAGCAGGTTGAGTTTACTTATTTTGGAACTTTGGATTATTGACTCTTCAAAGGAACAATGCCTTAGCCTTAGGTGTTGAAATACATGTGTATGCATTATATTCTTTTAGATATTACAATTGGCCTTAAAAATTTAATGGACAAAACTTGCATAGTTTTCATCTGCCTACTTTCGTGGGCAAAACACACATGCACATGCATGTATGCATTACATATATATCTCATTGGATATGTGACAGAAAAGTCCATTTGTGCTCATATTATCATATATGAGAAAAGTATAGTGAGTTTTGCAGATGTTATGTTATGTGTAGATATCAAGACATACCTGTTTCTTGCACTCTCCCCTTCTCTCTCTGGTTTTTATTTTATTTCTTTTATTTTCTTGTGGCTGTGTTTGTTTTTGTGTTTCCATTCTTAAGTTCTTCAATTAATTATCATCAGTAAAATAGCATCGGTACCCAATTTGTCTACATATCATCGGTACCCAATTTCTTGCTCACTATAGAACTGATGAGTGTTTTTTTTTTCCCCCTACAATATCTCTCCCATTTTTTCTTGACAGCCAAATGGAAGATTAGTTCAACAACATTTCCATCATTGACACGAATACAACATTGAATCCACAATTCACATGGAATAAATTGTAAATAAAAAGTTACTAACTCACCTTTTGACTCTAATTTTTGCTCATCCCCTTTCGGTGCTTCCTTCTTATTATTTGGGTAGAAATTCTCATAATCTACAAATAAGAGACCCATAAAAAAACAAAACACAAAAAAAATTGGCCATTTGTCCAGAAAAGCCATTTAGAAAAGAGAGAATAAACAGAGTGGAAATTCTTACCCTTCTCTCCCTTTCTCGATTTCTTTTTGGCTCTCATTAAGGGTGCTTCCATTCTCCATCCTATTATTATTCGTCATTTAGTTTCCATTCTCTCTCAACTTTTGTCGTTTCCTTCTTTTCCCCATCAGAGATCACTTTGGTCAGTTATTTCTCTCAGATTTTGTTGTTTCACTCCTTTCCTTCTTTCTCTCTCAGCTTTTGTTGTTTCAGCTTTTAATTTTATGGTTTGGTGTGTTATTGTTATTGTTCTTTTAATGTTACAGTAACTAATTTATACCAGCAAGAAGTGGGACTGATCTCATTTCATGTTTGGGCTTTGAGAGCATCCCCTCCCATTAAATTTATATTTTAAAGTTTCCTTTTCCCCTCCCCTTTCTACCTCTGTTACATTATGATTTACTAAATGAAGAATTCTGTCTAAAATTAAAATTACAGCACTGATAGAAAATTTACTGACTGAAATACAAGGACAATTTCCTTTGCTACAATTCAAACAACGCTATTTTTCCTTCGGCACCCTTCGAACTCGCACTCGCAAGGTAACACTTCGAACTCGCTCACTTTCTCTGCTCTTCATCACTGTGTTAAGTTGTTTGAATTGTTTGAATTTGTTGTTTGAATCTGTCTGATGTGAGTCCTTGATATTGGTTTGGAATTTTAGCAAAACTCTTATTGCAGTGCCATTTCTGAAATTCCCTTTCTTCTGTTGTTGGTGGAAGGTTGGATGGAATTGTGTGAAAGGGACTTGGAATTTTGGAGGGGAAACAATACATGTATAAAATAATGATAAAACTAAAGGAACTTCTAAAATGCCTTTTATTTTTAATGCTAATTCATTAGCCTTAAGACTAAAATGGCATTGCTGCAATCTAATAGCTACGTTTCAAAGTTAAACAAGTTTGTTTATGTAGTGTTGATTGATTGATTTTTTTCCTTCAATTTCCTTATGGATAACTGAAAGAGGAGTGCAAAGAAGTTGGGCATAATTGTTTGTGTTTCTTCGCTTTTCTATTTGGTAAGTTCTGAACATCTTCACTGTGTTCACTGTGTTTTGCATGTATTTGCATTTGTTTCTATGTGATTGGTTGTATGTTTCACTTTTGTGATTGGTTTTAATAATAGAATAGATGTGTGTTATATTTTCTATAGTCAATTTCTTAGTCTTTACCATTTCTATATCCACAAACTACTCTCTTTTTTTGTTTCTCTAAAAAATAAAAAATTAAATGATGAGCTTATCTAAGATTCTACTACTCTCTCTCTTCCCCAATTCAAAAACCTCTCCAGAACAGAATGATTACGTAGTTTTCTCTGTTTGGTATATTTCTATTTGGTATTTTTCCACCCCTTTTTTTTTTTGTTTCTCCTATTCAATTTTTTTTGTTTGGCCCAGGTCATGAGTTAATAATTATGTGTAATGATCCGAGAGGTTATGTTAATTAGGTATTGTTTGAGCAGTAAAAATTGTGATTGTCAATTCATAGATGGTGGGTAGGCTTAGCAACCATAATTGTGATTTTTTTTTATTTTTGTTTTTGTTTTTTGTAGTACTATTAATTTTTTTGCAGGTTGTTTTACAATTTTGTGTAATAAGCATTCTATTTCACATTTAATTCACTAGAGGAGCTAAATTTTCTTTTATTTTTCTTCATATTTCTTCTTTTTATTTTCGACAAAAGTGCTTCCCAATACTTTGGTTTTTCTATGTTGTGTGCTTTAGGATGATTCATGTAACATTTTTCATTTCAAATAGCTTTAGGGAGTTGGTCTAACCAATTTGTTATGTTTACACTTGAAATTGGAATTATTCTTTTGTTGTTCTTATTGCAATAATGCTCTACAAATTTTTATGCATTTCAGGAACAACAAAGGACTCCAAAGAAGCATTTAGAACCTGTTTTTGAGGTTTGAGATACTTGGGTTTCATTACTTTGGTTCTTCTATGTTGTGTACTTTTGGATGATTCATGTCATATTTTTTTTTTAATCAAGTTAAGGCTCAATTTTACCATCAATTGCTCAACCAACTTGACAAGATCGGATGAAAAAACCCTCACTCGCTTCTAATCGGATTATGATTTGAAAGCCGTTTGGGAATTATGGTTTGAATGAGAGTGAAAAAAACTTGAGTCGACTCGACCCTTTAGCTCTTTGTGGCCGGTGTGTGAATTAACTCTTTGGGGTGGGTGTGTAAAAAATAAAATTTTAAACTCCGTTTCGGAATTATAATTTTTAATTAAAAAATTAAAAATTACTATAAAATAGTGTATCATTTTTTTTTTTGTAAAAAATTAGAAAATTAACTAAGTTAACAATTTTCAAATAGAGCCTAAATATAGTTGAAAAGAGTTTTATTGGGAAAATGCCTACAACTTGAAATGCATACCTGTTCATTTTATTAATTACTATTTAGACTGAGCATTTTTTTAATTATTGTTTTACAAACGTCATAATTTTAGGGGGAATGTAGAAATCCGAATTACTTGAAGAACCGACCCGATCAGTAGAATACGATCGGGGCAGTTTCGACCGCTCAGCTGTGGTTGAGATTGATGAATTTAATTCTTATTTCGGACAGATATTGAATTTAATATATAAAAATTCATATAATCGACCCAATCAACTTATTCATATGTGTACTACTTGAAACATATGTGTTTATTTGAGTTTTGTAGAGCATGTAATACAAGCAAAATTGTTATAGGTTCTTTAAGAAGAAAAATATTTCAATATATTTTTATAACTACATTTTAATCTTAATATTATTTACACCGTGCTTTTAGGCACGGGCATACACTAGTCCTTTATTATAGTACAATTTCGGAGATCATGTGCGGGAATTCAATACAATAATGAGTACTATTATTAAAGGTTCTCTCATTCGAATATGAAATGAATGCAACATGAGATAAAAATAAGTAAACTGCTCGTAGGCTTACATCTTTTAAATTAAAAGAAAGGGTTTAACCCTTTTACATCAATGGCATTCCGCCGACAAATAAAAGGCCCCGTGGCCAACACATAAGGAAGATCCTCTATCTTGAACCCTTCTCGACGTTCACCTGAAAAAGGATTAACAACGTGGGATGAACATAATGTCTAGTAGGGATCCCAATATGATCCTAAACAATAACAACATACAGATAACTATGATCATGAATGCTTTAAATCATATCATATACATATTGTGACGGTTTATACAAAAATATACTTATATAGGAACATTTCTCAAAATCATTCATTTCGCTCAACAACATTAGCAATTTACTTTTCTTTCTTCTTGTTACATTTTTCCCAAAATTCATATGACAATAACAAGTTCCTGAAAACAATTTCACAAAGCCCATTACATTTTACCTCCTTGAAACATGTTCACAAGTATCCAATGTCCTTCACATTATTCACAATCTCGATACAGTACTTACGTCTGTTTCCAACACATTCATGTCTTTACATATATACATTCAGCATAAAGAGAAAACAACAAATACCCAGCAACTATCTACTCAACAAATGAGGCAACTCGACCTTCTAGAACCATAACCATCATAACCCATAATATACTTAGATACACTAAGACAAAAATGATAAACGTGTTCCGCTCTACCTGCCTTAAGCATGATAAGCCAAGGATACACCCTTAGTCAATTTAGTCTTACTTCATTTCATGACAACTCATTTCAAGTTAATTTATTTCATCTCAATTCATGAGCCAATTCATTATATTTTAGACACCCAACTGAGGCTACAACTCAGGGGTTCTCAATCAACACAATTATTACACAAGCACTTCAATTTTGCCATTTTACGAAATTCTCATCCAAGGGAATCGGCACCCATTTATACACAAGCACTTCAATTTTGCCATTTTACGAAATTCTCATCCGAGGGAATCGGCACCCATATATATATATATATATAAGATTTCGGGACTTTCACCTTGGACACTCCGGCTAACTTAATTTTCAATGGAGTCCATCCCCTATCTCCTCCCAAAAAATGGAGTACATCCCTTATCTCCTCCCAAACAATGATACGTATACAATGTATTTAAAGGCGTATCATATACAATGACTACCAAAATTCACACATTCAACAATTTAATCAAACCATCATATTCAATGACAACCAATGAAGGATTTATGTCAATTCTCCTAGTCTACATGCAATTTCTACAACAGTCATAGCTATTCTCCATCGATAGCCCAAAACATATATTTCTAAACATATATACAGTCTCCAAAATAGATAAACTATCCATATTTTCATAGGTGAGAGATTACAAATATCCAACTCCACCATTTACATTCATATCTATCCATCTCTTACACCTAATACATAAGGAAAAACAAAATCCAATTCTCGCAAGACTTTCAGTCCAATAACAGTGATAATATGTAAAGGTTCCAAAATCTGACCTCAAGTTCATTATCAATTTACAAAGGGTGATAATTTCATTTTCTTTCAAAAGACCACTTTTTTTTATTTTCCAATCCACACAACTCCAACCATTTTCTAAGAATTCATTCTCGTCATTTTACAAAATCAAAACCAAATCCATCCTCTTTATTTTACAAAATCAATTCCATTGGTATCAAAACTATAACTCAACTCAACTTCACGTGATTAGTCTAAAACAAAACCAACACTGTGGTTACTTCTCCTTTTTATTTTCTTTTGATATAAACACAATCATACGACCTATAATAGCAAAATATATAAGGATTATTCAACTTCCTCCCTTTTTAAATCCATTAAATCAATAACCTTAAATTAGGGCTTTCCTCCATCTCTTCACAAACATAATAAATCATTTTCTCAAATAACCCAACAACAAACAACTTAACAACTCCAATCACAAATATCAAACCCTAGACCCCCTTTCATGGCTTTCAAGAAAATCCATAATGAATATGATTTTTATGCAATAAAATCTACCACATATCTATCTATGGACGAAGTATTGGAAAGGAGCAAAGAAATCCCTACCTCTTGAAGCAAAGAGAAAACAATCCAAAAATCACCGGTGACGAAACCACGAACTACTTGGATCAATAGGAAGCCCTTGAAAAGATCTACAACCTTTCCCAAAGGACCAAGGTGAAAAGATGGCTCTAGGTGAGTAGATTTGAAGATCCAAATGCAAAAAGTCAAGTTTTAGAGAGAGAAGAGAGAAATCACGGGTTGAGAGGAAAAGAAGGAGGAAAATAATGAGAGAAAAGTGGTTTGGGCCTATTTATAGTAGTAGAGAATAGCCCGAAGGTCAAATAAAATAATAGGCCCAGAAACCCTCCAAAGGTAGAGCCCATTTGAACTCCAAAATCTAAAGAAAGAAAAAAAAAACACGCAAGGGTCGACCCTTCAGGCAGGGGGGTCGACCCTTCAGGTAGAAAAGACAATCTAGCACAAGCAAGGGGGTCAACCCTTAAACAGGAGGGGGTCGACCCTATTTTCCAACAACACTTTCAGAAACTTCACCAACAGGTAAGGGTCGTGTAGCGATCCCGGTTTCAATCCTTCTTTCATGTTTTGCCACTTCGACTGGGCCGGTCGGGGATCGAGCTTCCCGGTTAGCTCGCAGGGGTCCAGGGAGCAGTGCCCCTTGGCGGGGTCGAGGGGTAGTGCTCCCGAAGCAAAAATGCAAAATGCATTCGAAGTTGCTTGTTCGCTTGAGCGGTCGTTTATGTGATTGAGCGGAGAATGTTTGGTTTCAGAAGTTTGACCTATTTGCAAAAGTATTGGGTTAGTGTATTTGACGCTCGATCGGGGCTTTCCACGCTCGAGCGGACCATGTTATATTAGTTCGTGAATCTAATATTTCATATCACGTTTTCAGTCCACTCTCTCTCTCTCTAAAACTCTCTAGAATTCTAGATCAGGAACTTCTCTCTCTAGAAGTCATCTTCTCTCTTTGATTTCTCGAAATCTATTGGGATTTAGACCTAAGTTCTTCACCAAAGTTGGTTATCATCTTGAGGGCTTCGTTGTGTGTGGTGAAGATCGAGTTTCGATACCGTTGATTTTGGAGGTTTCATCTCATTTCTTCTTCAAAACTTGATGTGGGAATTTTCTTAGAGTTATATATATATTTTTTTGCAAGATCTAGATGATTTTCAAAATCATCCTTCGATAGTTTTGAAAATTGATTGTTAATTCAAGAAGTTGAGCAATTTTGAAAGTAGGTTTGTCTCTTGTTCTTTTAAAATGATCTTATGGGTTTTGATCTTCGTTGATTGAAGAAAATATGATTTTGGAAAAAAAAATTTCAAAAGATTTGAGTTGTATAGTTTTGGTGAGAAAACCTAAAATTTGGAAATTTTTTTTAAAGAGACTGAAAATCCATGAATGATATTATTATATTTATTTTGTGTGTCAAAATAAATAGATGTTTGAAAATTTTCTTATTTATATTTATATAAATGATGAATTTCAGGGAATATGAGAATTGTTGTTCATTTTGGAAATTATTGTTCAAAACGTTGAAATAGTCTTGAAATGACTAATTGTTGAGGATACATGAGAAGAGGGAATTGTGTTATTCCTTAGATGATGAATTGAAATAAAAGTATTTATATTCATCTTGTGAAATTGACATATCAATTCATTTGATTACATTAAACTTTGAAAGTTGATTTGAAAACTTACATTGAGAAAAGAATGTTGAGAAACCAGTTTTTATAAAATGGTTTTGGGGTAAATACGTTGGTAAGTCTTGATAGGTGGTGTAGATGATATTGAATAAGTTGGCCTGAGAGTCACAGGTGAAAGACCGAAAACGCGCTCGGATAGGTGTCGAGCCTTCCGGTTAATACCGGTAAAAATGACAATTTGGTAGTACTTGTACAGCCTACTTGTAGACACAGACCTAGGGATTACCAGAGTCGTATTTATCGCTCTTGAAATGAATTGTTAAGTTTTGAAGAATTGAAATTGCATGACATCATTGAGCATGATGGTTTTCAAAGATGAAGATATGATTTTCTTTCAAAAGGGCATAGCATGGCGTGTGCATTTTATCTCTTGAGACTTGTATAAAATGTATATACTTTATTAAGAATTTCCTACAAGGCTTTATGCTCACCCTACGGGATTTTTGTGCAAGAAAAGATGTGGTGATCTCACCCAACTAGGGGCATGGAAGTATGTGTGTTGGGAGTACAATGCTCTCATTTTGCTGTGACTCTGTGTGTAAGCCAAGGGCTTTGTTTGTGTGGGTTTGAATAACCGTTTTGTGTAACCAGGCTCTAGCCTTGGAAACTTGTAAACCCTTGGAGGTATTTATTTGTTTATTTCCTTGTTTGATTAATGTATTGTTGCATGAAGAACTATTGCATCATGTAATGTAAGTTTGGAGATTTATATTCAGTTTACCTTGAAAGAGCCATGATTGTTATATTATCATTTGGGCTAAAAATTTGGGCCATTACAAGTCGACCCTTAGGATGGCCGGTGTCAACCCTAGGATAGAATTTCTTAGTCTCTAAGGAACTTTTGACAAGAATAAGTGCGAACAATCAAACCCAACAAGTTTAAATTGGATTATACTCCTCCGAAACCAACATACAACAACACCAAAGATTTCCAAAATAAAAATAAAGGATTCAAATACACTTTCCAAATGTTTTAAAAGGGTACAAGTGCTACATTTTACATCATCATCGAATGTTACTTTCATTTTTTTAGATACTTAGTCTCACAATTGTTTGTATTTTATGTTATGAAATTTATTATATCTGTACTTGCTAAAACTATTAGATGGACCTAATGCAAGAAGTGCAAATTATTTCAATGTCATTCTCAGGATTAGAAGTACAAAAAATATACACAAAAGTATATGAATAGACAAGATTTTAAAACATTTGTTTGTGAGTCTCACTTCTTGAAAATCCTATAATTCATTTATTTTTGTATTATATTTTTTATTTAGTTTCTGTATTGTTTTTTATATATAGTTTTCTTTGTTTTCTTTAAAAGTTTGTTTTTAAAAATTAATCAATAAATAAATAAATTATTTTCTATTTCAAACAATTTCATTTTTGTTTTTATTTTTTATTTTTTCTTAAAGTAGTTTTAGTTTTGGACAATTACTTACATTTTTTCTATATATTGTAATTTTGTGTATTTTAAGTGTATGATGTTTTTACTAATACACTCGTAGATGTACTATGAAAGAAGTATCATGCAAAAATCAAGTAAGAATAAGAAAAATAAATAAAATAATACAATGAATGTGGAGCAAAGATCAAAAATAAAAACTCTCAAAGCAAGCAAGCAAGTAGAATAGAATGTTTAATATTAGACATTTGAAAATTTGCAACAAATTTTTGTAACTCTTCTTTCTTTGCTAAGAAAATTCTATTTGATACTAGCTAAATAAAATGCTATTAAAATATATATATACTTTGTGTAAATTTGAAATTAAAACTATAGTAAATTTATATAAGCATAATTGCTAACCACATTTGTTTACTTAATGTACAATATTATATTGACTACTTTTTTTCATATTTATTTTTTAAAGTATTTATATAGAAGTAAAAGAAGTGTCGTTAGGAATAAATTTTTCCTTAATTTAGTTATAAATTTTGTCCGTACATTATTTTTAAATTTTGAATAAAAACAAATATAAAATAACTACTTGAAGATATGTTGCATTTGTTATATTCTTTTTTCTATATGCCAAAAAAAAAAAATTAAAAATCACAATTCACACTACAAAAAAAAACACCTTTGGCGACTAAATTTTGAGTCGCCAAAAGTCCCTTTTTAGTCGCCAAAAGTCGAATTTGCAAAAAAAAAATTGTATATATAAAAATAATTTTTTTATGTCATATATTTTATGTAAAAAATTAAATATACTATAAAAAAATAGGATAGCACATTTGGCGACTAAATCTGAATTTTAGTCGCCAATTCTCCATTTTTTGGCTACTAATTTCTTTTTTGTCGCTAAAACAATGAAATCTGGCCTAAGGATAGCACATTTGGCGACTAAATTCAATTTTAGTCGCCAAAACTTCTACTTTGGGCGACTAAAGTGTATTTTAGTCGGCAATTCTGGACCTTTAGCTACTAATTTTCTTTTTGTAGCCAAAAACCCTCATCTTTCAGCGACTAATTTGCTTTTTGTCGGCAAAACAGCTATAATGGGCGACTAAACCAGTTTTTAGTCGCCAAAAGCATCACTTTTGGCTACTAAATTGTTTTAGTCGCCAAAAACCGTCAGTTTTGGCTACCAAACAACCTTTTGTCGCTAAAACTGGTAGATTCGGCGAACCAAAAAACAGTTTAGTCGCTAAAACCCTGGTATTCGGCGACTAATGAATTTTAGTCGGCAAAAGTCTTCATTTTTGGCGACTAAATCCATTTTAGTCGCCATTTGTGCAACTTTCAGCGACGAAATTAAATGTTTTAGTCGCCATTGCTGCTTTCTTGTAGTGTCACATAGATACAAATAATTATAAACATAACCTGTGCATAGCACAAGTGGGGCACTAGTATACATAATACACAAGGGGAGGTCTCAAAATCTTAATATCGTGTTTCAAATAATTATGTCCTCCATCAAAACACTCAAAGTCATTAAATTTCTAGATTTCAGTACATTAAGAGCTTATTTGATTGGGCGAATTATAGTATAAGTTTGAGATTATTAATTATGGGGATTTACATTCTAGTGTTTGATTAATTTTTGTTATCCACATTAGATTTTGATAAATATTTTATCAACAAAATTGGTAGATTTTTTAATCTTCGAACTAATAATGCAAAACAAATATATAATTGAAAATATATATTTTTATACCCATTGCAAAACATATGTGAATTAGGGATTGCTTAGACCACTAATCCTGAATAACTAATTATGCACTAATTTTATTAATTATTAATCTCATAACTATTAATTCTGCTCATCAAGTAGGACATAACATTCTCACATGATCTTTGTTCTTAGCAGCTTCATTTCATTTTACTCACTGTCTGATGCTGACTCATCCACCCCTTCTTCGTAGCAGTTTTCTCCATGCCCAAGAAGTCTCTCTCTCTCTCTCTCTCTCTCTCTCTCTCTCTGATCGGCAAAAAAGAAACTTTATTGATGGAATAAACAAGTACAAAGTACAAAGCAAATTACATCAATAAAGAAAAGGGGAGTGCAAAAGTATCACAATGAGCTAAATCATTCCAACTAGGTTGGCACCAAAAAGTTCATCCTATCATTTGCTAGCACTCCCAGAGTTGGTGAGAGACCAACCAACAAACATTCAGCCAATCATCTAGGACAGACCAACCCACACCATACCCTAACACAATCAATCAGCCATCCTACCATTAACTAGCACCTTAACAAAATAAGAGCTATTGCAAAAAACCCCTAGACAGCATAGCATAGCAGACCAGCACCAAATCATGACCTTGACCACCAAATAGTAGCAGCATCAACACCAAACAGCACCAAACAGCACCAAACAGCAAATAGCAACAACAGAGCATAGCACACAACACCAGCACCACACAAAAATAGCAGCATCCAAAACCATCAAACAACACTACAACAGACAGCTCCACACTAGCTCAGCCACCATTGCCAAGGCAAAATAAGACCTGGTCTAAAGTATGCTGCGCAAAATCAATGGTTAATATCATAACTCTAGCCACAAATGAGTCTAACTTAAGACTAAGGCCAAGCTTGTCATAGTAGCAGAGCTTAGCAGACCAACAGACCTCCTCATAATCCCAACAGACCTCCACTAATGCAAACTTAGAACTTGAATAACATCTAATCCTTAGTAATACCACAGAAGCAAAATTAGCAGAGAATTAGCAGAATCAACACAAATGGATAGGAAAACAAGGATCCACCAGATCTGAGGTGAAACAAAGACCCAGACCTCCTCATAATCCTTAGAAAATCCAAGACCCAGATCTGACACTAACCTCAGCAACCTAGTACTAATGCACACTCTACAGCCAGCAACCTGATACTAATGACACTAACCTCAGCAACCTGATACAAAACAGGGCACCCTCTATAGCCAACAATCAGTTAAGTCACCAATCCTGTTTATGAACCACCAAACTTGCAGTTAGCTGCTTCCATACAGAATCTGGACCAAATGCAGTAGCAACACCACAAAGCAGCGGCCTACCTGATAGCAAACTCAAAAGTAGCAGAGCACACCTGACAGCAGACTCAGCCACCACCAACTTTCATTCAACCTCCATTTCTGATGCAATACCTCACTTGCTGCAAGTTAAATACCAAATCATTTATAGAAAACTCCACCTGAATTGGTGATGCTTTGAGCCACATAGCTAATCTGACCTTCACTAGTTCATACAAATCTGCCAAATTTGGTTGAGAACCAGAAAATACACAAGCATTCTTATGCCACCAAATGGACCAGAGAGTAGCCAAAGGGAGAACCAGCCAGATTTTCTTCTCTAACTTCTTCATTCTACAACCAGACCACCATTGCAACAGACTATTCACAAAACCTGGCAAGACCTATTGTAAGCCCCACCATCTAACTATATTAGACCACAACAACCAAACAAAAGGACAGAAAAATAATAGATGTTCCACTATTTCAACCTCATCATGGTAGAAAACACAAGCAAGATTAGCACTTTCAGTTAAGATTCCAATTCTATGGAGAAAGCTGGAAGTTTTAACCTTACCACGCCAAGCCAACCACCCAAAAAATTGCACTTTGGGAGGAGCAAAATTGTTCCAAATTAATTCAGCCACTGGCACTACAGGCCCCATAAGTGATTCACACAATTTATATACTGATGCAATAGTAAATAGCTCAGATGGGTCAGCACTCCATTTTAGCTTATTAGATCTGTTATGACATATTGGTGGTGCATTGCTAAGCAAATTGAATAATCTGACAGCTTCCTCCTCCTCCCATACTAGCAAAGATCTTCTAAAGCCTAGATTCCATCCACCATCATCTGCCCTTCTCACGAAGAACTCACTTACCACTCCATTTTTGTCATTAGATAAAGAAAAAAGCCTTGGGAATTCAAGCATTAAGCATACATTACCAACCTACAAGTCCCTGTAGAATTGAACTCTCCTCCCATCCCCTAAAACAATCTGTGTGTTATTAATATAAAAATTATGCAGCTCTAGAGTGGACGCTACAACATTGATTATACCAGACCAGATCTTAGATCCTCTGCCCATCAATTTTGGTACCCATCTTCCATCACTTGCCACATACTTTCTGCATATCACTGCCTTCCAAAGATTGTGATTCTCAGCTCCAAACCTCCACCACCATTTTAGCAAGAGACATTGATTCAACGTTATAATCCTCCGTAAGCCTAAACATCCTAATTTCTTACTTTTACCAAGCACCTCCCACCGGACCATATGCACTTTTCGTTTGAGGTCTGATCTGCCCCAAAGGAAAGCTGATTGCATTCGCTCAATCTCCTTAGCCATCCCAGCAGGTATTCGAAACAATGATAGATAGTAGACAGGCAGATTAGTCAAAATAGATTTGATTAGAGTTAGTCTCCCAGCAAAAGAAAGTAGCATTCTCTTCCATGAAGCCAATTTCTGTTTGAACTTGTCAAGAACAGGTTTCCAAGTACTTCTACTGCTTGGATTAGCCCCCAATGGAAGTCCCAAATAACTTAAAGGAAACTTTTGGTGCAAACAATTTAGAGTAGAGGCAAACTCATGCAACATACCATCTTCCACCTCAATACTACAGATGACACTCTTGTGATAATTAATTTTCAGACCTGATAAGATCTCAAAACATCTTAGAATTCTTTTGATATTACTCACCTCCATCCTTTCCACGTCACAGAATAAAATCGTATCATCCGCAAATTGTAAAGGTGTTATTCTTAATCCATGAGCACCTATCTCTGCTCCTTTAATTAGGCCTAACTCCTTTGCCCTGCTCAGCAGAATATTGAGTCCCTCAGCCACAATATTGAATATAAATGGTGACAATGGATCACCTTGACAAAGACCCCTTTGAGGACAAAACTCAGATGTTGGTGACCCATTTACCATAATAGAGATCTTAGCAGTTGATACACATGCTTTCATCTAGCTTACCCATCTAGTTCCAAAGCCAAACTTTGAGAACGAGTCAAATAAAAACTCCCAATTAATAGAATCATAGGCCTTTCAAAATCCAATTTAAGCACCAAGCCTTTTCTATTAGATCTCCTCCGCCCATCAACTATCTTATTCACTATCAGAATACCATCTAATATATCCCTTCCCCCTAAAAAGGCTGACTGAACCTCACTAATAATCTTGGGCATCACCTTTTTCATTCTATTAGCTGGCACCTTTGCTAAAATCTTATATAAGGAGCCAATCAAACTAATGGGCCTATACTTATTTAAGCAAGAAGGGCTATGAATTTTTGGGATTAAAGCTATGAAAGAGCTATTAATCCCACCAATAAGACGAGCATTCTGATGGAATTCCCTCATAAACTGTAGCACATCCACTCTCACAGTTTTCCAACATTTCTTAAAGAATGACATGTTTAATCCATCAGGTCCAGGGGCCTTATTACTATCACAGGACCTAATAACAGTCCTAACTTCCTCCTCTGTAAATTCTGCCTCCAACTGATCCACCACTTGAGCTCCACCAATACTCTTGAAAGGGCTAGACAATTTGGGTCTAACTTTCCAAGGTTCAGAGAATTGCTTCATGAAATGGGCCTTAACTGCTACCTTAAGTTCCAAAGGCTCCTCAATCAAAGAACTATTCACAACAATTGAACACAGAGAGTTCCTACTATTTCTGCTGCAAGCCATAATGTGAAAGTACCTAGTGTTTTTATCCCTTTTAGATACCCAGTTCAGTCAAGATTTTCGTAGCCAAATCCACTCCAACATTTTGCTTAACTTCCAAGCTTCTCCCCTCACTTCCTTTATTCTAATAAATTATGCCCCAAGCAATGGTCTTTCCTCAGCTAACAAATCAAGGGCATGGACCTCTTCTTCAACCCTCTTAAGCTTCGATTCAACCTTACCAAACACCACTCCATTCCACTATTTTAGTGCTTGTTTCAGTGCTTTAAACTTCATAAGACACTTGTACCCTACCCACCCTTCCACTACAAATTCTGACCAACTTTGTTGGACAAAAGCTAGGAAAGTGGGGTGTAATAGCCAGGCATTGAGAAACCTAAAAGGCTTAGGACCCCGGTCCCTATCATACTCCATTAAGATGATAGGACAATGATTAGACAACATTCTAGGAAGACCCCATAATTTGAAGGTAAAATTTTGCACCCACTCATAAGTAAGTAAGAATCTATCAATTCTGCTCCATCTCTCCCCTGCTTGCGAATTGCACCAAGTAAACTTTCTCTCTAGCATAGGCATATCTATCAACTCAAGTTGTTCAATCATATTATTAAAATCTCTCATCCCTTGACCCCTTCTCGAACACCCAATTCTTTCAAAAATACTCCTAATTTCATTAAAGTCACCCCCCATGCACCATGGCCCCAAGAAACTGGATTTCAACCTTACTAAAGAATCCCAAAGCTCTTTTCTTTTACCCACCTCATTAGGGCCATAAACATTAATAATGACACAATCAAAACTGAAAAAAATTGTACCTGATAGCAGGATAAAATTTTGATTACTGCAACAAGCCTTTAATTGGAACACCTCTGGATTCCAAATGCATAACAGCCCACCAGATCTACCAATCGCATTTACTACCATAAAATCAAAATTATCCCCAGGCCACATAGTCCTAACCACTTTAGAACCAACTGCTGCCTTCTTGGTTTCTTAGAGTAGAACAATATCTACTTTTCTTTCTGCAAGACTTTTCTTTATTTTTCTCCTTTTTTTAGGTCTTCCAATTCCCCTCACATTCCATGATTGTATCTTCATTAGCACAAGAAATAACTCTTTAGCAGCTGAGATTAATAATCTATTCGACATCTCCTTCCTTTTGCCGAACTCTTTGCTTGTCTTGGGCTTCAAGATCTTCTAATTTGCTAAGCACCTCCTCTTCTTTTCCTTCATAGTCCAGACCAAGAGCCTTACCGATTTGAAGTGATGCTTCCGCCTCCGACATCATTAATCGTCCTCTACTGGTTCCACTTGCCATTGATAGTGAAATTGCAGCTACAGCCGACCGGAAGACTACTCCCTTTCTCAAGTTCAATGAAGAATCCCTCAATTTGTTGATAACACCGATCTTCCCCTTCATCTGTTGCTTCTGCACTTATTGTCTTTTAACTGTTTTATCTTTCTCCTTCAATACCTCCTTCCTTGTTGGACGTTGGTTTGGTGATTGAGTATGGCCTGTAAATTCAATATAGGCTTGAGAAGTGCTACAACCAATCTGAGGTAGCCCAACATCTCTTTGGGCTGACCCACCAAGCCCACCAGTTGGTTGGGCCCATTAAGATCCACTTATATTTGAATTCCAGTCCTATTGCCTTCTGAGCCACTCAAACTTTTGATAAAACCAGGAGTGCAGACTATACCATCTACCTTACGCCTGACAGCATCATCACCATACTCGGAGCTCGTCCCTAACCCTGCAGAGTCACTCATACATGCGCCACTTTCCTCTGACCCTTCCTTCATCATTTCTGTCTCAGCCACCACAGATACATCTCTCGATTGATCATCCCCATCCAACTCCTCTGCAATAGGCTGTGATAAATCTTTACCCACTCTGGCCATATCACTCCATAGGTCTGATTTCTTGCCCACATGGATTGCCACCTCATCATCTTCTTCCTCAAGCCCGCTATTTTTATCAGTAATCTGATCCTCTGCAATCGTCACTGAGAATTTTTTCTCACTAGTCTTCCATTCAATGGATTGAGAAGCACTCTGATTAGTCACGAGTTTAGATACTATGATTTGTTCCTCACAGACCCTCACTGGGTAGAGCATACCTTTACACACCAGATTAATGGTTTGGTTGATAGAGTCCATAATTTTTGTGGTTATCTGCACTTTTCCACAGTGTAGCGACTGTAAACGTAGATTATCATCATCCATGCCAATCACAACTCCCTAGTTCTTACCAATGCTACTAAAAGTGTTATAACTCCATAAGTTCAATGGAACTCCATAGCAACTTAGCCATACATTTCTTTCTTGCTCAATAGTCAGCCCTTGTCTCCATTCGAGGACTGATTTGCACCACTCATTTAACCAATCTTTCATTATCGGACGTTTTTCCATCATGGCTTCAATTGATTGAAATGAAAGAACTATATCCCGTCCACCTCCCAATCTCACTGTTACATCTCTGAAGCCTCTCCTAACCAGTTCCTTCCTAAAGTTGTCGGCTGAGGAGGATGAATGTAACCTTGCTACTACACTTTCGTACAGCCAACCATTACCTTCCTCGTATGCCTTAATGGTTATGGTTTCAGCTGGTGCAATACCACTGCCTCTCACCATCTCAGCAAATGACCTTTTCCTTTGGTATCCAACATTAGACATGTGGTTATTCTCTTTATGCATCCGTAGCTGTGGTTTTTGTACCGACCTGTGCTTTGGCTCATACTCCTTCCCAAACTCTGCCATTTTGACTTTCAATGCTCTATCGTCACACCAAAGCCCGTTTGGTTTTTGAACTGCCATATCCGCTACTAAAAAGTAGTTGTATCGTACAAAGCCAAAGCGAGATTGTGTTAACTTTCTTATTTTACTAGGAATGAACACATCCACGACTACTCCATAGTTGGAAAAGATTGTATAGAGCCCTTTTGTCCCCATGGTTTCTGGTAGATTATCCACAAATATAGAGTGGACTATTACTTCTTCCCTTTTGCTCCATACTCCCCTGCCTCCATGGCTATGTACCATTGGCTGCCATCCTCCTTCTTGACCATGTTGTTTTCCTGCTCTTCTAGGAAGTCTCTCTAATTAATATATATAATCCATGGTTGCCTTGACAGATAGCATTCAACTCTTAGCCCTTCTGTCCTTGGTCCTTCTTGAACTTTAATAGCCAATGGAGATTATAAGAAACCAAAAAGCCTCATCTTCCACTTCTCAATGTAGTTATCGGGTGTTCTTGAGCTTTAGAAGTGAAGACACTCATAAGGCGTTCATTGACCACCTCTACACAGCTTTAGTACAAGCTGGATTTTGCGCCTTCGGAGATGACGATGGGATTGAAAGAGGGGAAGATATTAAGTTTGAGTTGCAGAAAGCTATCCAAGGGTCAAGAATTTCAATAGTAGTCTTCTCAAAACACTATGCATCTTCAAGTTGGTGCCTTTATGAAATTGTAATGATCCTCAAGCACAGGAGGATCTCGGGACATGTAGTCCTACTTGTCTTCTATTACGTAGATCCATCTCACGTGAGGAATCAAATGGAAAGTTTCGAGGAAGCATTCAAGAAGCATGAAGAGAGATTCCAGGCGGAAGAAATGGGTGAAAGAAAGAATAACTGGAAGAAAAAGATGGAAGAATGGAGGGCAGCACTCAAAGTTGCTGTAGATATAGCAAGGATGAATTTAGAGAACGGATAATTTTCTTACCAAGTAGTTTATTTAGCAAGGCATTAATTAAATAAAATTTATAATTTATTTATTGTTATTATTATTTTAAAGATAATCCTGCCTTTTAAGTTATTTTCAACTATTGCATGTGTAATTATTCATTTCAAATCACAAGATTTACCCTGTTTGGCTGAGTTTTCAAATATAGATTTTTTTTTTCTTCAGTTTGATTTAGGCAAATATATATAGGGCATATTTTTCAAAAGTTCTAACATTTGCCTTAATTACCATAGAACAAATGGTCCAATCCATCAATGTGAAAATACATTTTTTTTTTTTTCATATGAAACTTTACCAATTGTTTCAATAACAGAAATGGCAAATTACACTTTTCCCTCTTCAAGTTTGATCACTTTCTTACTTTAGCCTTTAAAATTTATTTTTTTCCACTTTTGCTTTTCATGTTTCAAGTTTTTTATAATTCATTTTCAAAGCTAATTTCTATTCAAAATTATACAGAAAATGTCACAATAACTGTCACACAACATAAAAATATATTATTATATTAGAGTTTAAGTTATGTCAGAGTATGAGTTATATATAATAAAATATTTTTATATCATGTGACTGCTATTGTGTCATTTTTTATTTAATTTTTAACAGAAATTAGTTTTAGGATTAAAGTAGGAAAAACTTGAAACATGAATGATCAAAGTGAGGAAAAATAAATTTTAAGGGTCAAAATAAAAAAATGACTAAACATAAAGGGGTAAAATGTAATTTACCCTAATAGAAATAACTTGGTCATGTTCATTATCGCATGAGAATTTATGACAAGATTTTCAAAATCATATTTTAAAATTCAAAAATACTGTTACTTTTCATTATTATTATTTTGTTTTAAATACAAATGTTGAAAATATTAATAGATATCCAAATAAAATTATACTTATTAGTAATAAATATGACATTAGTTTCAAATACAATAATAACATCCTCAAAAAAATAAAAAATAAAATATTATATTATTCATAATATTGTAAAAAATAACAAGGTATTTAATATTAAAACTCAAAATTATTTTTTCAAAATTTTTTAATTTTGAAAATATAAAATACTCATGTTACGATGTTATTACTTCTTTCCACTGATTAAGCATTTCAAATTCTTCTAATTGTTCTCGTCTCAAAGGTTAATATGGCAATTTTTTTAAAATTTTAAATTATATGAAACATGATAGAAAGTATAAGAACTATGTTATTTTTTCTATAAAATGAAATTTACTTGCCAATGATCATGCAAATAGCTTTCATGCCCTTATAAAAAAAAGTTCAAACAAATCAAATTATTATTTTTCTAACTTACACTGTTTCTTTCAAATTTTCTAAAAATTTCCCATTAATTAATTAAAAATAGTAACAATTATTTCAATCTAAGTTCTTAGATCTACCCATTTATATTATTTCAACATTGTTATGCTATCTGTTAATAAGGGGCCCAAAAAGGGGTTTTTTTGCTGATAAAAAAAATAAAAAATAAAAAAAGTATTATACAAAAAATGATTTCACTAGACAAAAAATGAATTATAATTTTAATTTTTTTCAAAATACTAAATATAGTTTTACACTCTAAAAAGTAAAACAAATATCAAGTATTTCACCATTTTGTAAAAAAAAATTATAATATAACCATACGAATATAGGGAAAGATATTTTCCTAATTGGCATTTGTTAAAATTTGGAGGAAATAATATTTTCTTAATAGTAAGATGGTGGCTGAACTTAGAGGTACTTGACAAAACTAAAACTAATCAAAGTTTTAAATATTTAATACTTACAAGTATCAATACTTAATTAATTTTTAATGTTAAAAATTTTTACAATAAATTTATTCTCTAATTTTAAATATATTTACCTAATACATGTGGACTTGAAGCATCTCTAAAGGAAGAGGCAAAAGAGCATCTTGAGGCATTTTTGCCTTGTTTCCACTTTTCAAAAAATACTTTTCAGAAAATTTTACTTTCTTATTTTTCGTGTTTTTTTGTTTTTACTGAATTTTTTTAATATTTTAAACAATTTTTTTACTTTTTAGACACACCTAACATAAATACACCTAAAAAGTTAAAAAAAAAAAAAAAACTGTAAAAAAAATCTTTTAAAAATTCACTAAATACCAAAAATACAAAAATATATATATAAGAATTCAGTACATTTTTTGTATTTTTATGTATTTATTAATTTTTTAAAATATTTTTTCACAAACTTTTTACTTTTTACATACATTTAAGTAAGGTACATCTAAAAAAGTAAAAAAATGTTTAAAATTTAAAAAATATTCACTAAAAACAAAAAAACACGAAAATCAAAAAACTCAATTTTCAAAAAACTTAATCTAGAAAACTCAAACCAAACACACTGGGCTTTCCATTATAAGAGGCAAAATGCCCATTTTAATTTGGGCTTTACAAGTATCAATACTTAAATTATTTTTTAATGCTAAAAATTTTTACAATAAATTTATCCTCTAATTTTAAATTTATTCACTACAACAAAAGTAACCTATGGTGACGAAAACTAGTGAAGAAAATAAAATTCGTCACTAAATAAAAATAATTTGTGTGGAATTTATAAATTTTGTCACATATAATAAAAAAAAATAAAAATGATAGGTGACAAAATTTATTTTCGTCAATAAATACTTCATTTTAAGTGAGGAAAAATTAAGTTTCGTCACCCAAAATTTTCTTGCTATTTTTTTTTGGGTGGCGCCAAAATTTTGGGACTTTTGGTGAGAAAAAAATTTGTCACTAATTATAAAATTATTTGTAAGGAATATATTTTCGTCACAAAAACGTTTTAATATTTTTGATATCTTTTGGTGAGGAAATAATATTTTCACCATTTTTGGTGAGAAATTTTTGATATATTGAGCGGCAATAAAAAAAATAGGGTATTAATTTCTTTTTACCCTTTTTCTGTTTATCATCTCTCTCTCTCTCTCTCTCAAAATAGGGTATTAATTTGTCTTACCCTTGCTCCTCCACCACGCCGATCACCATTGCCGCCACTAGTAGCCTTGCCGATCATCTCTGCCACTAGTAGCCTTGTCGGTAACTGCCACATCTTCTTCGTTCGATGATTTGGTACGTGATTTCTCTTTGCTCTTTTTCTGGTGTCTCTTTCTCTTATTCTCTGTTTTGGTATGGTGACGAAAATTAGTGAAGAAAACAAATTTCGTCACTAAGAATAATCCATGAGGAATTAAAAATTTTGTCACGTATAATAAAAAAAATAAAAATAATAGGTGACGAAATTTATTTCCGTCAATAAATACTTACTTTTAGGTGACAAAAAAAATAAGTTTCGTCACCTAAATTTTTTCCACTAATTTGTTTTGATGGTGCCAAAATTTTGAAACTTTTGGTGAGAATTTTTTTTCCAACAATTAAAAAATTATTAATGAGGAATATACGTCACCAATAATCTATTTTTTTTTTTTTGCTAAAAAACTTGATTTTAAATATTTTAAGACCATTTGGCGAGAAATATATTTTCATCACTAATAATTTTTAATATTTCTAGGCCTTTTAGTGAGAAAATTATTTTGTCACTAATTTTGAAAGAAGAATTTTGACATATTAAGCGATAATGAAAAAAATAGTCTATTATTTTTCCCTCCCTATTTTTTTTTTTGGGGATCAGTTTTCCTAGATTATTTTTTCCTCTTTTTTTTTTAATCAGTTTTCCTAGATTATTTTTCCCTCGTGTTTTTTTTTTTTTATTTATCAGTCTTCGTATCAGTCTCTATCTCTATCTGTCTCTCCCTCTCAAAACAAAACACAACGAATCAGTTTTTCTATCAATCTCTATCTCTCCCCCTCTCCCTCTCCCTTTCAAAACACAAGTGCTGTGTGTTCTTCTCCAGCGCCCCTTCAGTGTCTTCTTTCCCAACGTCATCCCTGTTCTCCTTCTTCAGTGTCGCCACAGACGTCGTATCTCCTTTACTGCTGTGTGTTCTCTTCAATCAGGTATGGGTCCTCTTTCTCTCTCTCTCTCTCTCTCTCTCTCTCTCTCTCACTCTCACACTCAATTTCTCTATTTTTCTATCTCGGTTTTCCCTAATTTTCAAAATTAATGTTTTCCCTAATTTTCGAAATTAATTTTCAAAATTAATGCTGTATTTTATTCTTTCCAGCAAGGTTTCTCTTCAATAAATTGTGAATGTGTAAATTGTAAACTTGGCCGTCCTCAATGTCTTTTGTTTGTTTATGCTATAAACTTGAGAATGAATGTCCTATTGATTATAATTAACAGTTTGAATTTAGTAAAAGCCCTTGACTAAATTTGAACATTTTGTATGATTTGGATTGTTACCTATTGCAAGACCCCTTTCATCTTCGTGTCAACATAGGTACTTGAGCAATTTTGGCAAGTCTGTGTAACACAAGTTCATCACCAGCAATCAAAGCTTTTATTGTGTTATTATTTCCACAGTCAACCATCGTGTGATTTCAAATAAGCTAACTCTATGCTTTTTATAGAATTATGCTCTTTTCAATTGGGAGAGCCTTTAAGCTTAGGAAAGGATGTTGTTCTGGAAGCATTTAATAGGTTTTGGTAAATAATTAAGAAGATTACGATGTAATTTAAGAGTGAGTATCAGAAGAATAAGATTCTGGAATCCAAACTCACTGGGAGTAGTATACAGGAGGCATGCCTCATTAGTAGAGTGATTAAGATTCATTCAACAGGTTACCACTGCCTTGTGTAGGGGTTTTGGCTGCTCTGTAAGAGAGAGAGAGAGATGAGGGAGGGGGGCTTGGTTTAAGGTCTTCATTTGAAGCTGAAATACTAAAGCATTGCAAAAAAATTGCCTTTTTGGATGCATACCAGATCACCAATTAAAGCTACAGGTGCTGTTGGGGAATCTTAAGAACTGCACTAGTTGAAGAGAAAGGAGAAATAAATTTGTCTTCATACAAAAACCTATACCATTTAGTGCACATTTTGGTTTGAGTGCTATTGTCAATTATTTTTCTTTCAGGTAATTGGTCATTGGTGAAAAATTTGGTAATTGTTCACATTACATATTTTGAGTAGGCAAATTAATAGTTGGTTCCCCTGTTAAGAATGCATAATTTTCTGTTCATTGTAAATTTGTGTGATGACTACACTAGAATGAGTATCATTGGTTTCTTCAATTTTTGTTTCTGTTTCACTGATAAGTAACTTTCATCAATTTATCCATCAGTAATTTTGTATACCTTTGATGTTTCTATTTCAGGAATTTCTGCAAGCACTAATATTGGGAAGAAAAAGGTCTTGCTTTTGAAGAGGAAAGAGAAAGAAATTACTTATGTAAGCCTTTCCGTTTTTTGCAATTTCCCCTCCCCAAAAGGGTTTGAGGCCCTAGGTTCTTTTCATTTCTTTCAACAACTTTACATAGTAGTGGGATGGTGTTAATTTGATCTACTTATAAGATGTGAATGGTTGATTTTTGACCAATGCAATAAATGGAAATAAAGAAAATATTAGTAGTGGAATATAATGTTGGAAATGGAAATGCAAACAATAACTTGTAAATAGACATCCCTTTTGACCCAATCTGACTGCATTAGAATAACTCTGTCTGCATCACAAACTAATGCGGGAACTTCCCTCCCTCTCCACCACTCATTTACTTGCTAATTCTTTGCAGATGAATTATTTTTCCACTTATTTTTTGAATTATATATCCAGCATTTTTTTTTTGGGCTTCCTTTCTGTTACGGGACAATGACATTTAGTCATTTATAGGGAATTCAAGTTGTTTTCAAAGAAGCAGGAACTATGGACATAATTTATATAATTTATTGATTGAGTCTTCAAAACCAAGGGTTAGTATGTTTGGTTAATTTAATTAGCCTATGATTAGCCTATTTTTGTAATTTAATAAGTTTGTGTTGTACTCTTGAATTATATTGAAAACAAATGAATTATATTGTAATGTTAGCACAATTAGAGCTCTTGTTATATATCATTAGAGAGTTGGTTGCAAATGAGGGATTCTAGCTTTAATTGTAGCAGAATTCTTCATTGGAAGCAGAATGTTAGCTCTTGTTATATATTCATTAGAGAGTTGGTGTTTGAGGTTAGGTTTAGGATGGGTTTGCTGAATCATAAATGCATTTCTACAAGCTGGCATGATGAAGAAACTGTATGTACAAAGTCAAAGTATTGTGTTATCATGTCCAAGAAAGTATCAAACATTCTGGACCCAGATAATGGATTTCTTTATCATGAATTGGTTATCTTCTTGTGTCAGATTCTTCATCATGGCCCATTGATCGAGTCTTCAAAACCAGGGGTTAGTATGTTTGGTTTTACTATTATGTCAACTATTTCTTGTCTTTGAAATATACCAGTAATTGGTCTGCTGTACATGCTATGTATGATATGATAATTCATTGTCAAAGCCCAATGCCCGGTATTATTTGTATTGACTTCTAAAGTCAAACTCATGTTTGTCAACTTGGTTATGGTTTGCCATGTACTCCCAAGTTTTCAAAGGGGCTGTAGCTAAAAGGAAGAAAGAGCATATTACAAATTATTTCTATTATTTACTCCATTCTGGCATATGTCGTAGTGCATACAAAGATAAGGCCTTATTGCGAGTAGCCAGGGTATCTTATTCTACTACCACTATGCCCTATCAAGGACTATAATTTCAATTAGATAAGATTTTATCATTGTAGTTGAAGTTAAACCTATGTAGTATGTATTTGAAAACAATTATATTGAAGAATGGCTTCTGAAAATCGCCACACTAGTATTTATTCTCATTTTTCATTTCTACTTTGTTCTCAAGGACCACTGCATGCTTTACTTTCTTAGCATATAAATGTTGAGTTGATTAGTTTACAATCTTTGATTCCTCAAATCCCATATGAAACATATAAGAGAGTCAATTCTAAGTTGCCCTAAAATGACCCCATGTTTGTATCTAATTCTATATACTAATTCTCATTTATAGCAACATTACAGAGCTTGAAAAATTTATTCGAAAATTAAATGAATTGTGAATGTTAATCATATTAAGGGTTGTTTTGAAAAGTTGATTTTTGAATTTTTTTTTTATTTATAAGAAAACATATAAAAACGGAAAGAAAAGAGTTGACTATTTTTGTAATATTTTTTGATTTATTCCGAAAACAACTTTAAGTTTCATTTTGTATTTGTGGTGTACTTCTATAACCTTTTCTTTTACATCAATAAATCTTAATTTTTGCTGAAAAAATAGGTGAGATTAAGTTTAAAGTTACGCTATATACTTTATTTGCTAATTATGTTTTGAATTACTTTTACTAGCTCCATTTGTGCCCTTAGCATTGTGCACCTTCATTTAAAAAGGCACGTTGGATGCCAAAGAAAATTAGTGACAAAAAAACTAAAATGTGGAGACCTGATTAGTAAATATGATATCTTTGAGCTTTGTCTACTTGAAGTGAATATCTTTTTAATGTTCTAAGATCAATATCTTGCTTTTGGTGTTCTGATATCATATTCCAATTTGTCTTTCATTTGTGTTTCAGTTTGATGCATTTATCCATGGATTTTCTTATTGATGTATCTGTATATTGTACACTCTCTTTGTACGTCTGCAATTTTCATCAAGAAACTTTTCTTTTGTTGATTTTTTTTATTAAAAAAAGTCAATATATTTATAAAATTTATATAATTTTTATACTATATTATATCGTGTACTGATATAGGATAGAGTGTGAATCTTTTTTCTTTATTTTTATTTATTTGGCTAAAATAATTTATTTGCGCCGCTTATGACCCTTAGCTTTGCATCCAAAATCTGTATACTTTGAATTATCTAAAACAGTGAGTAGCAGTTCACAACCCCTTGGCTCCATAAAGGAATTATTCTCTCTTTCAAGGGTTTTCAACTTTTTCTTACAAACCATTCACTGTTATCATCTCCAATCCAACACTTCCCAAACAAAACAGTGGCCCTAGTCCTCTCTCTCATGTGCATTTCTAAGTTTTTAGGGGAGTTTGAGTCTATATGTTTGGGATGATAGATTTTGGCTAAAATAGTCAATAAAAATAAAAAAAATATTAAAATAATCAATAAGATAAAATATTATATATTACATATTAATTAATTATTTTTTCTCCCACAACTATCAATTTAATGAAAATTTCAATATTACACCCTTAAATTAGCATATCTTGCTTTAACTTCTCTAGACTTCATATATAGTTGTGTAAAGAGAAAATCAAACAGAGTACTAACTGCAGTAACAGGCTAAGTACTAAATTATAGTCTCGGGCATTCATTGGAATTGTCGCATGTGGTTATCAATTCTATTGGCATCGTTCATTTCTTATATGCATAACTCCTTAAGTACATTATTAAGTTCCTCTGCAGAATTTAATCACATTTTGTTTACCGAGTGAAATGTGAGCCAGAATAGTTATTGTTTCCCAATGTCTTATTTTTTCAATATCCCAATTAGTTGATAGATTTGTCAATTCTGGTATTCGGGCATTAATATATTTTTCCAAATACGTGCAATTCAATCATATCATTTTGCATTTGGATATTTGAGTACTTAAATTGATTGCTTTAGAAACTCAATGTGGCATATTGTGGGTTTTCTTTTTGTGTCATGTTATCTGCTTTTTACTCTCAGCTCACTGCTTTATTGGTTAAATTTTCTCTGAATTATGATATTTGTCTTCTTATTGATGGTTATTTTGTTGTGGTTTATGTTTTGGTTATGAATACTTCTTCTGTTTATGCTAAATTGCTTTGGCTATTTTCTCACGTGATTTATGTGTGGTTGTAATTTATATAACTCAGTATAATCATTGGACTTGAAATTTTTTTAAATTAAAAAATATATATATATATTTCTATATAAAATTTGTCCTATTCACCTAACTTTAATTAACTCGGCATAGTCAGACATGGACAAGAGTTGGATTGCATTAGGTAGCACAGTTGATGGAAGGATAAGTCGGGCATATAATGATGGGGTAATATCATTTCTTCGTTTTGCAATGGCGGTTATCGATCGAGATGGTAAAATTTTGTGCCCTTGTCGAAAGTTTGTGAATGTTGTTCGTCAAAATTTTCAAATTGTTCAAATTCATTTGCTGCAACATGGGATTATTCCAACTTACACTATCTGGCATGTGCATGGGGAACCACGTGAATCAAATGAGGCTTATCATCATGACACACCTGTTAAGGGCAATGAGGTTTTGGGAGGTATTAATGCCTTAGTGGAAGATCGAATAAGAGGGGAATCAACTAATAAAACTCAAGAGGAGGAGGTTCACACTTTTGATAAATTATTGAATGATGCCAAACGTGAGGTGTACCCAGGTTGCACAAATTACACTTTGTTAAAATTTGTCAACGAGATACTTAATATGAAGGTAACAAACCATTGGAGTAATAAGTCAGTTGACATGATGCTAGAGTTTTTAACAAAACTTTTACCGAAGGATAATTTGGTTCCAAAGTCAACTTATGAAGCTAAAAAATACTACGTGAATTGGGTTTCTCATACGAGCTCATTGATGCTTGTGTAAACGATTGTGTGCTCTTTTGGAAGGGAAATGCAACACTAGATAAATGTCCAAATTGTAAGGCTTCTAGATACAAGACAAATCATGGTAGAGGTAAGAAGATCTCTCATAAGGTTCTTCGATACTTCCCGTTAACACCGAGATTGAAAAGGTTGTACATGTCGAGGAAGAGAGCCGAGGATATGAAATGGTTCAACGAAAAACGTCTAGATGACGGTGTATTGAGGCATCCTGCAGATAGTGATGAGTGGAAGGAATTAGATACATAACATCCTGAATTTGCCTTGGAGCCTTGGAGCCTCAGAATGTGAGGTTACGGTTGGCTACTGATGGTTACAACCCTTTCGGAAATATGAATAACTCATATAGTTTGTGGCCTGTTGTACTCATTCCGTACAACTTGCCACCGTGGTTGGCTATGAAGGACCCATTTTTCATGTTGTCATTACTTATTCCTGGTGAATCACAACCAGGAATTGATATTGATGTCTACATGAGACCTTTAGTGGAAGAATTGAATGAATAATGGAAAAATGGTACATTAACCTATGATGCCTCGACTGGTGAGACTTTCTGCATGCATGCAGCTTTGCTGTGGACGATACATGATTGGCCCGCATTTGGTGACATTTCTGGATGGAGAACAAAGGGTCATTACTCTTGTTACACTTGCAATGATGAACCATATTTTGAATCTACAGTAACCATCGATGCTACTTGCCTGATGACCACCTGGAAAGGCGAAAGAGTAGAGCATATAATGGCAAGCATGAAAACGGAAGAGATCTTTGGTGATACCGATAGAAAAGATTGAAGAACAATTGGGCAGCGTGACGGGTGTCACATATGGAAAACATCCAAGCAACAAGAAAAGACCTCCTCAGAACCCAAATTGGACAAAGGTAAGTATCTTGTATGAGCTACCGTATTGGAAGAAAATGAGGCTTCGACACAACATTGATGCCATGCATGTGGAGAAGAACTTTAGTGAAAATGTTTTTGGAACGATGTTGGGAATTGATGGGAAGAACAAGGATACAGATAAGGCATGAATGGATTTAGAAGATATGAATATAAGGAAAGAATTGTGGCTGACAACAAATCCCGATGGATCATATGTGAAACCACGAGCCAGCTTCTCATTGACCCCTAAAGAGAGAGAGGGTTTCTTTGAATTCTTGAAATCAGTCAAGTATCCAGATGGGTACGTGGCAAACATTTCGAGATCAGTGAATGCAAAAAATGGTAGATTAACAGGATTGAAAAGCCACGACTGCCATGTACTTACCAACGGATTCTTCCTATTGGGATGCGTGGTTACGTAGATAAAGAGATCAGTACAACACTTTTTGAGTTAGGTAGCTTCTTCCAAGTTCTATGCTCAAGGACACTGAAACGAAGTGAAATGGAGAAATTAGAGGAACATATAGTACTCATACTATGTAAGTTTGAAAAGATCTTTCCTCCAGCCTTCTTCGATGTGATGGTTCATTTGGCCATTCACTTGCCACGTGAGACTATTCTCGGAGGACCTGTGCAATATCGGTGGATGTACCCGATTGAAAGGTAATTTCTAAAATTGTACTTTCAAATGAAAGGTATAGATTATGTTATGTGCCTAACCATACTCCTAATTGGTTATCTCTTCAAGGTTTCTCGGAGCTTCGAAAAAGTTTGTCACCAATCGAGCTCGACTAGAAGGTTCTATTGCAGAGGCTTACATTGTCAAGGAGTGCATTACTTTTTGCTCAATGTATCTTGAAGGGATTGAAACCATGCATACTCGAGATGCACGAAATGAAGATTATGGAGTCCATCGTGAAGGTTTGATAATATTCACTGAAACTGCTCGTCCCATTGGCCAAATCAGAAAGCATGTTGATATGTCATAGGAACTTCATGATATTGCTCATTGGTTCTTATCATACAATAGCCCTGAGATAGAGAAGTATCTTCAGTATGTGTTTCTTATAATTATATATTTTAACAATTTTCATGTTATTAGTCATTAATAATAGTAGTATTTCACACATTAACCAAAACTATTTGAGTAGGGAACACAAGAATTTTGTTACAAATTCCCACTGGACAAGATATAACTCAAACACAACAGAAGGAATTTCCGAAGTGGTTCAAAGAATATGTAAGTCATTTTTAATATTCACAATTGCCCAAACACTATTAGGCTTGTATAAAATACAAACATTACTAACATAATTCAAGTGTTGCACATTGCATGTGGATGTAGATAAATAGATTAAGAGTTGAAGAGGCACCAGAAGCAACCAAAGAATTGTGGTCATTAGCGAATGGTCCTAATTTGCTAGTGAAAGAGTACTCGGGTTGTATAATCAATGGTGTAAGATTCCATACGAAGGAATTAGACAATCGTCGTAAGAGTCAAAACAGTGGTGTGCTTACCGAAGGGGACTACAAGGGAGAGATGCACGAATTCTATGGTCACTTGTGCAATATTTGGGAATTTGTGTACATGTGTCAAAATAAAGTTGTTTTGTTTCAATGTGAATGGTACAACACTGATAACACTGGTAGAAGTAGAACAGTATGAGCTAACACATATTGCACAAGCATCGATGTCACAAGCCGATGGTATCAATCTGACCCTTTTATCTTGCCTAGTCAAGCTAAGCTTATAGCGACCCCGGTCCTTTCCCATTTAATTATTGTATCCGGACTTAGGTTCCGTAGATTTGACTGTGGTATAATTGTTGTTATCATCCTTTATTTTCTTATTTGGAGTTATAGGATGTGTTGGGCGGGTTTGGAACAGGTTGGTTGAGCTTAGGAACCAAAACTAGTTGCCCAGATTTTGGCTTGTCCGCTCGAGCGGAGAGTTTGACGCTCGAGCGGGGACTTGTTGTTGCTTGTCCGCTCGAGCGGGAAAAACACCCATCCAGTATTTCTTGTGCGAGGGGACACCGGGCGAGTTGGACGCCGCCGAGCGGGAGTTCAGGAGTGTCCGCCGGCGGGAGTTTGTCCGCCGAGCGGCTACCGAGTATAAAATCGTGTTTTAGCGTTAAAGCGCTTTTTCACCTTCTTTCGATTCTAAACCCTAAGTTCTGAGTTCTCTCTCTCCCAACTCATCTTCTCTCTCAGGTTTGATCTTCTTAGAGTGTTTTTCTACCCTAGTTCCTTCATTAAAAAGGTAGAGGAGAGTGAGGGCTTTCATTTAATCTGAGCAATTATTGGTTTGGAGCACTTTGAAGTTTTGGGCATCATCTTCATCTTCTCCTTTTTGAGTTATTTCTTCGAGGCAGGGATTTCCTACTCCATTTATACGTTTTAATCCTAAGTAGTGGTATTTTGGTATGTGGGGGTAGTTTGGTAATTTTGGGAGAAACCTTAGGGTTTTGTCATAGATTAATTTATATAATTAATTTAAGGGAAGATTGTGATAGTGGGTTAAATTCATGAGACTGGGAAAGTTAATGGTTTAATGATGTATTTGGTAGTTTAAATACTTACCTTTGAGAATATCGAAATTACATTTATTGTTATAGTTATTTCTTGCTTAGAAATAATTGTTTTGGGCTATCGGTGGAGGATAGCTATTGATTGTTGTAGACCTTGCATGCGGCTTAGGTATAACTGAAATTGAGTCATTTATTTGACTGTTGAATTAATACAGAATATTCGTGTATTGATTATGTGTTGTGTATGTCAAGTATTGATTATGTTGCATATGCATTTGGTTTTGGAGGAGATAGGGGATGAACTCCACGGTTTAGGGGAAGATAGGGGATGGACCTCTAAACCGGATTTGTTGGGAGGAGATAGGGGATGGACTCCAGTAGCATCACATATGTGGGTGCTTATTGATAATAGAAATATTTCTATTAGTTGTTGATATGATACATCACCACCATGTGTATCAGTAAGGAAGTATGGAAGTGGATTTGATTGAGATTGTTATAACACCAGCACGTGTGTTTCACTACAACAAATTAGGTCTTGGATGACGAATTAATTTTGTCTCCAAAGAGCTAATTTCGTCACTATAGATATTTGTGAGGAAATATTTTCGTCACTGGGTTCGTCATTGAATGTTTGTCACTAAAAAGCATCGTGACGAAAAATAATTTCGTCACCAATGAAATTAATTTGGTGACGAAAATTTTTGTCACCAATAAGACAACATTTTGTCACCAAAAATTCTCATTTTCGTCACCAAATAGTTATTCAATACCATATTTATAACTTTAGTTGACGAATAAATTTGTCACACATGTTGATCATTGATGAGAAAATAGTTTTGTCACCATAAGATGTAAAGTTGACGAAATTTTTAATCACCAAACGACAAAATCAATGAAAACTTTCATATATAAGCTGCGATAAATTTTGTCATAAAAAATATTTATTAGTGACGAATAATCACTTTGTCATAATAACAAGTATAGATGACGAAAAAAATTCGTCACTAAACTTGTTCCATGTTTGATATTTCATTTTAAATTATTATTTCACAAATATGTCTGCTCATATCCCAATCGTCTTCTAAATGTACTAAGAAATTCATTAGCTAATATACACTACTCCACACAAAAAATTCGCTAAACAATTTATATTATAAATCAAAATATATCCATGAAAACTATTATAGCAAATCCCAAAATGAACCAACGTGGTGTCCACAAAAAGAAAAAAAAAAAAATCAACATTTGATCTTAATTTACAACTAGAATTATGTATCAATTCAAAAAATAAAATAAAATTCAACACTTGATCTTGATTTGCAAGTATGCTTCCAAACGTCATCGAAAACCAATCTGGAAAGAAAATAAACAAGGAAAATATTATCAAGGATGTATAAGAAGGATAGCTAGGAGTAGATCTGTAATAACCCGACCCTCATATGCGCTTGTGATATATTTTAGTCCTCTAATTTTATACTGTCAAATGCCTAATGTGAAACTGCATAAGAAATTAAGTTAAAGAAACTATGTTTTATGACTTGATGCTTTGTGGCTTGAATGTTATTTGTTAGGAAAAGAAACGTATCTGTTGCTAATAGAACGTTAAAACAGAAATTGGGGGCCTTAGAGGCTTATTGAGCTGAAATTGATTAAATATTTGAAATCAGCATAATTTTTACGTAATAGTAAGCATGTTTGTGAAATTTCAATTCGGGATGATTAAATGAATGATTTTCGTCTTATTCTCTCCATATATATATATATGTGTGTGTGTGTGTGTGTGTGTGTGTTTTTGGTCATGGGAACAAAAACAAGAAATTCCTAACTCAAAACCTAAGGGTTGAAGGTTTAAGAGAGAGAAAACCCATAAGAAGGTTGGGAATTGGACTCAAGGTATGTGAATATTTGTTTCATTCCCTCCCACAACTCTTCTTGGCATAATTTATGTGGGATATTCTCATAATCATGTAACCTAAGTGTTGAGATTGTGATATTGTGTGTATAAGAAATGAGATGGCAAGATAACCTCACTCTTGTATGTCCTAACTCAATTTGAAGTACCTATGAAAAGCCTTGCTCTATCCCTTCAATTGATTCATTTGAATTCAAGTATGTGGCATAGCTTTTGTGTGTGTGTTTATATGTGTGTTAAATTAAGAATCATGTGGAATAGGGTATGTTTATGAGTTGTAGGTTCATGATTTAACATGTAATCTAATAAAACATGTATTTTGATGCTTGTGCACATACATTTAGACCTTTATGTTGATAATTTATAGTTGAACATGTCTATGCAAGGAGGAAATTATACAGAATTTTCAGACTTTTTGAGCAGAATCGCCAAGACGTCACGGGCCTAAGGCGCAAGGAACCAAGACGTAAGGAGAAAATGGCAAAATTCAGCCTTGAACACTGCTAAAAAAGCACGTGCGGGGCCTCAATGCCGCACGTACGGGAGGCCTTGCCGCATGTGTGGGGATCCTAGCCGCACGTGCGGCCCGAGCTGGAAAAGATGAAATGCTCCATTTTGCATGTTGAGTCCTCTAATGTTGTCAAAACCTACAATTTATGTTGTTTTAATGTTCGTTAATTCAATCAAAGTAAGTGAACCAAATGTTAATTTAACAAGGAAAAAGAAAGAGGAACTAATGTGATTCTTCATGTGTGTAGGAAACACTTCAAGGGGAACTAGCGCACCGCCGCAAAACAGTGAGTAATAGTACTGTAATGTACCTCTAATCAATAATTATTATTATTGACGTTATGATCCTCGTTGAAAGTATTATATTGACTTGAGGTTCAGCATCGAAGTTATGTATTGACGTTATGATCCTTGTTATAAGACTTATGTTAGCATGAAGTTATATATATATATACGCTATAAATGAAGCATTATGAAATTATGGAAACATTGAAGGAGGTTGCGAAGTTATATACGTTATGTATGAAATCTTGTGAATTATGGAATGCATCAAGGAAATTGTGAATTTGTGAATCAATGTGGCCAAAGGCCATTTGTGAATTATGAACCGATGTGGCCAAGGGCCATTTGTGAACGATGAAGCTGTGAGGCCAAGGGCCAATGTGTGAGATCTGAACTTATGAAATTGTGAACTTGTGAAACAAGAAGGGCCGAAGGCCAATGTGATAGATTGTGATCCATGAACCCAATGACTCTTTGTGAATGTATGAACTCCTCAGGCCAAGGGCCAAATTGTCAAATTGTGAACCAACAAAGTTGTCCGACAAAGCTTTACAGAGGCAGATTTATTACATGATTACTGCATTAATTATGTTTTACACACATGTAAGTACTATTATTCACTGAGCTTAGCTCACCCTATGTTATGTCTGTTTCTGTAGGTAACCAATCAAGAGATCGACCTTAACTCGGCACCGTTACACTTTTGTCAGCCTAAGCACAACCAAGCTTTGGATCGGAACCATACTTTTGTGGAGTTTGTTAGACTATAGCTTATACTCTAGCTATTGGCTTGGGTTGTTATGTACATAATATTTTTGTTATATGCCCAACCATGGGGCTGGATCTGTATATGCATGTGTATCTCTTTTGGTCTATTCGGCTTTTGTAACGTTTGTGATCCTGGCATGGTTATAGTAGCTCAGTGGATGTCTTATTTTCTTTTTATACTATCATATGAATCTGTGCTTCCGGTCAGGCCCCATATTACATAACAGGTTATGTGTCCATGTCTGTATAGGTCATGCCCAAACTTCTAGGGGCAGGTGTAGGGTGTGACAAGATCTTACTAGACATCCAGAAGTAGAAGGTTTATTACAATTGAAATCTTGCAAGTCTCTAAATTATGCAAGACAAATGTGTGATGTCTTTTGGTAACTTGCTGGTATTTAGGGGATCTTGTTTGTATTTAGTTTTTAGGATGAGGTCATGCTATTTGTATTTCTCTTTGTAAAGGAAATCTGAATTACTTGAGAATTTAGCTTCAAAACTAATAGTGTATATATGTTAGAATTTGCAATGTAATTTGTATTCAATAGAATAAGAAACGAATTTGTACTGATGTTTGGAATTGTATAGAGTATGTAAAATATTACAGGAGATATAGAAATAACATGAGTATATATATTATTTGATAAAATAACTTTTTACGGTATGCAAATGTATGCAGTGAAAAAACAGAGAAGGGGGGAAAAAATGCTACCAACTGAAAATTGCAAGCAATGATTAATGTCTTTATTTTTATGATACCTCCTAGAATACCCTACCCAAGTGTGAAACCAATAATTAGCCAGCCAAACTCCCACCATCTGGAGGTATTGTCATCAACTTAAATAACCAAAATTTCTAGGACCCCATTGGAAGGTTTATCCCTTGTAAGTATGCTAAGTGATTTCTATTAATATGAAATAGGACCAGACAACAGTAGGTATGCTAAGTGATTTCTATTAATATGATCCATCTTCAACATACACAAAAGAACGATGTTCAATGTGGCAATACTGCAATTTTGATGCTAAAAATCTTAGATCAGACCAATTTGATCTACAACATTTGATATGACTACAACTATAAGTGGATATGAGAGGTTGACTTTCTTAAACTGCTATGCTTTAACCAGTATATACTAACCAATATGAGAAATATGAATAGATAAAATAAGATAGGCTTACCAAAAAGGTGATCTATGAGTTCATGGGATGCCTCCTCTAAATTATTTATTGAAACCTTGTTTTTTAAGAAACTCCATGATGCTTGATGTCATCTTCAAATGCTCCTTACTCGTCTCATTCATCTTCGCTATCACATTGCTTTGTGCTTGAATTTCCTCTTTTTGTGCTTGAATTTCATGTTTCTGTGCTATAAGAGATGATTGCTTTTACCTGGACTACAAACACGTCTTCCTAAAATGCATGAGAAAGAAACGGGAAAAATAGAAAGATAACTTGAGTTGAAGTTTAGAAATATGGAGATTTATGTCCAACTTTCGTAGACAACTTCTTTAAACCCACTAGCAACACTAAGCAAACTTTAGCACCATCAATGCTAAGAATATCTATTTTATGTGCTTGTGTGACTCAACTTGTTCAAAATAGAAAGTGAATTCCCATTGTATGCAAGCAGAAGACATAACTATAAGACAGTTACAAAATATATATCCTAAATGTTCTTTAATGAAAAAATAGGGAACACAAACAAAATAACTCAATAAGACAGTTACAAGTTCCCAATTTTAGAAGACATAGAAGTTAATAAATATCAAAAGAAACAAGGAACGGGAACAAACCCGATGGACATTGCCTGGTTCAGCGAAAATGATGTGTCATATACATCATTCGTGGATCGAGGAGGAACTATCTGCCTTTCCTTTTGAATTTGAATAGTGCAAGACAGCAACACCAGTAACACTTTGCCAAAGAGACTAATTCACAAATCACTACTTGCATTCTGATCCATGGTAACCAAAAAAGAGTAGGACTACCCAACATGGATATGTAAATTGGTTCCACAGACAATTATGACCAACCAAAATACAACATTGATAGCCCAACCAATATAGCCTTGAGTTCTTTATAGTTAGAGAAAAATGTTACATGTAAGCAGTTTCTTTTTATAATTTTATTCATTCTTCTTCATTTATTATTATTATTATTATTATTTTAAATTGCTGTTGAACCATTTATTTGTTTTGCAAGTGTTTCACAATCTCTAATTGTCAAATATGTATTTTTGAATGTTCCAATATTAACTAAACAAAGTGCAAAACAATGATAATATTTTGTTTTGAAATCAAATAAAATATTCTACACAATCTGTACAAATGATCCAAACTTTAAAGAGAGGATATAAGCTCATCATCAAGTACTTGCCCAAAAAAGAAAATAAAAGAAAAGCTCGTCTTTAGTACCTGGTATAAAGCATGACTTAACTCTTGCCTTGCTGTATGTAGTTGTTGCTCCATGGAAAAATTGGATAGCATCAGGCTGTCCCATTACTATTATTACATTAAAATGAAAAAATATAGCAGATCAGTTACTAGCATAAGAAAACTTTTTTTTTTTTTTTTTTTTTGATAAATAGCATTAGAAAACTTCTTCTTATGAATGTAAACACAAAGCCAAAACAGCAAAACTATAACCATGAATGAAATCATTAGATTTACCGGTTCATATAAATGTGCTGATAGTAGCCATTAAGTGTCAAGTATGATCACAATGTTTGGAGGGAAATGACAACATGAAGTTATACCTAATAATAAAATCTATAGAAATGGCATGCTAAGGGTTGGAAACACGTACTATTTGGAACATTCCAAGCATCCCTGGAATGCTTGCGGCTTGTACTGGTCGTGGCTTCACTATCTGTGCATAATTCTTGTATAATTAAGCTTCAACAAACCATAATTTACACTGAAATAATACTAACAACATACATGGTAGACAAACGTATACAAATCGATATCTGAGATACCTTGCTTGGTTTTAATCGGGACAATATCGTCCATAGACGAGCCCCCCGATGATGGGGCATTTTCTATATTCCTTTTTAAAAACCAAAATGCATTTCCATTAAACATGGAATTTAGAATTACAATGCAAAATCTGATTAATACCCAAAAAAGGCCAAAATAAAAATCTTTAACATCCAAAATTTTCAATTTTATGTTTTTCTTCGAGTTTTCTCGGTAAAAAAATAGAGCAAAAAGACAGAACACATCAAAACCCTATCATGAAGAGAGGGAAAATGAACATACAGAAATGTGTCTCTCAATCAATCGCTTCTCAAAGAGAAGTTCCGACTTATTCGAAACCACTGAATCCTCCAAGACTCACCGAAACTGCATGCAGACAGATCAGAGATGAGGAAGCTACTAGACCATCACTGACAACTATAACATTTATAAATGCATCTCTGCAAATATATATATAAATATACACATAGAGAGAGAGAGAGAGAGAGAGAGAGAGAGAGTTACTTGAACAGTTCATGGAAGAGAGACTCAAATTTTCAAAATTTACAACTTTTTCATTACTGGAGCTTTTACTCAAATTTATGCTTAAATCTGTTTTGTGCATTGGAGTGTTTCATATCAAAAACAACTTTTACTCAAAGATCAAATAACAAACCATGTCAAATTCGCCTTCATTTTAGGGTTCCCCCCCCCCCCTCCAAAAATTTGAGTAAAAGTTGATCTAAAAGAACCATTCCTTCATTTTCTTTCAATACTACAATAATAGATCCTAATGTTCAGAAAACCATATTCAAGTATAAATTGAAACCAAACAATACAAGTTCCGAGCAAACAAATTGAAGAAACACAATCTCTCGAAATCAATGTCATGCTGAAACAAACAAAAAATAATTAAAAAAATCAAGTTCAAAGATTTGTATATCAAAATGAAAACAAAAAGGAATCTGAAATTTATAATAGATCTATGTGAATCACAACAAACAACAGATCTTCACAACTGTAAATTTACAAGAAATAAACTAAAAACGAATGAATTAAAGAAATAAAAACATCATCAATTTCGTACATATTTTAGCTTAAATGAATAATCGATTAATCGATCAAACCTGGATATTGAAATCGCTGTCGAGGAGTTCTGAGATCAGGGATTGAAATCAACAAACCACCGAGAACAATGAAATTAGGGCTTCCATGGAGATATAATGAAATTAGGGCTTCGATGGAGATAGAAAACGAGAGAGACAGTGGTGTGGAGAAGGAAATGAAATCCCGATTGTTGAGTTGAAAGAATGAAAATAAAATAAAATAATTATGAGGTGTGTTTATTAGGGACAAATCAAAATGGTTTTCAAAAACTCATTAACCTTTTGCAACCAAACAGTTTTGTTTTAAAAATATAATAATATGATTAAATTTTATTTTTTTTAAAATTCTTTCATTTTGTCTCTAAAAGTATAATTTTTAGAGACAAATTATTTTTGTTTTTAAAAATTTGTCTTTAAAACCTTAATTTCTTGTAATGTGTGTTTTTGTTGTAATGTATATTTTCATCAAATAGTTTCAAAATATTTTCAATCAAATTTTTCAAAAAAAAATATTTAAAATTATTGGTGCCGAAAATATATTCCTCACTAATAATTTTATAATTGGTGACAAATTATTTTTCTCACCAAAAGTCTCAAAATTTTGGCCCTCACCTAAAAAAATTAGATAGAAAACCTTTGGTGACGAAATTTAATTTTTCCTCACCTAAAATGAAGTCTTTATCAACGAAAGTAAATTTTGTCATCTATTATTTTTACTTTTTTATTATATGTGACAAAATTTTATAATTCGTCATGAATTATTCTTATTTAGTGACCGTAGGTTACTTAGAGAGCTAATTAACTTGTGTTTTGTTTTTAAAGAGAGAGAGAAAGAGGGGAGAGGAAAACTGATAAACAAAAAATGAGGAGGGGGGAGGGAAAGTTAGTAGTATATTTTTTTTCATTACTGCCCAATATTTCAAAACTTTCCCTTCAAAATTAGTGACAAAATAATTTCCTCACTAAAAAGTCTCAAAATATTAAAAATTATTAGTGACAAAAATATATTTATCACCAAATGGTATTAAAATATTTTAAATCAAGTTTCTCAAAAAATATATATATAAAATTATTGGTGACGAAAATATATTCTTCACTAATAATTTTATAATTGGTGACAAATTTTTTTTCTCACCAAAAGTGTCAAAATTTTGGCGCCACCAAAAAAAATTAGTGGGAAAACCTTCAGTGATGAAACTTAATTTTTTCTCACCTAAAAAGAAGTATTTGTTGATGAAAATAAATTTCGTCACCTATTATTTTTATTTTTTTATTATAGGTGACAAAATTTTATAATTCGTCACGGATTATTCTTATTTAGTGACGAAATTTATTTTCTTCACTACTTTTCGTCACCATAGGTTACTTTTGTTGTAGTGTTTATTTTGTATAAGAAAGGTTCAACCTGATCTGTTATCCTTATTGAGTTGTTTGGCCAGGTTCTGAGCCATGTCTGTATAAATGGAAGGTGTATTGTGTCATAGACCATGTGTCATAGACAATGTAGACATTCGTGTCATAAAATTTCAAATTAATTATCTTGTGTTAACCATGTATCGGGTGCTACTGCTTTAGTTAATTCTTATGCTTGGTTTAGTATTTCTCTACTGGGCTGTGGCTCACCCTATATGGGAACTTCATTTTCAGGTTCAGGTGGTTCACTACCTCCAAAGACTTAGCTTGTGAGGATTTGGACTTGAAGACTTGCTTTATATGTTTTATTTGTTTTATTTGAACTATGTAAACATTCAAGCCTAGGGCTTTATTTGTTTTGAGTTAGAACTCATGGAATTGTGTCCAAGTGTTGGCTTGGCAAGATGTAAGCCCGTAGGGCATTTATTTTGATACTTTATTTCGTAATACTCTGATGAATGAAATAATATAATGTTTTCTTTTAATAATGTATGTTATGTTTTATATTTAATGGGCTAAATTTTGAGGGCGTTACACTCTACTTCGAATTTCGCACACTATTTTCTGTTTTTTGTTTTGAAGATTAAAAATATAAAAATGTGAATATTATTACTCTAAAAAAGCATCTCTTTGCTGTGACTTTGTTTTATGGTGACTAAAATAAAACCAAGTCTTTTTTTTTTATAAGAACAAAGGTTGAAGTGTGGAAAGATCAGATACCTAAAAGAAAAAATGCATTAAAAGAGCCCCTGAAATAATGAGAACTAAGAAGAGAATACAAGAGAAGAGGGGGACTGTAACGCCCCAAAATAAATATAACAAACCCATCTCATTTATGGAAATAGAATTGAAACAACATACTTTCATTCATCAGAGTTAATATATAAAAGGTGACACATGCAATATACATTCATAAATGTCCTATCCTGAATCTACAACATGTGTAACTAGTGATCAAAAGATGAAAGTTGAACAGATAATGAAATGCCTTAACGGCTTACATCTTTCCAAGTCATTCATTGGTTACAACAAAATGAGTCTAGCTCAATACAATTAAAGCCCTTGGCCATACAAATTAAATACAACAAAAATGAGCCCTTGCTCCAAGTCTCTCCAAGCTATTATCTTGGTGGAAGCATATCACCAGCACCTGAAAATGGTTGGTTCCCAAATAGGGTGAGCTAAAGCCTAGTAGAAACAGTCTAACACAATATATGAAGTTTAACAAAGTTATAAATATTATGTACATGTTCAATGCTCAAAATAAAATCATTTACAATCTTTCTCCAAAACCATATTATGCCAAGTGTTATAACCCAATCCATTTTATATCAATTCATTTTATGACATTTCATATTTCCTCAATTCGTGAGTCATATCCATTGTTATCCAGACTACCCAACTGGGACTACAATTCAATGGTTTTCTTACCACACAACCATACACACAAACACTTTACCTTGCCATTTTACAGAAATTTTGTAAGCGGGATCGATACCCATGTATACATGCGGTTTTCAGGACTTGTACCCAGGACATACAGGCCAACTTAATTTAATGGAGTCCATCTCCTTTTTCCTCCCAAACACGGAGTACATCCTCCTTTGTCCTCCCAAACATCAAACATATACAATGTATTAAAATGCAGTCATATTCAATGACAACCAATAAGGAATTAGTTTCAATTCACCTAATCCTCGTGGAATTTTTACAATAATCATAGCTATCCTCCACCGATACCTCTAAATAGATATACAATCTTCTCAATAGATAATTTATTCAATTTCCATAGGTGAGAGATAACACATATCTAATTACACCATTTATATAAAATGTCTATCTAATTTGTACAATTTCCATTACTTATACAAAATAATTATTCAAGGCATTTTAGGACAAAACTCCCATTTTCCCAATCTCATCCCAAACACCAAAAATCAACGATTTTAACATAACCGAAGGTCATACCTATTCCTATAACCATTTTCAAGACATCCATTTGAAAACTCCTCTTTGGAATTTAAACCCCAAACCCTAGGTTTGTTAAAATCACCTCAAAACCCAATGTTTCTCACACATCAAGAAATAACCAAGTTAAGGGAAACCAGCGGATCTAGGTGAAAATGTAGAGAGAATGTAGGTTTTAGAGAGAGAGGCTCTAGATCTAGGGTTTTTGAAAAGTAGAGAGAAAGAGAGAAGTGAAAAAGTGATGTAAAATGACCTCATTATGAATTGATATACGCGCAATCCACTTTAGCGCAAGAAGTGACGCTCGAGCGTCAGACACAATAAGTTGTTCTGCTCAAGTGCAAGAAGTGACGCTCGAGTGCATAATGCATACTTCCAGTACTTTTACAGACAACAGACCAATGCACGAACGCAAGGAAGGCCGCTCGAGCGCCTACTCGTTCGAGCGTAGGAAACACCACTCGAGTGTAGAATACACTTTCCCGTTCTTCTTTGTTGTGTTTATCTTACTCGTAGTGGAAGTGTCAAGAATTAATCTAAGGTCTCATCGACCATTTAGGTTCATCATTCTTGAAAACCTTCCTCAAATTCTCTTTTCTTGGCCCTATTTTTTCTCAGGGTTGAGTTTTACTTGTCTCGGAGGGTGCAAAATTAGATCTGGAGTGTCCGGGACTCACTGGTGCAGTTTTGGAGATGAAAAGGCAAAATTACACGTGCGGGAATGGGGTCGCACATGCAGGAAGTGAGGCTGCATGTGCGGTGAGGAGGGGAAATTATGGGCCGGCTACTGCATTATATGCATGTGCGGAAGGAGGTGCAGAAGAGAGTGTCGCATGTGCGGGGGCAAGTGTCGCACGTGCAGAAAGTATGTGCCGCACATGTGGAAAAAGGTGCGCACGTGCGGGAAAGCGCTGAGTCTGAAATTTTTTTTCCTTTTCTTCTCCTTGGGCTGAGTGTATCTCACTTTTACACATCTCTTTCTCTCTCTAAAACACTTTTCTCTTCCTTCTCTCTACATTTCCTACACTAAATTAGATTAAATCTTTGATTTCTTCAAATCCATTGGAGATTTGATCCTAGTCCCTTCATCAAAATTAGAGAACTTCTTGAGGGCTACGTTTTGTGCGGTGGAGATCAAGTTTCAACACCGTCGATTTTGGGGCATTCTTCTCTCTTCCCTTCTACAACTTGAGGTAGGGATTTTCTTAGAGTTATATATATATATATTTTCAAGATTATGTTGATTTTGGAACTCCCTTTGGTGGTATTGAAATTTGATTTTTGGCTCAAGAATGTTGATAATTTTAAAAGTGGGTTTACACCTTGTTTTCAAAAATTTCTTGAGAAGTTTGAACAACATTGATTGAGGAAAGATGTTTTTGGAGAGATTCTTTCAAAAGATAAGGAAATGTCTAGTTTTGGTGAAAAACCTAAAAATTTGAGATTTTTGGAAAGATTTTGAGAATTTATGCATTTTTACTCGTTAAAGTGTCAAAATGAATGAATGATTGGAAATTTCTTATTGTTGTATATAAATGAGAAATTCCACAGAATGTGAGAAATAGTTGGTTTTGAAGTTATTGTTCAAAATGTGGATATAGTCATGAAATAACTAAATTGTTGAGAATGCACGAAGTGTGGAAACGTTGATACTCTTTGATGGATTTCAATGAATATATAGTTATCTTGTGAAATTGCATTGGAAAGAAGAATGAGAATTGTGATCACAATGGAAAAATTGTGTGGAAGAATTAAAAATGGAAGAATATTATATTGCATTGATAATTGCTGCATTGGCATTTCAATTCATTTGGTTGTTACAAATTTTGAATTGAGATTTGAAAACTTTTGCATTAAGGAAAGAATGTTTGTGAAACAAGATCTCATTGATTTGTTTATGGGGTAAATACGTTGGTAAGTCCGGATAGGGGGTATAGATGGAATTGATTAAGTTAGCCTGAGTATCCAGGGTGAAAGACCGAAAACACGGGCAGAGGAGGTACCACGTGCCTTCCGGTTAGCTACTGCTAAAGTGGGGTTTTGGTAATACTAGTTATGCCTACTTGCAGACACCAACCTAGGGATTACCTGAGTCGTATTTACCGCCCCTCAAACTTGAATTAAAATTATTGAATTGTTGAATTTCCAAGATTTCATTGTGCATGATAGTTTTCAAAAAGATGAAGGTGCGATCTTGGCATGGCATATGCATTTCATCTTATGAGAATTGTATAAAATGTATATACTTTGTTAATAATTTCCTACTGGGCTTTATGCTCACCCTATGGGATTTTGTACAGGAAAAGATGTGGTGATTCTGCCTAACTAAGGGCGTGGATGTGTGTGTTAAGAGCACAAGGATCTTGTTTTGTTGTGACTATATTTTTGAAAGCCAAGGGCTATATTTGTATGGGTTCGAGCAACCATTTTTTATAACCGGGCTTAAGCCTTGGACTTTGTAGCCCTTGAGGGCATTTATTTATGTTGGATTGGATGTTTTACATGCTATAGATCCATGTACTAAAGTCGTTGAATGTATATTCGCATGTGGAACTATTTTGTAAATCTCATATGTTTATATATGCAAGTGTTGGGGATTTATTTCGGTTTACCGTAAGGAGGGTGGTTAGTGTACTTTTATTGTGTATTTTCTTGGGGTGTTACAAGTGCCACTCCAGCGGAAGACCAAAATTATGGGCAACAAAAGTTTGAAAACCAAGCAACCAACCTGTTTCAAACACATTCCTACCAACCCAATAGCCAAACTCAAGTAAGAATAAGGGGAAGAAGGCATGGGCAACATTAAGAAACCATAAAACCCAAGTCCAGAATACCAGATGGTTTGGGTCAAAATCGGAATCGCTATAACCTCCCCCTTTTAAAGAATTTCGTCCCCGAAATTTCAAATCAAGTTTTAAAACTCTATTTAAACCAACTACAATGGTGATAACCAATCAATTCCATCATCATGACCCATTCTCCGGTCATCCACTCTCATCAACAAGATAAACTAATTCTCAATATTGAATATACAATTCATATTTTCTCAGAACATATGTAATGTTTGTAATAGATTCATATTTCCAAGACGTAAACAACATATACAATGTTCCCACCTTTTCAAAACATATGCAATGTTCTCATATTCTATTAATCATAACAATAATACAATACATGTTCAAACATCAATGAATAAGTCCGGGTATTTCTCACGTACGTCCAACTCGCATTCCCAAGTCGCTTCCTCAACCCCGTGATACTTCCACAATAATTTAACTAAGGAAATTGTCTTGCCACACAAGACTTGGTCCCGTCTATCCAAGACTCTCACTGGCCTCTCCTCATACGAAGCATCCTCATCTACCTCTAAGTTGGTCCAATCCAACACGTGCAATGGATCTGGCTCATACTTCCAAAGCATGCTAATATGAAACACATCATGAACCCTGAAAAGTTGTGGCGGCAAGGCCAGACGATAAACTACCTCTCTAATCCGCTCAAGGATCTCAAAAGGCCCAGTGAATCAAGGAAACAACTTCCCACTCTTTCCAAACCTCATCAAACCCCTCCTAGGTGATATTTTTAAGAACACATGATCTCCCACCTCAAAGGACAAGGGTCTCCTACGATCGGCATAACTTTTCTGGCAACTCTAGGCTGTAACTTTTTTCGTCATTTCTCGGACTAACTCCGGGCCCAACATTGGTGCATCATCCACCTCGGCCCAACACATAGGAGATCTGCACAATTGGCCATACAAGGCCTCGAACGGTGCCATGCCAATACTCAACTAGAAGCTATTGTTGTAGGCAAACTTCACCAAGGGCAAGTGCCTTTCCCAAGAACCCTTAAAATCATATCCTCGAAGCATATCCTCTAAAATTTGAATGGTGCGCTCTAACTGCCCATTAGTCTGAGGATGATACGCAGTGCTAAAAGTCAGTCTCGTACCCAAGACACTATATAGGCTCTGCCACAACCGAGCCGTGAAACGCGGATCTATTCGAGACAATCGTCACAAGAACCCCATGCAACCTCACTATGTCCCTAATATAAAGGTCGGCAAGATGATCCACCGAGTCACTCACACGTATAGGAATAAAGTGCGCCGACATAGTCAACCGATCAACTACCACCCAAATGGCATCATTACCCCCATTGAGTCCTCAAAAGGCCCACAACAAATCCATCATGACATGCTCCCACTTCCACTCTGCGATAGGCAAGGGTTGAAACAAACCCCGCTGGCCTCTGATGCTCGGCCTTCACTTGTTGACAAATAAGGCACCTCGATACAAATACGGCTACATCCTTCTTAATACCTCTCCACCAAAACTAGCAACTGAGATCGTGATACATCTTTGTGCCTTCCGAATGTATCGCAAGGTGTGAATGGTGGAACTCTCGGAGTATTTCCTCTCGGCAAAACTCTGGCATGAACAAACGGTCACGATACCTTACACTCAAGTCAGGATACACATTTAAGCCCTTCTCCACCTTCCCACTGGAGATCTTTTCCCGAAGGGATTCCACATCAAGGCCACTCTTTGGTGCTTCTATCACTCGGTTCACAAGTGTGGGTTGTGCAACTATAGAAAACAAGGCTGTAGACTCCACAAACTCACCAAGCTGCAAGTCAAACTCCCCAATAGCACCTAACATTTCCCATTCCCAGATGGCAATACAAGCTACATTGCTAATGGATTTCCTACTCAAGGCATCGGCCACAACATTGGCCTTCCCCCAGTGATAATGCACTCAAAATCATAATCTGCTATAAACTCCATCTGCCTCTTCTACCTCAAATTCAAGTCTTTTTGTGTAAGCAGATACTTCAGACTCTTGTGATCGGAAAACACTTCAAACTACTCACCATAAAGGTAATGTCTCCAAATCCTTAAGGCAAAGATCACCGCCACTAATTCTAAGTCGTGAGTAGAGTAGTTTCTCTCATGAGTTTTCAACTGACGCAACCCATAGGTTACTACCTTCCCCTCTTGCATCAAAACACAACCCAAACCTTCCTGCAAGGCATTACAATACACCGAATAGCTCAAACCCTTCTCCGGAATAATCAGTACTAAAGCAGTGGTAAGCCTAACCTTAAGCTCTTGAAAAGACTTCTCACAAGTCTCATCTCACATGAACTTGATCCCTTTTCTTGTCAATCTAGTCAATCGTAAGGCTAGCCTTGAGAAATCTTTCACAAATCGACGATAATACCCGGCCAACCCCAAGAAACTACGGAACTCAAAAGCATTGTTAGGTTGTTCCCAATCTTGCACTGTCTCTATCTTGGATGAATCTATAGTCACCCCTTCCCCGAATACTACATGGCCTAAGAACTTAACCTCCCCCAGCCAGAATTCACACTTCTCAAACTTAGCATACAATTTGTGGGCTCTAAGCAACTCAAGCACCACTCGTAAGTGTTCCTCGTGCTCCCCCTCAGAGGGTGAATAAATCAAGATGTCGTCCACAAAGACGACTACAAAACGGTCTAGGAACTCATGGAAGATCCGGTCTATCAGATCCATAAACACAGCTAGTGCATTGGTTAGCCCAAAGGGCATCACCAAAAACTTATAATGGCCACCGCGTACGGAATGCCGTCTTCAGGATATCCTCATCCTTCACTCTCAACTGGTGATAACCCGACCTCAGGTCTATCTTAGAAAAGCAACAAGACCCCATTAACTGATCAAACAAATCATCTATACGAAGCATTGGGTACTTGTTATTAACAGTTACCCAGTACAACTTTCGGTAATCTACCCAATTCGCAATGTACCATCTTTCTTTTTAGCAAAAAAAGTCGGTACTCCTCAAGGTGAAGTACTAGGGCGAATAAAACCCTTATCTAACAATTCTTGGAGTTGAATCTTCAACTCACTCAACTCGGGAGGTGCAAATCTATATGGTGCCATAGATATTGGTGCCGTACCAGGCACTAAATCAATAGAGAACTCGATCTCTTGGTGAGGTGGTAAATTGGTAAGATCCTCTGAAAAAACATTCGAGTATTCACAAACTACCCTGGGCAACTCAACTCGGACTTCATCACACTCAATGCTCAAGAAGTTAGCAAGAAGGCAACTAAGCTCACTTCGACCACGCAGGTCATATACTAGTGATAAGACTTTATCCACTCGGTCCCTCAATAAGTAAAAGAACTCACCACTCATAGTACATACAGTAACCCTCTAACTGTAGCAGTCTATAACAGCCTGATAAGATGACAACCAGTCCATACCTAATATAACATCAAAACTAGACATATCAATCAACACAAATGCAAAAGGAAGTCAGCGACAGGCGACCTCTATGTCACAACCCCGACACCCCTATTTCAAAACAATTTGACCACCAATAGGTGACTCTACACAGATAGAAGATGCTAACTGAGCCAACTCTAACCCCAAAATCGATACAAATACAGATGAGATAAATGAATAGGATGCGCCTATATCAATCAATACATTAGCAATTAAATTGCAAAACAAAAAGGTACCTCTCACTATTGAAGGAGCCGGTACGAGATCCGGCGCGGTAACAGTATATACACGCCTTGTAGGCCTCTGATCTACCTGCTCACCCCTCGGAGCATAGGCCTGGTGCACTGACTGAGCCGAAGAGGCTCCCTGATTGGCCTTCGAGGACTGTGCTGACTGTGCCAACTGGTGGCTCTCTGTTTGCCTCGAACTAGATGCACCAGATGTATTGCCCAACGGAGGAAAAAATCTCTTCATGTGCCCGACCTACCCACACTGATAACAAGTGATTGGCTAGCCTCTCCCTTGACTCTGGCTCTGAGAACGAGTCGAAGCCAATGCAGACCGTTGCCTTCTTCCTCTCTGCGAACAAGCTGGAGACTTGTGGCCCAACTGACCACACTTGTAACAAATAAAGTCTCCCTGACCACCTCTTCCAGAACCCGAACTCAGTACTAGGAAAGTGGACCTCGATTGAGCTCCTTGGGACAACTGGTGGTTACAACCCTTCTATCTCTTACCGTCCTCCTGAACCTCTTAACTCTTCATGGAGCCCTTCATTATCTTCTCCTCCATCTGCATCACAATCTCTAGATGAGTCGCCGCCTCCATAAGGCATCCATAATCTCTAATCATTGACTTGGCCACCTTGAACATGAGCCTGATTCTCAATCTCTTCTCAAACTCCAAATAACGGCGCTCCTCTATCGCTACTAACTCTGGTGCAAACCTAGAGAGACTAGTAAATGTGGCCTCAAACTCAGCCACTAGTGTGTTCAACTGCACAAGCTTGGAGAACTGGTCTCTCAACTTCTCTCTAACCGTGGGAGGTAAGTACTTATCCTGGAAGGCATCGACAAAAGCTTCCCAAGTCCCTCCAATGCACCCTCACACATACTTCTACCATTGACCCGCGTCTCCCTTTAACTGGAAAGACACCAAGGTCACTCTCAAACCTTCGTCTTCGATGCCGAGCATCTCAAATGTCTTCACCATTTGCTCTAACCACTCATCTACCTTCAGTGGCTCCTTAGAATCACCCATAAACTCATCAGTATTCAACCGGAAAAACTCCCATTTCAAGAAAGACAGCCCTGCTCGGTTACTTGGGTCTGTACTTGATTCTCGACCCTAAGAATGTCCATGGATTCCCGCATTGCTCCAGCCATTTAGCAGGTTAAGGCGCCTATGGCTTGCTAACCCACTAGTTCGGCCACATTGGCCTGACCAACTCCCTTTTCTCCGATGTCGGTATCTCCTACCATCTAGGCTTACCACACCTACCACCACGACCACATCTTGACATCCTAATGAAGGTAACAAAAGAGATTAGCACATTTACAGATGTGCTAAAGCTAACTCACTCATGTCCTAAAACGATGGACAACAGTAATTCATTCCACATAAGCATGTAATCACCTAAACACATACGAATTTCATTCCTGGATAATGGCCATTCTACGGCGTTGCCAGAGTTCCAATTAAAAATAGCAATGATCAAGTGTCTTTCTAATAGGACTCCTAAAAACCCCGTAGACTTGATCAACATCCTAGAAATTAAATCCCATACGCATATAATCACATCAACATGTTATCACATAACATTACAAACATATAAACATCTCTGTCAAGTGAGATAAACCCATTATGGTAAAAACCACTTCCCATGTACCCAAAGTATTCAAACTCGGTACGCTCTGATACCAAATTGTAACGCCCCAAAATAAATATAACAAATCCATCTTATTTATGGAAATAGAATTGAAACAACATACTTTCATTCATTAGAGTTAATATACAAAAGGTGACACATGCGATATACATTCATAAGTGTCCTATCCTGAATCTACATCATGTGTAACTAGTGATCAAAAGATGAAAGTTGAACCGGTAATTAACTGCCCTAATGACTTACATCTTTCCAATTCATTCCTTGGTTACAACAAAATAAGTCTAACTCAATACAATTAAAGCCCTTGGCCATACAAATTAAATACAACAAAAATGAGCCCTTGCTCCAAGTCTCTCCAAGCTACTATCTTGATAGAGGCATGTCACCGGCACTTGAAAATGGTTTGTTCCCAAATAGGGTGAGCCAAAGCCTAGTAGAAACAGTCTAACACAATATATGAAGTTTAACAAAGTTATAAATATGATGTACATGTTCAATGCTCAAAATAAAATCATTTACAACTCCTTCTCCAAGACCATATTATGCCAAGTGTTATAACACAATCCATTTTATATCAATTCATTTCATGACATTTCATATTTTCTTAGTTCATGAGTCATATCCATTGCTATCCAAACAACCCAATTAAGACTACAATTCAGTGGTTTTCTTAGCACACAACCATACACAAACACTTTACCTTGCCATTTTACGAAAATTTTGTCCACGGGATCAACACCCATGTATACGCGCGGTTTTCGGGACTTGCACCCAGGACACACAGGCCAACTTAATTTAATGGAGTCCATCCCCTTTCTCCTCCCAAACATCATACATATACAATGTATTAAAACACAGTCATATTCAATGACAACCAAGAAGGAATTAGTTTCAATTCACCTAATTCTCATGCAATTTCTACAACAATCATAGTTATCCTCCACCGATAGCCTAAAACATATATTTCTAAACGGATATACAATCTTCTTAACAGATAATTTATTCAATTTCCATAGGTGAGAGATAACACGTATCTAATTACACCATTTATATAAATGCCTATCCCATTTCACATTTCTTGTACAATTTCCATTATTTATACAAAATAATTATTCAAGGCATTTTAAGGCAAAACTCTCATTTTCCCCATCTCAACCTAAACACCAAAAATCAGCCGTTTTAACATAACCGAAGGTCATAGCCATTCCCATAACGATTTCCAAGACATCCATTTGAAAACCCCTCTTTGGAATTCAAACCCCAAACTCTAGGTTTGTTAAAATCACCTCAAAACCCAATGTTTCTCACACATCAAGAAATAACCAAGTTAAAACTCATAGAGAGTGTAGAAAGTCCTACATCAAGCTTAGATGACCAAAGCAACAATGGAGGAACGTCAAAGACATCAAAACCAACTTTTACTCGGATCAAAACAGAGCTCTAATGACGCTTTACCTTTTTAACAAAGGCACACGAGTAGGGAAGGTGAAAATGTAGAGAGAAGATAGGTTTTAGAGAAAGAGGCTCTAGATCTAGGGTTTTTGAAAAGTAGAGAGAGAAAGAAGTGAAAAAGTGATGTAAAATGACCTCATTACGAACTAATATACATGCAAGAAGTGACGCTCGAGCGTCAAACACAATAAGTTGTTCCGCTCGAGCGCAATAAGTGACACTCGAGTTCAAAATGCATACTTCCAGTAGTTTTGCAGACAATAGACCAATGCTCGAGCGCAAAGAAGGCCACTCGAGTGCCCACTCGCTCGAGCGTAGAATACACTTTCCCAGTAGTTTTGCAGGCCTGCAAAAGTACTGAGAGTTTGCAAATCCTGCTCGAGCTCATGAAGTGCCGCTCAAGGGGAAGACCAAAATTCTAGGCAACAAAAGTTTGAAAACCAGGCAACCAACCTATTCCAAACACGTTCCAACCAACCCAATAGCCAAACTCAAGTAAGAATAATGGGAAGAAGACATGGGCAACATTCGAAAACCACAAAACGCGAGTCCAGAATACCATATGGTTTGGGTCAAAACTGGAATCGCTATATGGACCTTATAGCTTCAACGAGATTTAAAAATAAAAATAAAAAAAGTCTGGATTGCCTCCTGTTTAGGTGTTGTCTGGGCTCAAATATAACATCAAATGTGTTTAGAAATGTTTGCTTTTGGCTAATTATTTCTTTGCAAGTTGTTGGCAAATAAATGACAGTACATTATATATCATTATTAGGTAAACTATGGCAATATATATATACAATTGCAAATAAATGACTCTAGCATAAGAATATGCACACAAACATTGATGTTAAGTCTCTACTATGGTTTCATTTTCTCTAATTGGAATTTCTATTGCTTTCTATTTGGTAGTGTGTATGTTGTAATATAGGTTTGTTTATACTCTAAAGGATTTTGTTCTCTTGGAAATTTAATATTGATGGAAATAAACTCTTTTTTTTTTTTTTTTTTTTACATGCTTAATTAGCTGGCTAGATTAAGGTTCTATGGTTACATTTGAATATGAATTTTGTGTTTACTTGTAATTAGGATTAACATTTCAATGGGTTCAAACAATGATGCTGGATTCTTGCAAAATAAACGATGCAAATGTGGGAAAAAAAGCAACAGTGTACATATCAGAATCAGAGAAAAATCCAAGGAGGTTGTATTTCAAGTGTGCAGATAAGATTTGTGACTACTATGCATAGACAACGGCTCCTTCTGGGAATGCATCAAATATTCAAAGGAGAAGTAAAGCTATTCATATGAAGAATGAAGATGACAGAGGGTATGATTATGATTTTGAAAGAAACAATGATGTCATGAATAGATTGGAACGACTAGAGGCAAATCAAGGAGCTATGAAATTCATTATGTTTACAACCATAGTGATGGTTGGTTTAACGTGCTAATGGTGCTGCTCAAGTGAATGTAACCACTTCTAGTGAATGTAACCACTGCTCGTAGAACTTGTATTTGGGTTGTGAAGCTTACACTATGGATTTTTATATGTACATGTAAAATCCAAACAAGACTTAATCAATGAAGTTACCTATGCTATGTCAATTGTGCTGATTCTAAATCTTAGTTATTTGAGAATTGTAGATTCCTACCAAAATCTAGATTAAATTGGGTGTTATTTGTAATTAACACCCAACATATCCCCAGAATGCCCACAGTGATAACAACACTTTATTTTCCTATTACATACTTAAGTGTAGTTTAAAACTATTGAATTTACAATAATATGATGCTTAATCACTTTCTACTTCTTCCAATTCTTAACCTTCTCTAGGACCCGATACATTTTTCAAAATTACTACTCCAGCTTGTCTTTGTAGTTCTAAATACACAAATATTGTAGAATTGAGCTGCACCATGTACAAAAATATGCACACAAACATTGATGAGCAATCATCAAAATCAATCAATGCTTTATTTGAATATTCTTCTCATTCATAGCTTAAAAATCAACTCTGTCAAAATTTCATATAGTATTTCTTGAACACAACCATTTGTCACTATCTCACCATCACAACCCTTCTATCAAATTAAGCAAAGCACAACACTACACAATAGAATTAAGAGAAAAACAAAATGTTCCTAGACAAAAGAAGCATTATTTGCATTGGCTCTATAATAAAAAATCATCGACATGTATGGAAAGTAACTTCATTCAGAAGAGGCCCATTGAAAAAAATGGATCGCACCTGTGCAAGAAATACAAATAATACAACCTGAAAACACATAAATACCCATTTTGCTTGTAGGTCTTGTCATACAAGCTTGTCAATCGATCCATGATAATAATGTCAACCATAACAAACATAACATAGTGTATACCCATTTTCCTTTCGAAACATAGTTCCCATTGCAAAAAATAACATAAAAAAAGACCGAAAGCATTAAAAAAGAAAAAAAAAAGAAGACCCAAATCTAAAACGATAACAACATCATTGTTTAGTGCAAGCCTTTCAAGGATGTCTATCTACATGACTGTTAGCAGGACTATGTGAGGCTTGCGACACTTGGACTGCAAAGTGTTGAACACTAGTACCTCAAAGCAACTCCTGAAACAATGTCTTACTGGGATACAGTAAAGGCATTGACTGAGGCGTTTTATTTCCCTACAATAGTGCTAAATTTATTAACATATTGATACAATATATACTACGCTTTCAATTTAAAGTATGTAAGCAATTATAACTCACATCATATGTATGATACATAACAGAATGAACACTTGTACGACCCATGGAAAAGGGAGGTTGAGGTTCAGATTGAGGTCGAGATTCAGAAATATAGACACCATGAGCACGATCCTACATACAGCCAACATAAACAAAATCATATATGAAATGAAAAAAAATATATATATATATAATGCATTTTCATTTAAAAAAACACACACACACACACAATATTAAATATTACCTGAACATAATTACTACCCATGCCGAAAGGAGGTTGAGATTGACCTTGGGGAGTATAAATAGCAACACCCACCAGACTATATTGCAAGAAGAACCAATTCAAGATATGTGGGAATCTTAGTTATCCAACAAGATTAATAAAGTAAAACAATGGTTTCGTATGAGGTTTAATTTCCCTAAGGTCTGTGCATGTCAAAGATTGCACACAATATTAAATATTACTTGAATAGAATAATTACCCATGACAGAAGAAGGTTAAGATTGACCTTGGAAAGCATAAAAAGAACCACCCTACATGCAACCAATGCAGAGAAAATAAAAAATATCACCGGACTAGATTGCAAGGAGAACCAATCTAACAAGATTAATACAAAGTTGCATAGAAGATTAAATATTACGTGAATAAAATTATTACCCATGGCAACAGGAGGCTCAAATTGACCTGCGGGAGTACAAAAAACAGCACCTTATATACGACCAATTTCTTTAATTCATTATTTTTCCAACACACATAACACAAAATTGATAACACATAACACATAACCATGACACATAATTCATTTACAATTTTTCATATAAAAAGTATCATTTAATCATATGTAATTTTTCATGTAATTGCCTGCTTAGATTGCATCATTTTCTTCTTTGCAATAGATTTTTTCATCCCTCTTGTGATCCACCTTCTTCCCTTGCTAGTTGCTTGTCTTTTCTTAACCCCGTAGCTTAGATTGGACAATGTACTTCATCACTCTGTGGGCATGTGTTAGTTGAGGAATTTCTCAATTCAGTGATCTCCACTTAACCACAAATGTGCACACTTAATTTGTCTTCAACCATTACACTCAATTCTTCACCTTTTGAAATTGACAAATGATAAGTTTCTTTACTTTCAGTAGCTCTACTTGCTATTGCTCTAAACATAGTCATCAATGACCTATATCAGTCGCTTTGATGTAGTTTCACATCATCCTTGACGTTATACCCACATCTATCTTTCACACTTTCAACCCTTGCTTTTTTAGTCCATCGTTTCAGTATATATTGTGCAGGAAGGTCCATTGCATTGAATATATCTCTAGGCACCTTTTGACAAATGTCGACACAATATGCCCTTTACTTCAAACTTCTTGCAACTACAACTCAAAGAACCACCTCTATCCATTTCCACATTCTTATCTTTTTTTTCCATCTACCACCGTTCTAATTGTGAATATGGTACTCTCACCATCATTAATAGTGCCTATAATAGACGCTTCAATGGACTACACGTACTCATTTTGGAATTTCTCAAAAATTGTTTTGGTGTAAATCTCTGCCACTTGCTTTAACATCAAAGTTGGAATTGAAACCCTCGAAAACTTTTGGGACAAATTATACTCGGTTTCCAATTCTTTATACCTCTTTTAAGTTATGATCACAATTGAGATAATCCTTCAAAAATGCATTGAAGGATTCACTAAGTTGAGTAGCACTCATTCTAGCTGCCCAAGAATTCATAATATATGGCCATCCTCATTTCTCCTTCATACCAAAAGTATGCTCTAACCAATAATTGTTGCGTGCATCATACTTATCATGCCTTTGGTCCCATTGTAATCTAGATTTTTCTTCGTCATCAATGTCATGTATAAATTTTGAAAACACACCCTTCACTACATCTTCGAAGAGAGAACTTACATGCTTGACAGCATTTTGCATCAAATACCATGTGCAAAGTCGGTGGTTTGTATTAGACATGACAATTGGAATGCCTTAGCCATCGCAGTATCTTGATCTGTGAAAATAGTTTTCAGAGCTTTGTTTGACATTGCCTCTAGAAAAATATGAAACAACCATGCAAATGATTCAGCAGCCTCATCATATATCAACGCTGCACCGAATATAACTGTTTCTCAATGATAATTAAATCCAACAAATGTTCCAAAAGGTCTATGCTCGTTATTTAATTTGCAAGCAGTGTCAAAGGTCACTACATCACCAAATTGAGCATAGTCCATTATCATCTGAGCATCGGCCCAAAATATGTTACTTACCTACTCTTCATAATCTAATTGGACTGCATAATAAAAGGATGGATTTTTCATAGTTTTCTTACGAAAGTACTGCAACACATTACCCACTTCTCCATATTCCAAATATTTTTGTCTCTGCGATCTCAAGTAATTTTTTTGGTCCAATTTCGTGAAGCCAAGTGATGCTCTTTCACCAGATTCCCTACCAAATAGCTCATATACAGACCGAAGAGGAATTCCAAATTCTGAAGCCAATTCTACTTTAATTGCTTGGGTGGTAGACAATTTTCTTTAGGATGGCAACATATGAATGCACTATTGAGGCACAAGGTCATGATTATGGTGTTCAACAAAATCACAAACAACATATTTTCCTAAATTTCTATCTAACTTGATATACTAAATCGGGCACCACAACCATATATCACCTCTTGTCTTAGAAATTTTACTAGTGGATCTTGTTTGTCAATACCCCGACTTCCCTCTTTGTAACATACAAAAGTCTGTGAAGTTATTTCCTTAGTATGTTTGTTCTTGAGTGCATACACCTTCTTAATACTAGCCCACCTTTCCGCCATAGGTATTGTAAAAGTCATACGCAGCTTGTTCAGAGTCAAATGACATGCCCAATTTCAGCTTCCAGCCACAATTGGCCAACTCATCAACAACATTATTCTCTTCCATTACTTGCAATTCATTAGCATACAAATAATAAATAAATAAATAAACATAAACAAAAATTGAATAATGTAATCAAAGTAAGTAGGCTTGGGATATTGATAGTCTGGAAAGCTATAAATTTTTTATATAGGGTTCTTAGAGTAATGTTATGGAATATCTTTTCTTTGGAAAATAGGACTATTTTTTTTTGTTGAATTTCATTTTGCATGCCAAAATTTATGTTACTTTAATTGAAAAGCACTGGGATGCTTTAACTATGTTCATAAGGGTAGTTCAGAAATATGAGTCCTAAAACAGACATTTTAGAAATACATCATCAATTTCACAATACAGTTTTCACAAAAATATCACACAAATGGTAGCAAATGATCTGGATTGTATATAACAACAATCATATAGATGTATATATGAAATATATATGAAATATGAAATAAATGAAATATATGGACGTGTATATATGAAATATATGAAATCTGAAATATATATATATATTTATATATGTATATACATATATACGTATATATAATTTAAATATAATATGAAATATATATATGATTTTTTATATCTACGTATATATGTATATAACAACAAGAAAAATCTAAAATGATGAAATGGACCTCGTCATGGCCACAATGTCGTCTTGTCGTCGCGTCGCATCCCTCCATCATCCTGTATCCTTCACCGTTGCATCCCTTCGCCATCCTTTGTCTTTCGCCATCGCGTCCCTCCACCATCTCTCTTAGTTCGTTTCTCTCTCTGTCGTATTCCTCTGTTGTCGTCTCTCTGCCTCTCTCTGTCTCTCTCTTTGTCTAGCGTCTTTCTCTCTCATTTTTGTTAGGGCTAAACAGATAGATGAGATGCTAAAGAAAGATGAAAGTGAAAAAAATGGGGAAACTCAAATTCTGATAATAATAAATAATAAAAAAAACACACACACATTAAACAAAACGACGTCATTTTCAACAAAACGACTTCGTTTCGCAGGAAATGGTGACAGATGATCTGGACTACTCTCTCCTCCGCTTGGAGGGAATAGCCACCAAACAATGTAGCATTTCTCTACAAAATAAATAATTAAATAATATTAAAAAAAAATAAAGTGGACTTATCTATATAACAAAACAAGGCTGCTTTTGGAGAAATTTTTGTATGTTAATAGGATATCACGTGGCATTATTTTTAACCAATCACAAATGTATATATCCCTTATTATTCCCAAAAATCCAACATAAATTTAGTGGATCCTACTGTTAAAGCCAATCACAATAGTAGAAGATACCACATGACATATAGCCTATCCACATACAAAAAATTCTCATGTTTTTGAATTTGTCTCAGAGACAATTGTCCTACTATTACATTTGAATGGCTGACATGATTCCTAATCAATATCTAACGGTTGAGATTTTTTCCCGTCCAAATGGTCTCTCTCTCCTCTCTTTCATCTCTGTCCAAAGCGCATTCCACTTTCATACCATTCTCTCTGCCTCTCATCTCTCCTCTCGTGACGACATCACCGCTCACCACCTCTGCTCTCCTCTCGCCATCCTCTTTCATCTCTCTCCTCTTGCAGTGATTGCATTGCGATGATGATTTACAACAATCGACCACCAATTTTCTCGCCGTCCAGGTTTTGCTTTAAAGTTAATGATTTTGGTGTAAACTATTTTAATTTATTGGTTATGATTTCTGAAATGGGTTTAATGGGTTTTAATTCGCATATATTCACTAAAATCTGCAGAAATTCAAACTGGTTTTGCCCGAGACATCATCCCCGGGAACAAGTCTTCAAACTTCGGCCCTATCTTGCTCAACAAGGTTCAAATATACTGGAGTTCAATGGGCGTGAGTTTGCTCTCTCTGTCTCTCTAGCAGATACTGGACTTCTTATATACTCAAATAAATATATATATATATATGAATATATGAATATAGATATTCTCCATGAAATGAGTTTGTGAGCAGATTGAGACTTCAGATCGAGGCCACAAATCCAGAATTTTGGGTTCAATGAGCTCTGCTTCACATAATTTGATAGAGAGTGGTTATGGATTCAATGAGCTCTGGGATGCTTTAACTATGTTCATAAACAAAAATTGAATAATGTAATCAAAGTAAGTAGTCTTGGGATATTGTTAGTCTGGAAAGTAATAAATTTTTTATATAAGGTTCTTGGAGTAATGTTATGGAATCTCTTTCCTTTGGAAAATAGGACTATTTTTTTTTGTTCATTTTCATTTTGCATGCCAAAATTTATGTTACTTTAATTGAAATGCATTGGGATGCTTTAACTATGTTCATAAGGGTAGTTCACAAATATGAGTCCTAAAACAGACATTTCAGAAATACAGTATCAATTTCACAATACAGTTTTCACAAAAATATCACACAAATGGTAGCAAATGATTTGGATTGTATATAACAACAATCATATAGACGTATATATGAAATATATATGAAATCTGAAATAAATGAAATATATGGACGTGTATATATGAAATATATGAAATCTGAAATATATATATATGCATATGTATATACATATATACGTATATATGATTTATATATATTCTGAAATATATATGATTTTTTATATCTGCGTATATATGTATATAATAGCGAGAAAAATTTGAAATGATGCAATGGACCTCCTCATGGCCGCAATGTCGTCTTGTCGTCGCGTCGCATACCTCCATCATCCTCTGTCCTTCACCGTTGCATCCCTTCGCTATCCCTTGCCTTTCGCCATCGTGACCCTCCACCATCTCTCTCAGTTCGTTTCTCTCTCTGTCGTATTCCTCTATTGTTGTCTCTCTACCTCTCTCTCTCCCCCTTTGTCTAGTGTCTTTCTCTCTCGTTTCTATTGGGGCTAAACAGATAGATGAGATGACAAAGAAAGATGAAAGTGAAAAAAATGGGGAAACTCAAATTCTGATAATAATAAATAACAAAAAAAAACACACACCTTAAACAAAACGACGTCATTTTCACCAAAACGATTTCGTTTTCACCAAAACGACGTTGTTTTGGTGAGGACCGCAGGAAATGGCGACAGATGATCTGGACTACTCTCTCCTCTGCTTGGAGGGAATAGCCACAAAGCAATGTAGCATTTGTTTACAAAATAAATAAATAATATTAAAAAAAAAAAAAGTGAACTCATCTATATAACAAAACAAGGCTGCTTTTGAAGAAATTTGTGTATGTTAATAGGATATCACGTGGCATTATTTTTAACCAATCACAAATATATATATCCCCTATTATTCCGAAAAATCCAACATAAATTTAGTGGATCCTACTGTTAAAGCCAATCACAATAGTAGAAGATACCACATGACATATACCCTATCCACATACAAAAAACTCACGTTTTTTAATTTGTCTGAGAGACAATTGTCCTACTATTACATTTGAATGGCTGACATGATTCCTAATCAATATCTAACGGTTGAGATCAATTTTTTTCCCGTCCAAATGCCCTTTCTCTCTCTTTCTCTCTCTCTCTCTCTCTCTCTCTCTCTCTCTCTCTCTCTCTCATCTCTGTCCAAAGCGTATTCCACTTTCATACCATTCTCTCTGCCTCTCATCTCTTCTCTCGTGACGACCCCACCGCTCACCACCTTTGCTCTCCTCTCGCCATCCTCTTTCATCTCTCTCCTCTTGCAATGATTGCATCGCGATGACAATTTACAGCAATCGACCACCAATCTTCTCGTCGCCCAGGTTTTTCTTTAAAGGTAATTATTTGGTGTAAACTATTTTAATTTGTTGGTTGTGATTTCTGAAATGGGTTTGATGGGTTTTAATTCGCATATATTCACTAAAATCTGCAGAAATTCAAAGTGGTTTTGCCCGAGACATCATCCCCGGGAACAAGTCTTCCAACTTTGGCGCTTTCCTACTCAACAAGGTTCAAATATACTGGAGTTCAATGGGCGTGAGTTTACTCTCTTTATCTCTCTAGCATATACTGGACTTCTTATATACTCAAATATATATATATATATATGAATATATATATATATTCTCAATGAAATGAGTTTGAGAGCAAATTGAGACTTCAGATCAAGGCCACAAATCCAAAATTTTGGGTTCAATGAGCTCTGTTTCACATAATTTGATAGAGAGTGGTTATGGATGCAATGAGCTCTGGGATGCTTTAACTATGTTCATAAACAAAAATTGAATAATGTAATCAAAGTAAGTACGCTTGGGATATTGTTAGTCTGGAAAGCTATAAATTTTTTATATAAGGTTCTTAGAGTAATGTTATGGAATATCTTTTCTTTGGAAAATAGGATTGGTTTTTTTTTTTTGTTCAATTTCGTTTTGCATGCCAAAATTTATGTTACTTTAATTGAAAAGCACTGGGATGCTTTAACTATGTTCATAAGGGTAGTTCACAAATATGAGTCCTAAAACAGACATTTCAGAAATACAATATCAATTTCACAATACAGTTTTCACAAAAATATCACACAAATGGAAGCAAATGATCTGGATTGTGTATAACAACAATCATATAGACGTATATATGAAATATATATGAAATCTAAAATAAATGAAATATATGGACGTGCATATATGAAATATACAAAATCTGAAATATATATATATATATGTATATATGATTTATATATAATCTGAAATATATATGATATTTGATATCTACGTATATATGTATATAACAGCAAGAAAAAATCTGAAATGATGCAATGGACCTCGTCATGGCCGCAATGTCGTCTTGTCGTCACGTTGCATCCCTCTATCATCCTCTGTCCTTCACCGTCGTATCCCTTCGTCATCCTTTGCCTTTCGCCATCGCGTCCCTCCACCATCTCTCTCAGTTCGTTTCTCTCTCTGTTGTATTCCTCTGTTGTTGTCTCTCTACCTCTCTCTCTCCCCTTTTGTCTAGTGTCTTTCTCTCTCGTTTCTGTTGGGGCTAAACAGATAGATGAGATGATAAAGAAAGATGAAAGTGAAAAAAATGGGGAAACTCAAATGCTGAAAATAATAAATAATTAAAAAAAAACACACACATTAAACAAAACGACGTCATTTTCACCAAAACGACGTTGTTTTGGTGAGGACCGTAGGAAATAGCGACAGATGATTTGGACTACTCTCTCCTCCGCTTGGAGAGAATAGCCACAAAACAATGTAGAATTTGTTTACAAAATAAATAAATAAATAATATTTAAAAAAAAAGAAGTGAACTCATCTATATAACAAAACAAGGCTGCTTTTGGAGAACTTTTGTATGTTAATAGCATATCACGTGGCATTATTTTTAACCAATCACAAATATATATATCCCCTATTATTCCCAAAAATCCAACATAAATTTGGTGGATCCTATTGTTAAAGCCAATCGAAATAATAGAAGGTACCACATGACATATAACCTATCCACATACAAAAAATTCTCATGTTTTTGAATTTGTCTGAGAGACAATTGTCCTACTAGGACATTTGAATGGCTGACATGATTCCTAATCAATATCTAACGGTTGAGATCAATTTTTTTCCCATCCAAATGCTCTTTCTCCCTCTCTCCTCTCTTTTATCTCTGTCCAAAGCGTATCCCTCTTTCATACTGAAAAATCTAGAAACCTCCTAGATGTTGATTTGTGATTATGTATCAATTTTAAGCAGAATATAAAAATCCCAATCAAACAATCAAAAGAAAGAGACACAAAGATTTTACGTGGAAAAACCACAATTGGTCACCTTCCAATTGTGATCAAAACCACGCCACGTACCACCGTAACAATCCACTAAGAAGATATAAAGGAATTACACAGTATCACTCTCAATTATCTAGCGAATCCACAACGCCTAATTGAACCAACCTCTATGTGCCTCTTCCAACCCCATCTTCACCACGGAATTGTCTTTTCCGATGAGCCACTCCGATTCCACCACGAAGCTTGCATCAATTCTTCGTAATCCACAATCAAGAACAACTTTGATGAGCCACCTGCAATTCACAATCAAGCTTCAGTTCAATTCTTCGTAATTCACAATCAAGAACAACTCTCTCTTTTGTGTAACAAACAAAACCTTTGATGTAGCCTTTTTCAGATCATGAGTTGAATACTCAATAAGACATCAAAGAAAAATAAAATATCCCCAGATATAAACCTTTAAGAACCCAAAAGAAGATCTGAGGACTTCAATGAATTGCTTAGTTTTGGGAGAAAACCAAGTATTTATAGAAAACCAAAAATAATCCAAGATTGGAAAAAACTTCTGCGTAAAACCAACTTCTTGCAGAGTTCCAACTTCTTGTAGAAAATCAACATCTTGAAGCAAATCACCTTCTTTCAGAACTCCCAAGTAATCATGTTGTTGGAATCTTGTAGAAAACCAACTTCAATCAAAAATCCCAAGAAATCGCTTTTTGAAGGAAACCAACTTCTTAAAGAACTCTTGTTACAACTTTGGTTTTGATTCATGGAATTTGACAACAAAAGGTCCTAACAATCTCCCCCTTTGTCAAATCCTGGATAAAACCAATCTAAAACAAATTTCCTAACAAAAACACTAAAACAATTTTCCAATCAAAACAAGAACAACACTACCAACTAGGAACCAGCATTTATAACCAAATCTCTTTACAAACTTATTTCTCATGGTCATGATCTGCAAAACAACTATTAGTGCCATAATCTCCAAAACAACTATTAGTCCCACAAGAGTATATGAAAAAAACAATAAACATATGACAACATTATCTTGAAGCATGAGATGAAAAACGTGAATACCATGAAGATGCAACTTTGGAGATTTTAAGAACATGTAGCATGAAAACCTGAACCTGACACATGGCATAAAAACATGAAATCCTAAGACACATGAAAAACAACTTTCTCCCCCTGTTTGAATTGACAAAGGAATCTCACATAACAGAATCAAGATCAAAACCCACACAAGCATGATATGATGATGTAAATATCAGGACATGCAAAACAACTATTGCCAATCTTCCTTACAAACCAAATCAAAGTGATCAGGTGAACAAACTTTTGTAACAATAAACCAAACTCCCCCTTACAAAAAACAACCACACACACTGAAAACAGTGAACAAAAAATGACAAAAAAATAATATGGTGAAGCAAGCAAGGAATTTCAGATTTGTACCTTGAAACATACAAGATTATCCAAGAAGCACAATTACTTGAAAACACAATGTGCACAGCCTCTAGAAAATTCCTCATAAAAGAAAGTGATGCATTATGTAAAAAGCATAGATCCCATGATAAAAGTGTGTGTGTGACTCTTGGAGTTCGACAAACACTAGATTCAATCCTAGTAGTAAAATAAAAGTTGGACCTCCGACAAGAGAATCTAAGCACAACTAAGGAAAGTCAAACCACTAGGAAACAAGGGGTATTTGGTGAGTAAAGGCGGAGGCTCCCCCTCAATCAATGAATCTTTTTCTTTTCTTTTTTTTCACATTTTTTTTTCTCTTTTCTTTCTTTTGCACATTTATTTTCTTTCTTTTCTTTCTTGTGCACATTTTTTTTCTTTCTTTTCTTTTGCACACTCATCGGCGGCTGACACGCTCAAGAGTATGGAAACCGAACCAGAGAAGCATGGATATATTAAGGATGGCCTGGTTGGTGACTCTGAGGTAGCCTTTTCCTCATGTTTGGACTACAAAGAATAGAGGGGAAAGCCATGGAGATGCAAAAAGATGGAAGGTGGTTAAGAGACTCAACATCACCCATGATATGCTAGTATAGGTCAATTCCTCTAGAAAAGCAAAAGATATCATGCCAGAAGTCCATAGAAAAAATAACCACTAAGGCAAAAGACTCCAATATTTGCTAATCCAAGAGTGTGTACAGAATGAGACATACTAATCAAAGAACACACACTCCAAAATGAGTAATTACCACAGAAAGCACACATATATTAACATGTAATGGATATTCTCATCAATTCCAATATGTACCAAGGACATCTCAAAAATTCAAACTTGCAAAACCATATTAAGAAAATCTTTTTGGTTTTTTTTTTTTTTTTTTTTTTTTTTTTTCAACAATAAAGCAAGACAAAAAAAAAACAAAACATGCATTTTTTTTTTTTTTTTTATTAAAAAGAACAGAGACCCAAAAAACTAAAAAGAGAAAACACATTAACACAAGTCAACTTTTCTCACCCAAATCTTTTTGGTCTTAACAAAATCAGGTCTAGCGGTCTTGGTAAATGACATGGTGTTGTGAACACCCTCATGAATCTTGGTATTCCGCCTAGACAAGTAAGGTTGTTTCCTAACCCAAAAAGTATTCGAATTTCTACCCTTTTGAGACATTCTCCCATGCAACTTATAACAAAAAGGGCGAATATGACCATGCATACCACAATGATGACAAATAAAAATAGGATGTACCTTCTTTTCTTTTACCTTACCAACTCTAGGGAGTTTGAGAAGTTTTTCCTCTTGTTGAATCTTTTGTCCTCCCTTTCCTTGAGTTCTTGTATCACAAGATGTGGAAGCACTCTGTTTTTGCTCTCTCTTATCTCCAAAGCCAATGCCACTCTTGTCTGAACAGATTTGTTGAGACCCAATGATATCCTCCAAAGTCTTTGATCCTTTGTTCCAAAGACCAATGGTAACCATGGCACACTTAAGCTCTTCCTCTTTCTTGATCATTAGTTCTTCCAAAGCAACTTGTGACATCTCGAGAGATTTAATCTTTTTTTCAAACATGGGATGGGTTTCCTGTAGCTTATTCCTCTCTGTCTCACAAGTCAACAGTTTTGCACAAAGGACTTGTTGATCATCAGCTATCTTGATGGCATTGATCCTAGCCTCGGAAATCTCCTCCTTGAGTTTGACATTCTCACATTCACATGCTTTGAGTTTCTTTGTGAGTTTGTCATTCAATTTGAATAACTTAAGAGACTCCTTATACAACTTTTCATAAGCTTGTTCAAGCTCTTCATTATCACTTTCCAAGGATTCATCATCACGAATTGTATCCATTATCACAAATCAAACAGATCTCGTTCTAAAAAATATTTTTGTTTTAAACAAAATAGAACGACCGCCTCGATACCAATTGAAAAATCTAGAAACCTCCTAGATGTTGATTTGTGATTATGTATCAATTTTAAGCGTAATATAAAAATCCCAATCAAACAATCAAAAGAAAGAGACACAAAGATTTTATTGGAAAAACCACAATTGGTCACCTTCCAATTGTGATCAAAAACCACGGCCACTGACCACCGTAACAATCCACTAAGAAGATATAAAGGAATTACACAGTATCACTCTCAATTATCTAGCGAATCCACAACGCCTAATTGAACCAACCTCTATGTGCCTCTTCCAACCCCATCTTCACCACGGAATTGTCTTTCTGATGAGCCACTCCGGATTCCACCACCAACCCCATCTTCACCACGGAATTGTCTTTCTGATGAGCCACTCCGGATTCCACCACCGAAGCTTGCATCAATTCTTCGTAATCCACAATCAAGAACAACTTTGATGAGCCACCTGCACAATCAAGTGCTTCAATTCTTCGTAATTCACAACTCAAGAACAACTCTCTTTTGTGTAACAAACAAAACCTTTGATGTAGCCTTTTCAGATCATGAGTTGAATACTCAATAAGACATCAAAGAAAAATAAAATATCCCCAGATATAAACCTTTAAGAACCCAAAAAGAAGATCTGGAGGACTTCAATGAATTGCTTAGTTTTGGGAGAAAACCAAGTATTTATAGAAAACCAAAAATAATCCAAGATTGGAAAAAACTTCTTGCAGAAAACCAACTTCTTGCAGAGTTCCAACTTCTTGTAGAAAATCAACTTCTTGTAGCAAATCAACTTCTTTCAGAACTCCCAAGTAATCATGTTGTTGGAATCTTGTAGAAAACCAACTTCAATCAAAACTCCCAAGAAATCCTGTTTTTGAAGGAAACCAACTTCTTAAAGAACTCTTGTTACAACTTTGGTTTTGATTCATGGAATTTGACAACAAAAGGTCCTAACACATACCCTTCTCTCTACCTCTCATCTCTTCTCTCGTGACGACCCCGCCGCTCACCACCTCTGCTCTCCTCTCGCCATCCTCTTTCATCTCTCTCCTCTTGCAATGATTGCATTGCAATGACGATTTACAGCAATCGACCACCAATCTTCTCGTCGTCCAGGTTTTTCTTTGAAGGTAATTATTTGGTGTAAACTATTTTAATTTGTTGGTTGTGGTTTCTGAAATGGGTTTGATGGGTTTTAATTCGCATATATTCGCTAAAATCTGCAGAAATTCAAAGTGGTTTTGCCCGAGACATCATCCCCGGGAACAAGTCTTCCAACTTTGGCGCTTTCCTGCTCAACAAGGTTCAAATATACTGGAGTTCAATGGGCGTGAGTTTACTCTCTCTGTCTCTCTAGCATATGCTGGACTTCTTATATACTCAAATAAATATATATATGAATATATGAATATATATATATATATATATTCTCAATGAAATGAGTTTGGGAGCAGATTGAGACTTCAAATCAAGGCCACAAATCTAGAATTTTGGGTTCAATGAGCTCTGTTTCACAGGATTTGATAGGGAGTGATTATGGATACAATGAGCTCAAGAAATGCTTTAACTATGTTCATAAACAAAAATTGAATAACGTAATCAAAGTAAGTAGGCTTGGGATATTGTTAGTCTAGAAAGCTATAAATTTTTTATATAAGGTTCTTAGAGTAATGTTATGGAATATCTTTTCTTTGGAAAATAGGATTGTTTTTTTTTTTTTTGTTCAATTTCGTTTTGCATGCCAAAATTTATGTTACTTTAATTGAAAAGCACTGGGATGCTTTAACTATGTTCTGAAGGGTAGTTCACAAATATGAGTCCTAAAACAGACATTTCAAAAATACAGTATCAATTTCACAATACAGTTTTCACAAAAATATCACACAAATGGTAGCAAATGATCTGGATTGTGTATAACAACAATCACATAGGCGTATATATGAAATATATATGAAATCTAAAATAAATGAAATATATGGACGTGTATATATGAAATATACGAAATCTGAAATATATACATATATGTATATACATATATACGTATATATGATTTATATATAATCTGAAATATATATGATATTTGATATCTACGTATATATGTATATAACAGCAAGAAAAAATCTGAAATGATGCAATGGACCTCGTCATGGCCACAATGTCGTCACGTTGCATCCCTCTATCATCCTCTGTCCTTCACCGTCGCATCCCTTCGCCATCGCGTCCCTCCACCATCTCTCTCAGTTCATTTCTCTCTCTGTTGTATTCCTCTGTTGTTGTCTCTCTACCTCTCTCTCTCCCCTTTTGTCTAGTGTCTTTCTCTCTCGTTTCTGTTGGGGCTAAACAGATAGATGAGATGATAAAGAAAGATGAAAGTGAAAAAAATGGGGAAACTCAAATGCAGATAACAATAAATAATAAAAAAAAAACACACACACATTAAACAAAACGACGTCATTTTCACCAAAACGACTTCATTTGCACCAAAACGACGTTGTTTTGGTGAAGACCGCAGGAAATAGCGACAGATGATCTGGACTACTCTCTCCTCCACTTGGAGGGAATAGCCACAAAACAATGTAGCATTTGTTTACAAAATAAATAAATAAATAATATTTAAAAAAAAAAAGTGAACTCATGTATATAACAATACAAGGCTGCTTTTGGAGAAACTTTTTTATGTTAATAGGATATCACGTGGCATTATTTTTAACCAATCACAAATATATATATATACCCTATTATTCCCAAAAATCCAACATAAATTTAGTGGATCCTACTGTTAAAGCCAATCGAAATAATAGAAGATACCACATGACATGTAACCTATCCACATACAAAAAATTCTCATGTTTTTGAATTTGTCTGAGAGACAATTGTCCTACTAGGACATTTGAATGGCTGACATGATTCCTAATCAATATCTAACGGTTGAGATCAATTTTTTTCCCATCCAAATGCTCTTTCTCTCTCTCTCCCTCCTCTCTTTTATCTCTGTCTAAAGAGTATCCCTCTTTCATACCATTCTCTCTGCCTCTCATCTCTTTTCTCGTGATGACCTCGCCGCTCACCACCTCTGCTCTCCTCTCGCTATCCTCTTTCATCTCTCTCCTCTTATAATGATTGCATTGCGATGACGATTTACAACAATCGACCACCAATCTTCTCGCTGTCCAGGTTTTGCTTTAAAGTTAATGATTTTGGTGTAAACTATTTTAATTTCTTAGTTGTGATTTCTGAAATGGGTTTGATGGGTTTTAATTCGCATATATTCGCTAAAATCTGCAGAAATTCAAAGTGGTTTTGCCCGAGTCATCATCCCCGAGAACAAGTCTTCTAACTTCAGCGCTTTCCTACTCAACAAGGTTCAAATATACTGGAGTTCAATGGGCATGAGTTTACTCTCTCTGTCTCTCTAGCGTATACTGGACTTCTTATAGACTCAAATAAATATATATATATGAATATATATATTCTCCATGAATTGAGTTTGGAAGCAGATTGAGACTTCAGATCAAGGCCACAAATCCAGAATTTTGGGTTCAATGAGCTCTGTTTCACAGAATTAATAGAGAGTGGTTATGGATGCAATGAGCTCTGGGATGCTTTCACTATGTTCATAAACAAAAATTGAATAATGTAATCAAAGTAAGTAGGCTTGGGATATTGTTAGTCTGGAAAGCTATAAATTTTTTATATAAGGTTCTTAGAGTATTGTTATGGAATATCTTTTCTTTGGAAAATAGGACAATTTTTTTTGTTCAATTTCGTTTTGCATGCCAAAATTTATGTTACTTTAATTGAAAAGCACTGGGATGCTTTAACTATGTTCATAAAGGTAGTTCACAAATATGAGTCCTAAAACGGACATTTTAGAAATACAGTATCAATTTCACAATACAGTTTTCAAAAAAATATCACACAAATGGTAGCAAATGATCTGGATTGTGTATAACAACAATCATATAGATGTATATATGAAATATATATGAAATCTGAAATATATATATATATGTATGTATATACATATATACGTATATATGATTTATATATAATCTGAAATATATATGACTTTTGATATCTACGTATATATGTATATAACAGCAAGAAAAATCTGAAATGATGAAACGGACCTTGTCGTGGCCGCAATGTCGTCTTTTCATCGCGTCGATCCCACTATCATCCTCTGTCCTTCACTGTCGCATCCCTTCGCCATCCTTTGTCTTTCGCCATCGCGTCCCTCCACCATCTCTCTCAGGTCGTTTCTCTCTCTGTCGTATTCCTCTGTTGTCGTCTCTCTACCCCTCTCTCTGTCTCTCTTTGTCTAGCGTCTTTCTCTCTCGTTTCTGTTGGGGCTAAACAGATAGATGAGATGATAAAGAAAGATGAAAGTGAAAAAAATGGGGACACTCAAATGCTGATAATAATAAATATTAAAAAAAACACGCATTAAACAAAACGATGTCATTTTCACCTAAACGACTTTGTTTTCACCAAAACAACGTCATTTTGGTGAGGACCGCAGGAAATGGCGAAAGATGATCTGGACTACTCTCTCCTACGCTTGGAGGGAATAGCCACAAAACAATGTAGCATTTGTTTACAAAATAAATAAATAAATAATATTAAAAAAAAAGTGAACTCATCTATATAACAAAACAAGGTTGCTTTTGGAGAAATTTTTATATGTTAATAGGATATGACGTGGCATTATTTTTAACCAATCACAAATATATATATCCCCAATTATTCCCAAAAATCCAACATAAATTTAGTGGATCCTACTATTAAAGCCAATCACAATAGTAGAAGATACCACATGACATATACCCTATCCACATAAAAAAAATTCTCATGTTTTTGAATTTGTCTGAGAGACAATTGTCCTACTAGGACATTTGAATGGCTGGCATGATTCCTAATCAATATCTAACAGTTGAGATCAATTTTTTTCCCATCCAAGTGCTCTTTCTCTCTCTCTTCTCTCTTTCATCTCTGTCCAAAGCGTATCCCTTTTTCATACCCTTCTCTCTGCCTCTCATCTCTTCTCTCGTGACGACCCCACCGCTCACCACCTCTGCTCTCCTCTCGCCATCCTCTTTCATCTCTCTCTTCTTGCGATGATTGCATTGCGATGACGATTTATAACAATCGACCACCAATCTTCTCACTGTCCAGGTTTTGCTTTAAAGTTAATGATTTTGGTGTAAACTATTTTAATTTGTTGGTTGTGATTTCTGAAATGGGTTTGATGGGTTTTAATTCACATATATTCGCTAAAATCTGCAGAAATTCAAAGTGGTTTTGCCCGAGACATCATCCCCGGGAACAAGTCTTCCAACTTCGGCGCTTTCCTGCTCAACAAGGTTCAAATATACTGGAGTTCAATGGGCATGAGTTTACTCTCTCTGTCTCTCTAGCATATACTGGACTTCTTATATACTCAAATATATATATATATATATGAATATATGAATATTTATATTCCCCATGAAATGAGTTTGGAAGCAAATTGAGACTTCCGATCAAGGCCACAAATCCAGAATTTTGGGTTCAATGAGCTCTGTTTCACAGAATTTGATAGAGAGTGGTTATGGATGCAATGAGCACTGGGAGGCTTTAACTATGTTCATAAACAAAAATTGAATAATGTAATCAAAGTAAGTAGGCTTGGGATATTGTTAGTCTGGAAAGCTATAAATTTTTTATATAATGTTCTTAGAGTAATGTTATGGAATATCTTTTCTTTGGAAAATAGGACTATTATTTTTGTTCAATTTCGTTTTGCATGCCAAAATTTATGTTACTTTAATTGAAAAGCACTGGGATGCTTTAACTATGTTCATAAGGGTAGTTCACAAATGAGTCCTAAAACAGACATTTCAGAAATACAATATCAATTTCACAATACAATTTCACAAAAATATCACACAAATGGTAGCAAATGATCTGGATTGAATATAACAACAATCATATAGACGTATATATGAAATCTGAAATAAATGAAACATATGGACGTGTATATATGAAATATATGAAATCTGAAATATATATATATGTATATACATATATACGTATATATGATTTATATATAATCTTAAATATATATGATTTTTTATATCTTCGTATATATGTATATAACAGCAAGAAAAATCTGAAATGATGAAATGGACCTCGTCATGGCCGTAATGTCCTCTTGTCGTCGCGTCGCATCCCTCCATCATCCTCTGTCCTTCACCGTCGCATCCCTTCGCCATCCTTTGTCTTTCGCCATCTTGTCCCTCCACCATCTCTCTCAGTTCGTTTCTCTCTCTGTCGTATTCCTCTGTTGTCGTCTCTCTACCTCTCTCTCTCTCTTTGTTTAGTGTCTTTCTCTCTCGTTTTTGTTGGGGCTAAACTGATAGATGAGATGATAAAGAAAGATGAAAGTGAAAAAAATGGGGAAACTCATATTCTGATAATAATAAATAATAATAATAAAAACACACATTAAACAAAACGACGTCATTTTCACCAAAATGACTTCGTTTTCACCAAAACAGCGTCGTTTTAGTGAGGACCGCAGGAAATGACAATAGATGATCTGGACTTCTCTCCTCCGCTTGGAGGGAATAGCCAGAAAACAATGTAGCATTTGTTTACAAAATAAATAAATAAATAATATTAAAAAAAAAGTGAACTCATCTATATAACAAAACAAGGCTGCTTTTGGAGAAATTTTTGTATGTTAATAGGATATCACATGGCATTATTTTTAACCAATCACAAATATATATATATCCCCTATTATTCCCAAAAATCCAACATAAATTTAGTGGATCCTACTGTTAAAGCCAATCACAATAGTAGAAGATACAAGATGACATATACCCTATCCACATACAAAAAATTCTCATGTTTTTGAATTTGTCTGAGAGACAATTGTCCTACTAGGACATTTGAATGGCTGACAAGATTCCTAATAAATATCTAAAGGTTGAGATCAATTTTTTTCCCGTCCAAATGCTCTCTCTCTCTCTCTCTCTCCCCCCTCTCTTTCATCTCTGTCCAAAGCGTATCCCTCCTTCATACCCTTCTCTCTGCCTCTCATCTTTCCTCTCGCAACGACACCCCTGCTCACCACCTCTGCTCTCCTCTCGCCATCCTCTTTCATCTCTCTCCTCTTGCAATGATTGCATTGCGATGACAATTTACAACAATCGACCACCAATCGTCTCGCCGTCCAGGTTTTGCTTTAAAGTTAATGATTTTGGTGTAAACTATTTTAATTTGTTGTTTGTGATTTCTGAAATGGGTTTGATGGGTTTTAATTCGCATATATTCGCTAAAATCTGCAGAAATTCAAAGTGGTTTTTCCCGAGACATCATCCACGGGAACAAGTCTTCCAGCTTCGGCGCTTTCCTGCTCAACAAGGTTCAAATATACTGGAGTTCATTGGGCGTGAGTTTACTCCCTCTATCTCTCTAGTATATACTGGACTTCTTATATACTCAGATAAATAAATATATGAATATATGAATATAGATATTCTCCATGAAATGAGTTTGTAAGCAAATTGAGACTTCAGATCGAGGCCACAAATCCAGAATTTTGGGTTCAATGAGCTCTATTTCGTGGAATTTGATAGAGAGTGGTTATGGATTCAATGAGCTCTATTTCAATTCTCCTCAGAATCTACAGCAGAAAACACAAAACCAGTGTTTTGACAACAGTGGGTTGCTTTGGAAAAATAGCAATCATCAATCAATGGCTTTTCTCAGAGCATAACAGTTCAGATTGAGAAGCAGAGACAAGAGATTGATCGAGTTATCAGCTTATAGTCAGAAAATGAAGGACACTACAACATTTTTTTAGTTTAGTGACATTTGAAAGTGCCATAAAACTATTCTTCTAATGACATTTTTTGGTCTTGTGGCATTTTGAACAAGTGCCACTTCTATCGGTGCCACGGTAGATACGAGTGCCACGGTAGATACTTGCAAGTGCCACTGCACCATCATGGCTGAAAACTTTCAATGACATTTTAATGTCATGGTAGATATTATTTGTGGCACTATCAAGCGCCATTAAAAAAAGAGTTAGTGACACTTGTAAGTGTCATTACACCATTAAGACTAAAACCTTTCCGTGACACTTTAATGTCATAGTAGGCACTATTTGTGACGCTATCAAGTGTCATTCATGACGATAATTCGTTGTAGAACCATTTGATCCGCTTTTGCGGAGACTCGAACCGCCAACCTTCTGCACCATAAACCTTATACACCACACTCTTCCCACTGCACCTTTATAGCACCACATGATTATATATGCAACATATATTATTTATATAGTACATACATCTATATTAATATAAAAGTATATATATAAACATAATTATTTTATTGAACATAATTTATGTAAAATAAACTATTTACTACCAAAATAAAAAAAGGACCACTTTTGGCGACTAAAAATATTTTTTAGTCGCCAATTCTATACTTTTGGCTACTAATTGTTTTTTAGTTGCTAAAAAACTTAACTTTTGTCGACCAAAATCGGATTTGGTTACCGAAGATGCACTTTCAGCTACCAAAATTTTGGTCACCAAAAAATTTTATTTCCGCCTTAGGATTTTAGTTCTCCTGCACTAAAAATGACCACTTTTGGCGACTAAACTTATTTTTTAGTTGCCAATTGTAGACTTTTGGCTACTAAAATTTTTTTTGGCACAAAAAAGCTTTACTTTTAGCTACTAAAATTTTTTTAGTTGGTAAAACCCACAGAATCAGCGACCAAACTTATTTTTAGTCGCCAATTGTAGATTTTTGGCTACTAAAATTGTTTAGTCGCCAAAAAGCTTTACTTTTGGCAACTAATGTTGTTTTGAATTTTTTTGGTCAGGAAATTTAGTCTCCGAATATGCTTTTTCCTGTAGTGTATATTGGGTTTAATTCATTTATTTTTAATCATTTACTGCATTTTAAAAATTTAGAAAATATATTGACATTTTTTGTTTTTTCAAAAATGTCATTATAAGCTTGGAAAGTTTTTGGCTTAGTGGCATTTCTCAAAATGCTATAAAATATTTGTTTATGACACTTTTCACCTAAGTGCCATAAAAAGTAATTTGCACCTACCTACTGTCCTGATATTTTTTAAAAAATGCCATTGCAACTAAAATTTAATGGCATCTGTTGGTAAATGTCACGAACATAATTTTTTGTGTCATTATTTTATAAAATGTCATAAAATTGATGTGACATTTCTTTATTGAAATGCCACTAGAGCCTTATATGTTTTGTGGTTCTGTGGCATTTTTCTAAAACATTTAATGCCAATTTTTATTTTTGTGGCATTTTCTAGAAACATGCTATTAGTGTAGTGTCACTAAAGTGTAAATTTGTTGTAGTGACATTTTTGTTGTAGTGAAGTGACACTTTTTTTAATTGAAATGCCACTAGAGCTAGGGCTGAGCAAGGAATCCGTGAAATCCGTAATCCGATCCAGTCCAGTCCAATCCGATAGATTTGGATTGATTTTTTGAATCTGTGGTTCAGTTTCGGATTGAAAAATTAAAAATCCGTAGTCTATGGATTGGTTCCGGATTGAACCCCACGGTTCCGGATTGGAACTGATCTGGACCGTATACAAATAATCTATATTTTTATTATACATCTTCTTCCATAGTATCTTCTCATATTCTATATAAAACCTAAACTCAAACCTAAGCCCGTATAATATATTCTTTTATTACTTTTGTTTGTTAGTTTTTAGTTTTAATTTATAATGGTCTAAATACGTATGGTGAGACTAGTTTCCTTATGGATGTTTAAATTTTAGAATAATATGTCACTATTATAGAAAAACATGTTACTATTGTGGAACTAATATAGCGCTATATTTATGTTTTTATGAAATTAAAATGGTATATATATATTTGTTGTTTAATTATGTGAATCCGTGGTCCTAAACCGATCCAATCCGTGTTTAAATGGATTGGTTCGGATTGGTTCCATGATTTAAACGGATTGGATTGGTTCCAGTTTTTCAAGAACCGTAAATAACGAATTGGTCCTAGTTTTACCCCAATCCGGTCCAATCCGGACCATGCTCACCCCTAACTAGAGCCTTGTATGTTTGTGGCTCTATGACATTTTTCTAAAAAATGTCACCAAATATTCTTTTTGTGACATTTTTTAAGAACATGCCACTAGCATGATGTCACTAAAATATGTTTTTGTTGTAGTGTTGCGACACTTGTTCATTGAAATGTCACTAGAGCCTTTTATATTTGTCGTTTTGTGGCATTTTTAAAAAACATGCCACTAAATATCATTTTTGTGGCATTTTCTAAAAATATGCCACTAGTGTAGTGCCACTAAAGTATGTTTTTGTTGTAGTTTTGTGACACTTGTTCATTGAAATGTCACTAGAGCCTTTTATGTTTGTCGTTTTGTGGCATTTTTCAAAAACGTGCCACTAAATATCATTTTTTGTGACATTTTCTAAAAATATGCCACTAGTGTAGTGTCACTAAAGTATGTTTTTGTTGTAGTGGGACTTACATATGAGTTGGCTTCAAAAATCAATTAGATGTTAAGTTTAATTTTTTTTTCTTGATTTTATTTTGGTTTTTCAATAGAATAAGAGATTGAAATTACATTAATTCTGAGGAAATACAAACCGAAGACAGTGGTATTACTGAAACAAAAAGACGAAGAAATAGCGAAAGCCATGAACAGAGCAATGGAGCTTGAAGATTTCTTGAGAAAAATGGAGATCAAGAACCAAACATGGCAGAGAGTGGCCAAAGAAAACGAATCTGTGGTAGTATCTCTGAACAGCACAATCAAACAGCTCAGAGAAAACAAGTGTTTGGCCAATGGGATTGAAGATACAGAGTCTTGTTGTGATGTGATGATTTACAGAGGAGACAATGAAACAGGGGAAAACAGAGGATACGAGAAAAATCAGCAAGAAAATGAAGAACACAGTAAGAGAAAGATGGTTTGCAAAAGCTGCAATTCTCTGAATTCGTGTGTGATTTTCCTACCCTGTAGACATCTCTGTTCATGAGTTTGGTATTGATTTTTTGTTACTCTAATTTTTTTGAATGTCTTTCATTTTGCTGCCATGTATATCCCAACTATCTTGGATTCTATTATTTGGACTTTTGGCTTGCTAGAAATGAATTAATCTTCAACCTCTGTTTTTGGTATTGATTTTTTTTGTTACTCTAATTTTTTTGGATGTCTTTTGTTTTGCTGGAGTTTTCCAACCATGGGAGGTGAGTTGGTGTTGTCCACGGAAATGAAAAGTGTAGCATTGGTTTGGGAGTGGAATTAGGATTCCCTCTTTGCATCATTTCCTACTTGTTGGGCCATTGGGCCCACTTTTAGGCCCAATTTTCATAATTCGAACCATTCATATTTTAAAATTTGTTCAGTACATCATACCTGTAAAAAATCAAGTTGATCGGATATCAGAAAGTATGTGTTCGGAAAAATTGAACTAAAAACTATTTTTTTAAAGAATTTAATAAACAGTTTTCTGAACACATACTTTCTGATATTCGATCAACTTGATTTTTTACAAGTATGATATACTAAACAAATCTTAAAATATAAACGGTTCAGATTATCAAAAGTGGGCCTAAAAGTGGGCCCAATGGCCCTACAAGTAGAAAATGCAAGAAGGAAGTGCAAGGAGGGGATCTTCACTCGAGGGAGTGCAGCAATGTTGTCAGGAACACTATTGGAACATTGTTCTCAGCTGTGGGTGTTGACACGGGTAAGTTGTTTCGGGAGTGCAGCACATGGGAATTTTATATTTTTGGGTGTCAAGTGCTGTAGCTTTTGGTGGAAAAGGAAAGTGTGAGTTGGTGAAATGATAAGTGATTTGGGGTTGAAAAGAAGGGTTTGGCTGGTTGAACAGAGAAGTCGCAAGGGTGTTCGTGTTTTTATGATATATTTTATTTTATTTTTTAAAAATAAATCGGGAGTACTTTACGAAAAAATATATGATTTGTAGGTATACTAGAGAGAGAGAGAAAGAGAGAGAGAGAGAGAAGTCTGCTAAGCTCGCAAAATGAGTTTGATTGTGTCCTTTGAAGTAGATTAATAAAGGCATATAATCTATTAACTTATACTTTATTAAGTCTTAACTAAAAATTTTTAAACTTTCAAATCTTATTAAATTTTTAATAGTCAGAATTGGCCTTTAACTAATAATTGTTTATCATTTATGATTATCTATAAACGAATATGATAATTTGATATTTATTTTGGTTTTCAAAACTTTAAAATATCAATTTTCAAATTGAAAAAACTTTTTAAAAAAATTTATGTGCAAAAAAAAAAATTGAAAAAATGAATTTTTTTTTTGTGCAAAACTAAAAATTTTGTGTCTATAAAGGAATACAATGTTGGAATATTAATGTGGAAAAAAAAAACTTTAAAAATGAAAAAACTTATAATTTTCTCAATTTTATTGGATAGTTGAATGAAACCAAAAAATAGAAAGGCAAAAACCTTTAATCTCATGCTCTATTTTTTTCATCAGTCAGTGAAACAATTATATGGAACATTTGTAGCGATCCCGATTTCGATCATTCTTTTATGTTTTGCCACTTCGATTGGGCAAGTCAGGGATTGAGCTCGATCACTCAGAGGTCTAGAGGGCGGCGCCCTTGGTCCGAGCGGCGCTACTGGTGGTCGAGGGCGACCCAAACAAAAATACAAAATGCATTCGAAGTTGCTTGTCCGCTCGAGTGGCCGTTTATGCACTCGAGCGGAGAATGTTTGGTTCTAGAAGTTTGACCTGTCTGCAAAAGTACTGGGAATGTGTATTCAATGCTCGAGCGGGGCTTTCCACGCTTGAGCGGACCATGTTATATTAGTTCGTGAATCTGATATTTCAGATCACTTTTGTATATATCTCTCTAAAAACATTTCCTCTCCCTTCTCTCTACTTTTCCCTATGCCAAATTGGATCAAAACCTTGATTTGTCAAGATCCATTAGAGTTCTGCCATAGGTTCTTCATCAAAGTTGGTTAACTTATAACGAACCGTGGATGTTTTTTGTTGTATATATATTGTTTTCGTCCTTGAATACTTTGTATTTGAGTTATAGGATGTTTTGGGCAGGTTTGTTATAGATTGGGTGTGATTGGGAGCAAATGGTTGCTGCCCAGAATTTTGGTTCTTCGCTCGAGCGAGCCTTTTATCGCTCGAGCGAGCTCTTTGTTTTAGATCCTTCGCTCGAGCCAGGTTTCATTCGCTCGAGCGAGAGTTGAGTTTTGTGTCTGGTGGCTCGAGCGAGGAGTCTTGCGCTCGAGCTTGCGTCTGCGTCTCTTTTTAACCTGATGGTTTTGATTCTTGGCTCGAGCGAGCTTTCCTTTGCTTAAGCGAGCGGGGTCTATGTTTTGGGTTTCTTCGCTCGAGCGAGCATTCTATCGCTCAAGCATGCTTCTGGGTTGCAGACCTAAAGGTTTGGATTGTTGGCTCGAGCGAGGCTTTCTACGCTCGAGTGAGGTTTTTTTGTGTCTGGTCGCTCGAGCGACCACTTCTTTGCTCGAGCGAGCCTGTGTTATATTAGTAGACAGCAGCGAGTAAAAACTTCACTTTTTCATCTCCTCTTTTGTATAAACCCTAGATCCGGCTGCTTCTCTCTCTACACTTACCTTCTCTCTAGGGTTTCATCTATTTTTAGTGTATTTCTACCCTAAGTTCTTTGTTAGAAAGATAGAGGGTCGTGGGGCTTTGTTTTAATCTGAACAATAGTGGATTTGGAGCACTTTGGTTTTTCCTCATCTACTCCTTTGGGCTTCTAACTTCGAGGTAGGGTTACCCTATTCCATCTTATGAGCTTTGTCTTTAATTTTGGTCATTTTGATTAATTGGTGATGTTGGACAATTTTTGAAAAAGTTGGGGTTATTGTGTAATTTATAAAAGAGGGGTTTTCAAATATTAAGAACCCATATGTACGTAAGACTTGGAAAATGGCATTATTAGTGTCAAATTGAGGAAATTGAACCTTAGGGTTGATTTTTGGTAAAGGGGGAGAATGCCCTAATTATTGTGATGAATTAATTGGCATAATTAATTTGGGAAAACATGAAATTGAGTTGAAATCCATGAAATTGGGAAGTTATGGGATTGAATGGTGTGGTTGGATTAATTTATCACTCATCTATGTAAAAGTTGATATTATACTTGTTTAATGCATTTATTTTCTGTTTAGAAATAACTGTTTTGGGCTATCGGTGGAGGATAGTCTTGATTGTTGTAGACACTATATGTTGATTAGGGAAAACTGAAACTAATCACATTGAATATGTCATTGAATATGACAGTCGAAATAATACATTAAAAATATGTATTGATTGATTCCTGTATATGAAAATTGAGTATATACTTGGAATATGTGTATTTTGTGGGAGAAGTAGGGGATGTACTCCATGGTTTGAGGGAAGATAGGGGATGTACTCTCAAACCTGTTTGGGAGAAGATAGGGGAAGGACTGCATTAATACGGTAAATATGTGTATTAAATTGAAGTATTGATACCGCAAATCTGTGCATCATTTGTGAAGTATGGAAGTGTTTTAATATGATGCACCAAATATGTGTATCTATCGTGAAATGTGGAAGTGTTGGTATATGAGTTATAGTCTCATTGAATTGTTTGGCCAGGTTCTGAGCCACGTATATGGAATGATTTGGATAAGTAAAGAAAGTGGAACGTAACACGGACATGATTGTCATGGAACTGGATTGTGATATAAAATGGTTTATAAGTGTTAATCATCTATCAAATGCTATTGTTTTAGTCATTGCTTATATTTGGTTTAGAATATTTCTACTGGGCTGTGGCTCACCCTATATGGGGCATCATGTTTAGGTACTGATGGTATGCCACCTCCAAGGACGTAACTTGGGAGGCTAGAGGCTGAAAGACTTTTTGTGATATCTTTTATGTATTACATGTAAATTCAAGCCAAGGGTTTAATGTGTAACGAGTTAGTACTCTCTTTTTGTGTAACCAAGTGTTGGCTTGGAAAGTTGTAAGCCCATTTGGCATTTACTTTTGTTGTCAACATGTAATACATTTGTAAGGAATACTCTGATGAATGGAATTAAGTTTTGTTTCCTTATGTCTATGCATGTCAATAGTGTGGGTTTCTCTGTATTATTTTGAGGGTGTTACAACTTGGTATCAGAGCATACCGAGTTCGAATACTTTGGGTACACGGGAAGTGGTTAGTACCACAATGGGTTTGTCTCACTTGTTAGAAACTTAGGTATAATGTTACGTGCTTATGTGATGACATGTTTATGTGGTTATATGGGTATGGAATGTAGTTTCTAGGATGTTGATTGGATCCTTGGGTTTCTGGGAGTCTTGTTGGAAAAGCACTTGATCAATGCTATTTCTAACCAGAACTCTAGCAACGCCTCGAGACTATCATTATCCGGAAATGAAATTCGTAAGTGCTTATTTGCTTATGTGGAATGAATTATTGTTGTCCAATGCATTAGGACATGAGTGTTATAGCTTCGACACATTTGTGAATGTGCTAATGTTCTTCGTTACCTTTATTAAGATGTCAGGATGAGGACGTGGTGGTAGGCGAGGTAGGCCTAGGAGGCAAGAGATGCCCATACCGGATGACATTCCAACGCAGCAGGAGGGTGTTGGCCAGGCCAATGTGGCCAAGCCAGTAGGTCAGCAGGCCATGGGGGCCTTAGCCCGCGAGATGGCAGGAGCTTTGAGGGCATTCATAGACATTCTCAGAGCTGAGAATCAAGTCCAGGCCCAAGTTGTTGATGCAGGGCCTTCTTTTCTGAAGAGGCAGTTTTTCCGGTCAAATCCGGATGAGTTTGTGGGTGATTCGAAGGAACCACTTAAGGCTGATGAGTGGCTCGAGCAGATGACTAAGACGTTTGAGATGCTTGGCATCGAAGACGGGGCATTGAAGATGACCTTGGCATCTTTCCAATTAAAGAGGCATACGGGTTAGTGGTGGAAGTTCATGAGGGACTGTATTGGTGGTACATGGGAGGCTTTTGTGGATGCTTTCCAGGAGAAGTTCTTATCTCCAACTGTCAGGGAGAAGCTGAGAGACCAGTTTTGTCAACTCAAGCAGATGAGTATGCAAGTGGCTGAGTATGAAGCCGCATTTACCAGTTTATCCAGGTTTGCACCTAAGCTTGTGGCGTCTGAGGAACGTCGTTGTTTGGAATTCGAGAGGAAGTTGAGACATGGACTCAAGACCAAAGTTAGGGGATCCATGGTTCGGGAGTATGGGCGTCTAGTGGATGCTGCTGTCCATATGGAGATTATGATGCAGGAGGATGAGGAGAGGTTGAGGGGCTCCAAGAGGAGTTAGAATGGCTAGGGGGACGGTAGGAGATAGAGAGGTCCTAACCCTCAGCAGTCCCAGGGTGCTTTGGCGAGATCTACCTTTCCAGTGCCGAGTGTAGGTTCTGGGACAGGCAGTCAAGGAGACGTTACTTGTTACAAGTGTGGTCAGCTGGGCCACAAGTCTCCAGCTTGCCCGCAGAGGGGCGGAGGGCAGAGAGCAGCTTCATCTTCGGCTCATCCTCAGAGCTAGAGTCAAGGCAGAGCTTAGCCGCTCTCTTGTTACCAGTGTGGTCAGGCGGGGCACCTGAAGAGGTTCTACCCACAGTTGAGTGCCACATCGGGTGCGTCTGGTTCTAGGCAGACGCAGAGTTTTCAGCGAACACAGTCTGTTTAGGCCTCGAGGGCCAATCAGGGAGCTTCATCATCCCAGTCTGTGCAGCAGTCTTTTGCTCTTAGGGGTGAGCAGGTTGATCACAGACCTTCTGGGTGCGTGTATGCTGTTACCGCGTAGGATCTTGTACCGGCTCCATCTGTTGTGAGAGGTACCTTTTTGTTTTGCAACTCGGTTGCCAATGTGTTGATTGATACGGGAGCATCCCATTCCTTTATATCTGGTGCATTTGCATCTGTTTTGGGGTTGGAGTGGACACAGTTAGCATCTTCTATATGTATTGTATCACCTGTCAGGGGTGAATTGATTTTGAGATAGGGGTGTCGGGGCTGTGATATAGAGGTCGCTGATCGCCGGCTTCCATTCTCTTTTGTAGTTATGGCTATGTCGGGTTTCAATGTGATTTTGGGTATGGACTAGTTATCGTCATATCGAGCTGTTATTGATTGCTACCGCCAGAGGGTCACTATATGTACCTTGAGCGGGGATTGCTTTCATTTCTTGGGGGATCGGGTTGGTAGTGTTTTGCCACCAGTGTATGATCCGCGAGGGCAGAATGAGCTTAGTGGTCTTCTTGCTAGCTTTATGAGTAGTGAGTGTGATGAGACCCAGACTGTATTGCCGAGAGTGGTTTGTGAGTACTCGGATGTCTTTCCCAAGGATCTTGTGAGTTTGCCACCTCATCGAGAGATTGAGTTCTCTATTGATCTAATGCTTGGCACGGCGCCGATTTCTATGGCATCATATCATTTTGCCCCTGCCAAATTGATTGAGTTGAAGATTTAACTCCAAGAGTTGCTAGATAAGGGCTTCATCCGCCCTAGTACTTTGCCATGGGGAGCACCAGCCCTCTTTGTTAAGAAGAAAGATGGGGCTTTGAGACTTTGTATTGACTACCGAAAATTGAATCGGGCTACGGTTAAGAACAAGTACCCTATGCCTCGTATTGATGATTTGTTTGACCAGTTGAAAGGGTCCCATTGTTTCTCTAAGATAGACTTGAGATCGGGTTACCATCAGTTGAGGGTCAGGGAGGAGGATATTCCGAAGACGACATTCCGTACGCGGTATGGCCATTATGAGTTTTTGGTGATGCCTTTTGGGCTCACCAATGCACCGACAGTGTTTATGGATTTGAAGAATCGGATATTCCAGGAATTCTTAGATCGTTTTGTGGTCGTCTTCGTGGACGACATCTTGATTTATTCACCTTCGGAGGAGGAGCACGAGAAACACTTGAGAGTGGTGCTTGAGTTGCTTAGAGCCCATAGGTTGTATGCCAAATTTGGGAAGTGTGAGTTCTGGCTAAGAGAAGTCAAGTTCTTAGGCCATGTAGTCTCCGGGGAAGGGGCGTCTGTTGATACATCCAAGATTGAGGCAGTGCAAGATTGGGCACAACCTAAGAGTGTTTTTGAGATCCGTAGTTTTCTGGGATTAGCTGGGTATTACCGCCGGTTCGTGAAAGATTTTTCCAGGCTAGCTTCGCCGTTGACTAGGTTAACGCGGAAAGGGGTCAAATTTCTATGGAGTGAGACTTGTGAAAAGTCGTTCCAAGAGTTGAAAGTTAGACTTACCACCGCTCCTGTGTTGATTATTCCAGAGAGAGGTTTGGGTTATGCGGTTGATTGTGATGCCTCACGAGAGAGTTTGGGTTGTGTGTTGATGCAAGAGGGGAAAGTGGTAGTTTATGGCTCGCGGTAGTTGAAAATACACGAGAGGAATTACGGTACACATGACCTAGAGTTAGCAGCTGTGATTTTTGCCTTTAAGATCTGGAGGCACTACCTTTATGGTGAGATTCGAGGCATTCTCGAATCATAAGAGTCTGAAGTATCTGTTTACACAGAAAAACTTGAACTTGAGGCAGAGGAGGTGAATGGAGTTTATCGAGGATTATGACTTTGAGATGCACTATCATCCGGAGAAGGCCAATGTTGTAGCCGATGCCCTTAGCAGGAAGTCGATTAGTGATATAGCTTGTATAGCCATCCGGGAGTGGGAGATGTTGGGTGCAATTGGCAAATTTGACTTGCTTCTGGGCGAATCTGTTGAGGCTACGGCCTTGTTTTCTATAGTTGCAGAGCCTACGCTTGTGAGTCGAGTGTTACAGGCACAGAGAGGTGACCTTGAGGTAGAATCCCTCTGGGAAAAGATCTCCATTGGGAAGGTTGAGAAAGGTTTGACGGTATATCCTGACCTGAGTGTGAGATACCGAGACCGTTTGTTTATGCCAGAGTCTTGCTGAAAGAAGGTACTTCGAGAGTTTCACCATTCACACCTTGCGGTGCATCTGGGAGGCACTAAGATGTATCGTGATTTGGGTCGCCAGTTTTGGTGGCGGGGTATGAAGAAAGATGTGGCAGTTTTTGTGTCTAAGTGCCTTACTTGTTAGCAAGTGAAGGCTGAACATCAGAGGCCAGCGGGTTTGTTACAACCCTTGCCTATTGCCGAGTGGAAGTGGGAGCACGTCACTATGGACTTCGTTGTAGGTCTTCCGAGGACTCAGCGGGGTAGTGATGCTATTTAGGTGGTTGTAGACTGGTTGACTAAGTCGGCGCACTTCATTCCTATGCGCGTGAGAGATTCGATAGATCATCTTGCCGACTTGTATAATCGGGACATAGTGAGGTTGCACAGGGTCCTAGTGTCGATTGTCTCAGATAGAGATTCACGTTTTACTGCTAGGTTGTGGCAGAGTTTGCAGAGTGCCTTGGGCACTAAGTTGACCTTTAGCACGGCTTATCATCCTCAGACTGACGGGCAGTCCGAGCGTGCTATTCAGATCCTTGAGGATATGCTTCGAGGTTGTGTCCTTGACTTTAGTGGGTCGTGGGAGAGGCACTTGCCCTTTGTGGAGTTTGCCTACAACAACAGTTTCCAGTCGAGTATCGGTATGGCACCATTTGAGGCCTTGTATGGCCGACCTTGTAGGTCTCCAGTTTGTTGGGCCGAGGTGGGTGATGCACGTTTGTTGGGCTCGGAGTTGGTGAGGGAAACGACAGAGAAAGTTGAGCTTATCCGTAGGAGGCTTGTTACATCCCAGAGCCGCCAAAAGTGTTATGCCGACCGTAGGCAAAGGCCTTTGGTATTTGAGGTGGGTGATCATGTTTTTCTGAAAATATCACCTAGGCGAGGTTTGATGAGGTTTGGTAAAAGTGGAAAGTTGTCCCCTCGGTTTATTGGCCCTTTCGAGATCCTTGAGAGGATTGGCGAGGTTGCCTACCATTTAGCTTTGCCGCCGCAGTTGTCCGGAGTTCATAACGTGTTTCATGTCAGTATGCTTCAGAAGTACGAGCCGAACCCATCGCATGTATTGGATTGGACCGACTTAGAGGTTGATGAGGATGCCTCGTATGAGGAGAGACCGGTGTGGGTCTTGGATAGGCGGAATCAAGTTTTGCGAGGCAAGACCATCCCATTGGTAAAAGTTTTGTGGAAACATCACGGAGTGGAGGAAGCCACTTGGGAACGTGAGTTGGAGGTCCAAGAGAAATATCCGGATCTATTTGTGGATGTTTAAGCATATGTTGTACATTTTGTTGTATTGATAAACCTTAAGAGCATTATATATGTCTTGAGTTGTAAAACATTGTATATGTTTGGTTTATGGAAATATTGTGGAAGTATTATGAATTGTGCCTTGAGAATGAAAGTTTACTTTAATATTGTGTATGTTAAATATGTGATAGAAATGCAAATATGTTGTTGGCATTGGTTATATAATTGAATTTTGGACTATATGTTGAAATTGGTGAATTTCAAATGAATGCATGTTGATAATGCACGTTGGAAGTTGTATATTGTGAAATGCCTCTTGAATAGAGATGGGATGATCGGCAATGGTCAAGATGTGGAATGTTGAACTATGATGTTATTGAGAATTGAAAAAAAGAAAAAAAAGTTTTTGAAAAACTTGTATCTAATTTCGGGGACGAAATTCTTTAAGGGCGGGAGCTTATAGCGACCCTGGTTTTCCCTCCATTGATTAGTGTAATCCGGACTTGGTCCCGTGGATGTTGTTTGTTGTATATATCTTGTTTCCGTCCTTCAATACTTTGTATTTGAGTTATAGGATGTTTTGGGCAGATTTATTACAGGTTTGGTGTGATTGGGAGCAAATGGTTGCTACCCAGAATTTTGGTTCTTCACTCGAGCGAGCCTTTTATCGCTCGAGCGAGCTCTTTGTTTTAGATCCTTCGCTCGAGCCAGGTTTCCTTCGCTCGAGCGAGAGTTGAGTTTTGTGTCTGGTGGCTCGAGCAAGAAGTCTTGCGCTCGAGCTTGCGTCTGCGTCTCTTTTTGACCTGATGGTTTTGATTCTTGGCTCGAGCGAGCTTTCCTTCGCTTGATCGAGCGGGGTCTATGTTTTGGGTTTCTTCACTCGAGCGAGCATTCTGTCGCTCGAGCACGCTTCTGGGTTGCAGACTTGAAGGTTTGGATTGTTGGCTTGAGCGAGGCTTCCTACGCTCGAGCGAGGCTTCTTTGTGTCTGGTCACTCGAGCGACCACTTCTTCGCTCGAGCGAGCCTATGTTATATCAGTAGACAGCAGCAGGTAAAAACTTCACTTTTTCATCTCCTCTTTTGTATAAACCCTAGATCCGGCTGCTCCTCTCTCTACCTTTACCTTCTCGCTAGGATTTCATCTATTTTTAGTGTATTTCTACCCTAAGTTCTTTGTAAGAAAGATAGAGGGTCGTGAGGGCTTTGTTTTAATATGAACAATAGTGGATTTGGAGCACTTTGGTTTTTCCTCATCTACTCCTTTGGGCTTCTAACTTCGAGGTAGGGTTACCCTATTCCATCTTATGAGCTTTGTCTTTAATTTTGGTCATTTTGATTAGTTGGTGATGTTGGACAATTTTTGAAAAAGTTGGGGTTATTGTGTAATTTATAAAAGAGGGGTTTTCAAATATTAAGAACCCATATGTACGTAAGACTTGGAAAATGGCATTATTAGTGTCAAATTGAGGAAATTGAACCTTAGGGTTGATTTTTGGTAAAGGGGAAGAATGCCCTAATTATTGTGATAAATTAATTGGCATAATTAATTTGGGAAAACATGAAATTGAGTTGAAATCCATGAAATTGGGAAGTTATGGGATTGAATGGTGTGGTTGGATTAATTTATCACTCACCTATGTAAAAGTTGATATTATACTTGTTTAATGCATTTATTTTCTGTTTAAAAATAACTGTTTTGGGCTATCAGTGGAGGATAGTCTTGATTGTTGTAGACACTGTATGTTGATTAGGGAAAACTGAAACTAATCACATTGAATATGTCATTGAATATGACAGTCGAAATAATACATTAAAAATATGTATTGATTGATTCCTATATATGAAAATTGAGTATATACTTGGAATATGTGTATTTTGTGGGAGAAGATAGAGGTTGTACTCCATGGTTTGAGGGAAGATAGGGGATGTACTCTCAAACCTGTTTGGGAGAAGATAGGGGATGGACTGCATTAATACGGTAAATATGTGTATTAAATTGAAGTATTGATACCGCAAATATGTGCATCATTTGTGAAGTATGGAAGTGTTTTAATATGATGCATCAAATATGTGTATCTATCGTGAAATATGGAAGTGTTGGTATATGAGTTATAGTCTCATTGAATTGTTTGGCCAAGTTCTGAACCACGTATATGGAATGATTTGGATAAGTAAAGAAAGTGGAACGTAACATGGACATGATTGTCATGAAACTGGATTGTGATATAAAATGGTTTATAAGTGTTAATCATCTATCAAATGCTATTGTTTTAGTCATTGCTTATATTTGGTTTAGAATATTTCTACTGGGCTGTGGCTCACCCTATATGGGGCATCATTTTTAGGTGCAGATGGTATGCCACCTCCAAGGACGTAACTTGGGAGGCTAGAGGCTGAAAGACTTTTTGTGATATCTTTTATGTATTACATGTAAATTCAAGCCAAGGGCTTAATGTGTTACGAGTTAGTACTCTCTTTTTGTGTAACCAAGTGTTGGCTTGGAAAGTTGTAAGCCCGTTTGGCATTTACTTTTATTGTCAACATGTAATACATTTGTAATGAATACTCTGATGAATGGAATTAAGTTTTGTTTCCTTATGTCTATGCATGTCAATAGTGTGGGTTTCTATGTATTATTTTGAGGGCGTTATATAACTTCTCGAGGACTTCATTGTGTACAGTGAAGATCGAGTTTCGACACCGTTGATTTTGGGGGTTTCATCTCATTTCTTCTTCAAAACTTGAGGTAGGGATTTTCTTAGAGTCATATATATGTTTTTGCAAGATCTATATGATTTTCGAAATCGTCTTTCGATAGCTTTGAAAATTGATTGTTGATTTAAGAAGTTGAGCGATTTTGAAAGTGGGTTTGTCTCTTGTTCTTTTAAAATAATCTTATGGGTTTTGATTTTCGTTGATTAAAGAAAAGATGATTTTGGAAAGTTTTCTTTCAAAAGATTTGAATTGTATAGTTTTGGTGAGAAAACCTAGATTTTGGGAATTTTTTTTAAGAGACTGAAAATCCATGAATGATATTGTTATATTTATTTTGTGTGTCAAAATAAATGGATGTTTGGAAATTTTCTTATTTATATTTATATAAATGATGAATTTCAGGGAATATGAGAATTATTGTTCATTTTGGAAATTATTGTTCAAAACGTTGAAATAGGCTTGAAATGACTAATTGTTGAGGATACTTGAGAAAAGGGAATTGTGTTATTCCTTGGATAATGAATTGGAATAAAAGTATTTATATTCATCTTGTATTATTGGCATACCAATTCATTTGATTACATTAAACTTTGAAAGTTGATTTGAAAACTTGCATTGAAAAAAGAATGTTGAGAAACAAGTTTTCATGGAATGGTTTTGGGATAAATACGTTGGTAAGTCTTGATAGGTGGTATAGATGATATTAAATAAGTTGGCTTGAGAGTCCGAGGTGAAAGACCGAAAACCCGCGCGGATAGGTGTCGAGCCTTCCGGTTAATACCGGTAAAAATGACAAATTGGTAGTACTTTTACAGTCTACTTGCAAACACCGACTTAGGGATTACCAGAGTCGTATTTACTGCTCTTGAAATGAATTGTTAAGTTTTGAAGAATTGAAATTGCATGACATCATTGAGATTGAAGATTTTCAAAGATGAAGATGTGATTTTCTTTTAAAAGAGCATAGCATGGCATGTGCATTTTATCTCTTGAGACTTGTATAAAATGTATATACTTTGTTAAGGATCTTCTACTGAGCTTTATGCTCGCTCTACGGGATTTTTGTGCAGGAAAAGATGTGGTGATGCCGCCTAACTAAAGGCGAGGAAATGTGTGTTGAGAGTACGAGACTCTCATTTTGTTGTAACTTTGTGTGTAAGCCAAGGGCTGTATGTGTGTGGGTTTGAATAACCGTTTTGTGTAACTAGGCTTAAGCCTTGGAAACTTGTAAACCCTTGGGGGTATTTATTTGTTTATTTACTTGTTGTTAGATTAATGTATTGTTGCATGAATATAAGTTTGGAGATTTATATTCGGTTTTCCTTGAAAGAGCCATGGTTGTTGTATTATCATTTGGGCTAAAAATTTGGGACGTTACGACATTACTATGCAAAATTGATAATATTCTTAATTTTAAAAATTGAAAAAAAAAATTGATAATATTATTAGTTTTACTAAACATGACTTATTAGTTTAAAAACTCTTAAATAGAACTTGAGCTACCATAACATTCGTAAATAGGATTTTTAAGTAATTAACTCATTAATAAATGAAAGATGGGGTTGATGAAGAAGATGTGCATGGCATGGGAGGAATTCCTTCATATGCTTTTGATGAGTTGTTTGGAATATTTAACCTAGGGGTGGGTGGCATTGTGGTTAAGGCTTGGGGTTTAAACCGCAAGGTCACGGGTTCAACTCCCTCCTCCCTATGCTAATCTCCTAGGTGAAGTACAGTTGGTTAGGAGGTTGGACCTCAAGTTGTCTAATCAACATTTGGTGTGGGTTCAATGCTCCCCTGCTGTGCGAAACCTGACTTAAGCGGAGCTTGTTTTAGGAGGTCAGGGCAAGTTCTCAAGTTATAGTCTCCTCACTCGGAACGGCTAACAGGACACCTTGGTGATCTCTGTAAGGGGCGTTGCTTTGGACCTGCGGGAGGGTAGGGAGGATTTTCTTGTAACCAAAAAAAAAAGAAAAAAAAGGCTTAATTAATCACATTTCTTGGACTAATAAAAAACAAATCACTAATTTTTTTAAAAAAAGTTTAATTAAACAAATGGGGTGTTATGTTTATACCAACAAAATGAGGTGTTATGTTTATGGAGTAATGCTATATGTACTAATTAATTTGCATACTAGTGTACAAACAGATAATGTAGTATCATTTGTATAGTTTTGGGTATTTGTAACTTGTGTAATAAATGTGGTCAATAATAATATCATAACACTAGTTAGTACACTAATGTGTACACTAATTGGTGCATGTAACACCACCGTATGTTTATGCTTAATTAAACTAATGGGGTGTTAAGCTTAATTAAGCAAATCACTAAATGAAGTGATCTGCTTTGAATTAAAGTGATTGGGTGTTATGTTCATAACCCACTAAATGGGGTGTTTTGTTTAACTAATGGGGTGTTAAACTAAGTAAGTTTGGAATTTCAAATTTATAAAATTATTTTTAAAATATACAACTAAACTCTAATTATAAAATTCATTTGAAAATTCAAACCAAACAGATAATCTATTTATATTTTGACCTCAATTTTATTTTATTTTAATTTTTTATAACAAATTAAATAAATTACATTTTAACCCATAATAAAAAAATAATATTTCTTTATGTTTTTTTAATATTTTTATCAAAAAATGTTACAGACTCCATAAATTTTAACAGAATACATATAAATTATAATTGTATTTTGATCTCAATAGTATTTACACCGTGCCTTTAGGCATGGGCATACAACCAAACTCTAATTATAAAATTCATTTGAAAATCCAAACCAAGCGGACCATCTATTTATATTTTGACATCAATTTTATTTTTTTATTTTTTTATAACAAATTAGATAAATTGCATTTTAACCCATAACAAAAATAATTTTTCTTTATATTTTTTAATATTTTTATCAAAAAATGTTACAGACTTCATAAATTTTAACATGATACATATAAATTAAAACTGTATTTTGATACAAACAGTATTTATACCATGTATTTAGGCACGTGCATACACTAGTCCTTTTGTAGTGTATAGATATTTCCATCTCTATATGCAGGATAGTTTAATATGTTTAAGCTTCCATTTAGTTTAATTTTATAATTACGATTTGAGTGTGGAATTATATTTTAAAAGATAAGTTTTTTATTTGAGTTTTGAAAAGAGAAAACTTATTTGGTTATGAGTTTTAAAAAGGATTTTGAGTTTTGAATTATATTTTGAAGTTATTTTGGGTTTATATTTTTTTAACTATTTAAAAAGTTTCTTAATTTTATTTTTTTGGGTAAATATTTTTATTATAAATATTTTTTTAATGTGTGCTGTATTTACTACATTTGTGCGCTGTATTTTTTAACAATTTTTAAAATTTTTAAAATTTTTTTGAAAAATGATTTTTTATTTTAAATATTTCCTTATTTTTATTTTAAATATTTTATTTTATTTTTTTAAACATTTTAATTTTTTTAAAATATTTTTTTTTTTAAATTTTAGAAATTTTTGGATCGCCCAGATATATATATATATATATATAAATCATAACAAATTATTTGATCAATACTTAAACAAAAAGGAGTAAATTACAAATACACCTCCTGACGTTTACTTAAAATATAGACTGTCATCTGTGATTTAGAAAATTACAAATACTCCCCCGTTAAAAAATTTTATTTAACAGAATTAACTAAACAAAATAAAATTCATAATTGTTTTCCTATATAATAATAAAGTTACCGAAATTATTAATTGAAACATATTTCTAATATCATTAAAAAGTGTTAATTGATTTCGTGATTTATTAATAAAAATAACGATTTATTATGAAATTTGAAACTTTAGGGGATGGAATGTAATTTTCAAAACCACAGAGGGTGATTCGTATTTTAATTAAATCTCAGGGGGTGTGTTTGTAATTTACCCTTAAAAAAATAACAAAATATTTTTTTTCAAAAATATAAAAAATATTTTTCTTCAAAATAAAAATAAAAAGGGTGAATTACACTAATAGTCCCTATAGTTTGGGGCTTGTTTTACTTTGGCCCCCGACTTTTCAATTGTGACACATTTGACCCTGAATTTTGAATCTTGTTCCAAATAAGGACAATTGAAGATATCATTAGATTTTTCAAGGATAAAATCGTCAATTTGATAAAATATAAACTAATTTGACAAAAATAAATATCAAACAAATATTTTTGAATTTTTAAAAATTATTTCTACCCACTAAAAATAAAATCATGTAAAATCAATAAATCTTTTAGACATTTTTTTTTTTACCAAATTAATTTTTATTTTGTGTTTGGATGATGATCATGTAAAATTAATTTAAAAAAATTAATCATGTAATTTTTATTAATTTTTATCAATTTTACACAATTTTATCATTTGGTGGATAAAAATAGTTTTTAAAAAATTAAAAATATTTTTTTGACATTTATTTTTGTCAAATTAGTTTATATTTTATTAAATTGACAATTTTGCTCTTGAAATTAAATAATGGTATCTTCAATTGTCCTTATTTGGAACAAGATTCAAAATTCATGGTCAAATGTGTCACAATTAAAAAGTCAAGAACCAAAGTGACATGAGTCCCAAACTATAAGGATTATTTGTGTAATTTGCCCAAATAAAAAATATTTTTTGAAAAAATTTTTCTGTTCGGTTTTCATGGTTGAGAAACTGATACAGACCATATGTTACTGTTCGATTTTATTGGTTTTTCCTGTTTAATGTAGAAGAGAAATTTACATGAGATTTTAAAGGGTTTATATTAGATTAGAGAATTTTATATTGAAAATAAATGAATAACATGCATTAAAATTGCTCTATAAATGTTTCTCCTTAGTTTTTATTGCAAAACTTATTATATAATTTATTATATAATGTTTAAGAAATCATAATATAAAAGTATTTAAATATAATATTCGGTCGGTTCTGTTTGTATTAGTATAAAAAATTTCAAAATCGAAACACACCATATATTATGAAAAACAGAATGAAAATTAAAATTTCAATCAATTTCGATCGGTCGACTCGATTTTCAATTTTTCTTACATCCCTAGTTGCAAGGGAAAATTATTTGGTGATTTTTAGATAAGTTCACATGGTGTCATAACTTCTATTTATTAGTTAAAACAGCGGGATTTCGTATTTTTATTTGGTCTTTGATAGACAATGTGACAATTGTCAAGTGATAAATACCGTAGAGTATTGCTCTAAAACTATTAAATAACCTCTCGGTTTGTGAGTATGCGCATATTGTTGTTGGGTCACATATTAAGTGATGATGGATGAATATTAATAAAATCAAATGAATATTTTTGATAAATCTATAAGGTTGGCCATTTTTAAGAGACAAAATATTGTGTTATTAAGTGAGGATATGTTTATAAAATGAGTGTAATTCAAATAACGATAAAGATATTTAATGTTTGGTAAGATAAGAAAAGATAAATTTAAAAATAAATATGTTCATTAAATGGTAGTGTCAATTGAAGATGAGTTTAGAGATACCAAGTTAAGAGTTGTATGATTACGGACACAAATAGTAGTGGAGAAAACTTAAAAAATTATGATAGTTCTAATGTATTATGTGGCATTGTTTACTTGATGTTATTAACAAATGAGAAATTATAAAAAATACTAAGTGAGTCATCAATTATTTTCTAATAACTTACTAATGGTGGGTCAATATTGTTTCATTTGTAAAATTGTCGCTATGATATTGGTTGGGAGTATCATGTGGACAATTTTACATGATACTTTGAAATTATTAAATAATTATGCAGAAGACTTAAATTGATATAAAATATACTAAAAAAAAAACATGGATTTATTTAATTAATTGAACATTTTAACCCTTGAAAAAATAAAATGGCAAACAGAATTTATGTAGACCCTACTCTTATTAAGACACAATGCTTAGTTTGATTTTCTTTGTAATTTATTATTATTATTTTTGTTTTCATTTACTTTAAATTTTTAGGTTTTTTTTTTTTTGGGTATGTACAATATATTTTAGGCAAGTAATTTTTAGGGATAATCTAAATCTCTTTTTTTTTTTTTTTTTTTTTAAAAAAAAGAAGGAATTATTTACATAGAGACCCCCTAAACTATTGAGAAGTATCACTTTGACCTCTAAATTATAAAAGCATACAAATAGATCTCCTAAACTATTGAGAGGTATCACTTTGCCTTCATAAATTATAAAAATGTACAAATATATCCCTATTTATTTGTTTCACTTTGGTTCCTTCCGTTTTTTTTTTTTTTTTTTATCAGCAAAAAAGGAACTTTATTGATGTAAAAACTAGTACAAGGTACAAATAAATTACACCAATAAAGAAAAGAGAAGTGCATGAGCATCACAATGAGCTAAATGATCTCAACTAGGTTGACACTACAAAGCCCATCCTATCATTTGCTAGCACCCCAAGTTGGTGAGGAACCAACGGGAGAGAAATAAACAAACCAAAACCAGCAGGAAGACATCATCTGATAGACATCATCAAACAGGACAGCAAGCTCAACTAGCATAACCTCACAGCAGCGTAAGACTGGAGCAAAATAGATCAAATCCTCTACCCAAACAAGACTGGGGCCAGAGGCACACAGCCATCCACCTGCAATTGACAGGGGCACACAGCCATCCACATAACACAGCAGCAGATCACTGCAGCAGCAATACAAACTGCATAAACCCGGTGCCAACTTCAAAGACTCCAGGAGTATAGCATAGACCCGCAGCAGACCTCCATGACACTCATAGCAGCCACCCGCCATCAGACTAGAAGCAACATCTCTACTCACGCAGCTAACACACAAAACAAAACAGAACAAGCATACTCCTCCAATCAAGCCAATTCAGGAGTATAGCAGACCCGCAGCAGACCTCCATGACACTCATAGCAGCCACCCGCCATCAGACTAGAAGCAACATCTCTACTCACGCAGCTAAGCAACCAATTCTGACCAGCCACCACCAATTCCTTCCGTTAACGATCTAATTTATACGTTTTTATAATTAAGAAATATTTGCAGGGTGGTTATCTCACGGCCATTGGGGCCCGCAAGTGCATCTTGATGCAAAGCATGTGGTTAGGCTTTGATGGTGATTCTAGTGTCTTTTTTTTTCACTATTCGATGGTAAAATGACCATTTATCACATTGATTTTTTTTTTTAAGCGATGAAAGTCAATTGTTTGCATCCATACCCTTAGAAGGCCGTCTTATCCCATCGAGTTTACTACCTGATTGACAAGTGAGATAGTAAACCTAACAAAATATAGGTTTTAGTTTTAGTTTTAGTTTTAGAATTATGATTTGAGCTTTTGAATTATATTTTGAATTTTGAGTTTTTGAGTTTTATTTTAAAAAATTTTGGGTTTATTTTTTTTAAATATTTAAAAATTTTCTTTATTTTATTTTTTAGGGTAGATATTTTTTATTGTAAATTTTTTTAAGGGTAAATTATAAATACACCCCCTGAGGTTTAATTAAAATATGAATCGCTCTCTGTAGTTTTGGAAATTACATTCCACCCCCTGAGGTGTCTAACTTCATAACAAATCTCCCATTTTATTAATAAATCATCAAGTCAATTAACAGTTTTAATGATGTTAGAAATATGTTTCAATTAATAATTTATGTAATTTTATTATTATATAGGAGAACAATTGTGAATTTCATTTTTTTAGTTAATTCTGTTAAATAAAAAATATTTACAATGAGGTATTTGTAATTTTTCAAACCACAGGGGACAATCTGTACTTTAAGCAAATCTGAAGGGGCATATTTATAATTTATCCTCTTTTTTTTAATGTGTATTGTATTTACTACATTTGTGCGCTTTTATGGTTCGATTTTGTCAATTTTGTTAGTTTGATGTAAATGAGAGCTTTATATGCGATTTTAAAGAATTTTATAAAAACTTAAAGAATTTTACATTAAAAATAAACAAAGAAGAAGCATGAAAATTGCTCTATAAATGTCTCAGTTTTTATCCAAAAACAAAAAGTGTAAAAAAAAATTAAAATATAATATTTGATCGGTTCGGTTTATATTGGTATAAAAAATTTCAAAACGGATATAGATCACAAGTTATTAAAAACAAACCGAAAATCAAATTTCAATCTATTTTGATCGGTCAATTCAGTTCCATCAATCTTTTCTTATGCCCCTGTGAATAATAGTATAGAAAATTACAATTCATAAAATAACTGTTTGATTTGTAAACTCAAGATTAATTAAATTAAATTAACAAAACGGCTGTAGTCTCAAATTAATTCTAGGTCTACAATCTATACTCCAAAATGTGCATCCTCACTTCAGAATCAAGGCACCGACCCACTATTCGTACCTGAAATATAAGAGTGAGCAAAAGAACGTGTCCACTAATATCTTAACCCTACATATATGCTTGTGTTTGCAACATAAAATATATTTTGTGGATTGTAACCTGTGAATTATATTTAAATCTAAATTTGTTAATTATGACATGTCGATTGAGACTGAACTATCTTAAAAGACTAACTATGGTCAAATTTATTATTATTATTATTGTTATTGTTGTTGTTCTTGTTATATTTGTGCATGATGCAATATTAACAATTGCAATTTGAAGAAGGAAATTGCCTAGAATAGTTGTGCAATTTATTAACCAGATGAGTAATTAATCTATCAACAACGTCAGAAAATATTTCTTTTTCTTTTTAATCTTAAGAGTAGTTTAATCTTAATTTTTAAGGGTAGAATAACTGTAATAAAATTTGTTGTATGATTATGGTAATATGTTGTGAGATATTTGTTGAATTTGTTGTATGATTATGGTAATATATTGTGAGATATTTTTATATAATATAATGTAATTTTCACAATAAAATTTTATTTAACAAACATTTTTTTTCCTAATCTTTTCTTTTCTTTTTCAGCTTTTTTCTGTGTGTTCAAAAATACCCACATTCATTTAAGTTCAATTGTAAAACTTTGTATTTATATTTCTTCATTAAGGTTTAAAAAGTGGGAGAAAATACTTAATTATGGCACACCCAAGACACTTTTCAATAAAATCCCAAACACTTTCACATATTTTCAAATATTTTTATACATTCTTAACCACTTGTTCCCAGCACATTGTAATTACCACAATTTGAGTTGTCATAAATATTTATTAAAACAATATTATCAACATATTTTAATAATTTAAAACTGTGATGTCCAAAAATTTGAAAAACTAATTAGGCGAAAGTCAATTTACCTAACCGTGATTTATTAAGTATGACATTCATTTCTTGCATCATCAACATCATGAATTTCCAAGATTGAGAAACATGAAATGAATAATTAGGAGTGCAAACGGTTTGATTCCATCGATGTAGAGAGAAAATTTAGTACTGAACCCAGCCTTTCAATTTTGATTATTGAAGAACCTACACAGACCATATGTTACGGTTCAATTTTGTTAATTTTATTAGTTTGATATAAATGTGAGCTTTAATGAGATTTTAAAAATTTTTATAAAAACTTACAAAATTTTACATTGAAAATAAATAACAAAGTATGAAAGTTGACAACATCAAACAATATACTAAATTTATTTTTTTAAAAGGCACATATAAGACATTTGATCATTTATTTGATAGAAAATTTGATATTCCTAACATTATTCTTTTTTAAAAGGCACATGCCCCTCTTCGTCTCATAGTGGCTCCGCTCCTCTGCTAGATAATGGAGTTCGCTCCTCTTCAGTTCACCATTGGACTGGTGGGTACTGTTGGGGCCGTTTTGGGTCCTAATTCGAGCTCATTTCAATGATTTAAACCGTTTAATGTGTAGAATCCGTGGAGTACTTTATTCTTGCAAACAATCACAGTAATCGGATATGGGCAGCCACTTGATCCGATCACATTTATGTCACAATTTATTTTGAAAATTATACTTGTTGACAAAAATGTAATTTAATAAAACTAGCGGCTGACACATGCATTGCGTGTGCAATTCATATAAGTCAACATAAAAATAAATAATAAAGAAATTAATATTATAATATATATATTGTCTAAGTAGTAAGAGTGTTCTTAATGAAATACAAGATTTTGGGTTCAAATCTTGCTCACGCCTTTGAATAATATTTTTTTATTTTAGGATAGAAAAATTTGTTACGTGACAGAAGAAGAAGTCATCACATAATTGAACACCAAGTCATATGCTCATATATATAATAGTATAGATATATATATATATATCAATATCCAATTAACTTAATTTTTTGTAAGGATGATATATTTGACAAATTCTACAAATTAAATGATTTGATTATCAAGATGTGACCATATTAGGGCCTACATCAGTACAACAATACCTTTTAGTCCAATAACGGACTGGAGTCCGATAATGGACTGGAGAGGAATCCGATCTTATATATTAATGACATGTGAGAGAGAGAGAGCTGTTGTTGGAAGTGTTAGGCTATGAGACAGTTCCACCTCAAGATTAATGCTACCATAATTTAAGCTGTTGATTTATGATTTACCCTGGAAGCTTCAAAGCGAGTGAATGGACGTTTTGAGTAAATATGACTGTTGGCTTTAACAACGCTTGTTTGTACATAAAATTATCTTTTGCAACAAATGTAAATGAGATTCCATGGGTAGACATTTTGGTCATGGAAGAAGCTGCTAGCAATAGTTGGGGGTAATCAAAAAAAATAAAATTAAAATTAAAAATAATAAATAATAAATGAAAGGGAGTGGAAAAGTGTGGGAAAAGTGCTAGGATGAGCATGGGAACGAAGATGTTGACAAAGGGGGGATTTTTATTTTTTATTTTTTTACTAAAATCATAATATTTAACATAATTCTAAAATTTAATTGGGTCATTTTATAATATACACTTTTTTTAGGCAGGATAGTAAAATTACCCAAGCCGATTATATTGATTCTAACCTGATTTTAATAAAAATTGTTTGGGAGAGCATTGATAAGATAAAGTAAGGTATAGAGGTAGATAAGTCAAAACTGTCAAGATTAGGGAAAAATAAGAAATGGTATTGTTAAAATAATTGAGTTTAAAGTCAAAAATTCGCGAAACCCAAAAAAATCCGGTCTGTTGCAATCCTTTGCAAGTTATGATCATTTGTTGTGGTATTAATATCATAACTAAACCACTTTGAGCCATAATTAAAAAAATAAAATAAAATACAATGAATCATAAGTAAATATCACTTGAGACATAACGATTTTTTTTCTTAATCATAATTAAAATAATAATCATAATAAATTATAACCATAATGACAATGAGTTATAACCAATATAAAAATGGGTCATAATTAAACACCACTTTAGGAACTAAAGTGTTCGATCATAATCAAAATAATAATAAGAATATGTCATAACTAAGTTATAACTAGGGGTGCAAAATCGACCCATCGGCCCACGCCCTATCAAAGCCTATTCGTGGTTCGAAGTGGCTTGGCCCGTCCAAGCCTGAGCCCAGTCCATGAACTTGGGCCTAGGCCATGTGTTTTGGGGCCCAATCTAACCTGAAGCCTCAGGCCCCTGGCCCGCTTCAAGGCCCAACCTAAGGCCCAACCCACCCGTCCTGCTCAAGACCCAATATCATTTTCAAGCTATTTTTGTCAACAAAAAAAAAATTTAAATTTGGCGAAAAAAAATAAAATAAATAGTCAGACCCGACCCAGGCCCGCCCAAGATCGAGCCCAGGCCCAGTGTCTCAGCTTGAGGCCTGAATACTATATGAGCCTGGGCTTGGACTTAGGTCGACATATTGTCCGAGTGGGGCGGCCCGACCTGATTTTTGGCAAGAGCTTGCTAGGCCCGACGGTGGGCCGGACCAAATTTATACCTCTAATTATAACCAATAATGTACAAATAATAATAAAAAAAAACTACAAAAATTATAATTGCACATATGGTACATCTCCTTTTTAAGATGCCCATATTGGTATTATAGAGTTTTTCAACTTAAAGTCATTTTGAATTTATTTTTGTGTATATGTTATTTTGTAAACAAAGTTACTAAAACTGGCAATTTGAGCCAATTTGAGCCACAGTTTTTGAGCTACCAACCATTTTCCTTTGTAAAATCATATTTTAAAGTATAATTTTAAGTCGTGTCTTTTATTTCAATTAGTTTAGGAAAATTTTCAAAGAATGACATGGAGAATATGTTGATTTATGATTTATGAGAAAGTGGGAATTTTTATTTTTATTTTTATTTTTTTCCAAATTCACAACATTTTATGTATTTTTAAACCTTAAAATTGTTTTGAATTTATTTTTTAAATTCATAGTATTTCATAAAATTGTAGTTTTTTAAAAAAACAACCTTAAAACATTGTGTTTTTTTACTTCAATTAGTTTATTAAAAGTATTTTGAAATTTTGTTTTATTGAATTTTTTTCTTTTTTTCGTTAAATCGTGTTTTGAAAGTAAATTAATTTTATATGGAATTGAAAAATAAGTTAAATTTTTTGTAAATTTTAAAAAAGAATTTTGAAAAAGTATTAGAATAATGATTCATCTCCCTAATTCCATCCCCAACGATGTGGAATTAGGAACGTTAAAGGTGAAAGAGAGAGGAGTGTGTGAGCGCTTCATATGAGGATGAGCCATGTCATTAGGAACTAGTTTGTTTGCTACTATAACAGTCCGGACTGGACTAACCATGATGAACCATGAATGAATATCATATTTGTTTTGTTTATGGAGGTCCGAATTCGTAGTCCGAAGGTACTATGAAAGGCCTTGGGCTAGCGGATTAGGAGTCTGGATGAGGAGATGGTATTAGAAAATAGTCTATTCGGCTTAGGGTGTTACCTGTCGTCCGGGAAACGTTCGGCTCGATATTAGGCTAGTCAACTGGCCAAGTGCAATTTTTTTATTTTTTATTTTTATTTTTTACATGTTGGGCAACACATTTTGAAATAATGTTATTTAATAAATTGAGTTTTTTGTTAAGTAAAAATCATGGTTTTTATTTGTTTTATATAAAAATAATTTAACAATCCTCACACTACCAACTATGATCAAAATAAATATAATTTTATTTAATCTTTTCGCTATCAATCCTTTCACTAACAATCCCTAACTATCAATCATTTCTATTCTACCACTGAAATAAAATAGGCCTAGAGGTGAAATTAAAGAGATAAAATTGAGAGATGTAGCATCACTCAAAATATTAATATTATTAAAAAAAAAAAATTTGAAAAAAGGGTCGAAAGTGAGATTGGACAAAAGAGGTCGGAGTGGAATATGACGATAAGAAAAGAAAAATGAAAGGGAAATGCTCCCGGTCGCAATGTATATCGTATATAATATTATTATAAAATTATATAAATTTTTATGAATTTATATAAATATTTTATAAAAAATATGTAAGTTGAATATAAATTCATATAATTATATTCATAAAAGTAAGTTTTCATGAACTTATATAAATTTGTATTTAATTTATGTATTTTTTTTTTTTTTTTTGAGATTATTTGTGTAAGTTTGTAAAAATTTATATAATTTTATGATAGAATTATATATACTGTGTATTACACGCGCTGGAGAATTTTCCAAATGAAAGAAGTGCAGATAGGGTTAAAGGGGGTGAGGCATACATGATGCTGCCGAGAAGGTTTGAATGCACAAGCACAAAAAAAAAATAAATAAATAAATAATGATAATAAAAAATTGGGTCAAGTCAAGTAACTATTTTTATTGTTATTTCTTTAGGATAAATTATATTGTACCTCCACTGATAAATGGGATAAATATAACTGGTTCTGTTAAATTTGAAAAAAAAAAAAAGAAAAAAAAAAAAGAAAGAAAATTTTGTTTGAGACTCTTAACAAAAGATGTGTTGATAAAACGATAAACCTCTCTTGATTTGATAAAAAATTTAATTCTTCATTCATTTGATATCGATTTGATAAAATAATTGGAGTTGAGTTTGAATGCGCTTTTCATCAAATTTAAATTTGATAAAACATTTAATGAAATATTAGATTTGGCCTTAATTATTGACTAATATCATTTTACTCATTCGAATAGAATAATAATACGTACAATCTAATATTTATAATTTATAAATGTGAATTTGATCAATCTAACTAGGGAAATTCACATTTATAAATTAACATTAAATTTTGGGTGATTATTGAATGGATGATTATTGAATGAATTAACATTAAATTCACATTTATACGCATAACAAATGGGTGATTATAGTCTTTGAGGAGCTAGTTAGATTTTGTGCTTGTGAGTCAAACATATGCTTCTCCAGCCCTAACCCGAACTAAGCTCCATTTGAGTTAATGAAAAATTATTTAATGTTCATAAAAATAATTTAATTTATTAATTTCTTAATATCCTATTTGATTAAAAAAATTTAAAAATAGCACAAAAATAAAAGAAGATGAGAAATTAGGAAAGCTACAAGTCAAGAAAAATTATCATATTCATATATCATGTGATGTGTTATTACTGTATTAATTTAATAGGTTACAGTGAAATCACATAGACATGACCAAAATAGCCATGTTTGATTTTGTTTTGAGATATTATTTCGAAAATAATTTTCTAGACAAAGTTCAAAAAATTTGAAATCTTGTTTAGTTATATATCTTGAAAATAGTTTTGGAGTTTATGATAGATTTCATGCAACACAAATCCGTGATTTGAGATTTTATTTTTTTGGGCAATTTAATAAATAAATAAATAAATAAATCTCTAGAGTTTCGCGTATTTTTCAATTTAAACCTCAAGGTTTCAATTTTAACAATTAAAACCTGATGTTACTTCCGTGTCACAATTTATTCCCTCTATCCATCTCAATCTAATGAGTTAACAGAGACCTCTATTTTCAGCAGTAGAATTGTTAGATTTAAACCTATATGTTCAAACCTTTGTAACTCCCTCGTCGTAATTCCATTTTGCCTAATTTTTATGTCGTTGGATTTACCCCATGGCCTTGTTTTCATTCCATCCCTCATACGTTTTGTTCCACCTCTTTTGTGTGCCATCAGAACTCTGAAAATTGACCAAAAATAAGATTTTTTTTTTCTTTTTCTTCCTCTATTTTCATCTCCATGCTTCTTCCTTCCTCATTCATTTCCACAATTATTCTCTCTTTTCTTCTTCCTTCATGGCCGTTTCATCGAGCTCGTGGTGGCCATCGAACCTTCAACGGTGGAGAGAGAGAGAGAGAGAGGGAGAGAGGTCTTATTTTTGGCCAATTTCTAGAGAGAAGTGGAACAAGGCGTAACAGAGATGAAATGAAAATTAGGACATACAATGAATCTAACGATGCAAAAGTGAAGTGAAACAGAGTTACGTTAAAAAAGATATAAGGATTTGAATGTAGGTTTGAATCTAAAAATTCAACTGTTGAAAATGGAGGTCTCCGTTAGTTCATCAAACAGAGATGGCCGAAGGGGGTCAATTGTGACACAGAAATAACATCAGGATTTTAATTGTTAAAATTGAAACCCTGATATTTAAATTAAAAAACACGCGAAACCCTGAATTTTTATTTATTTATTTTAATTTGCCCATTTTTTTTTTTAATTTAATAAGTGAGTGTGAGAGAAAAAGTGATTGAAAATAAAAAAAAAATAAAAAATAAAAAAAGAGAAAAATTGATTGATTGATGTGTAGTAGAGAAAAATGATTTTGGAATTTTTTTCTCCAAAAACATGTTTTGAGAGACAAACCAAATATGTCCAATATGCTTTAAAAAATGTCATTATTTATATGCTAAACTATACTGCTCTTCTTTGAAATTCAAAGCATTTCAAAGAAAATATAATTAGTCTCATAATTTTAACATAATTATATTTATCTCACGCTAAAGGTATCAGAGCTAAAACAGATACTGTGAAAAGACAAAAATAAAAAAATATATATACATTTCAATATAAAAAAGATACTACCATTCTTCGATTCATACAAATAATAAATTATTAATGAAAAATAAGTTAGATGTTACTTGAATTAAAATTTTGAAAATTCAATATAATTATACCAAAATTATAACGCTTCTAAAAATATCATAGTAATTTATCCCCTTTTTTTTTTTTTGGCTCCATTAAGAAATGGGATATTTTTAATGAGAAGCTGACCCATCTTAATGGATAATTTTAATTAGGAATTTTGTTACACATTTAAATAAAATAAAAATAAAAAAACAGAGCAGAAAAAAATCAAAAGTAGAACTTGAACACCTGGCTAGGGGAAAATTTACCGTATGCTTCCTCACTTAGATGAGAAAATAGACAGAATATTGGATCCCTTCAGTCTGTAAGAAATAAGCTGATGGAAGCAAGAACATTGACAATCAACCTGATACAAACATACTGATAAATTTACTCCTTTTTTATAAAAACACTTTTATTATTAGATCTTAAATTATTTTCTTTAAAATTCAAATGTGATTATGTGCTAAATGATGAACACATGCCTCTCCTAAAGATCCAAAGCATGAAAGAAATAATATAATATGTTTGAATGTGTGCCTGACACATATAAGTGTCCGATGAGTGCTCTTTGTCAGTACTGCTTTATATGTATATCACATTGGAAGCCACACCAACATGTTTCCACAAAATCTGATGGCAACCCATCTATTCTTGAGTAGTAGTCAGTCCTAGTATATTCATCATGGTTGCATAGGAAGTACTCACCTGCACTCATCTCGTACGCTGACAAATCAATGGCATTCTGCGGACAAGGATAGGTTGTGTTGTGCGCGGTAACTTTCTCTTCTTGTTCATCGTACACAATCCGAATTCCAAACTCCTTCAACTGATATTGTTCTTCCATGTTCACTGAGATAGTCACTTCATCACCACCGTTCATTAGTTGATCCGCAATCTTCCAGTCACTTAACCATATCATATCTTTGCCTTCGTCTGCTATGCCTGTGAACGCTGGCCGATAGGTCCATTTCAAACCCTTGGTCTTGTTATTGACTCTAATACATTCATACATCCACTTTGATTTCATATAATCCGAGTTAAGTGCATAGGAAACGCACACTTTCAGGCCCCGGACCTTAACACTAGGAGGTGAAGGCACATTAAAAGATATTGAGGACCCCGTATTCTTAATGCTGAACCAACCTGGAACTTCATTCCTGGGAATAAATATGCTATATATGCCACATTCATAGAGTCCCTGTTTGATAGAATTCAAAATTATATTAATGATAATGAAACACATATGAGAGAACATTCATAGAGTCCCTGTTTAATAAAATCCAGAGTTAAATTAGTGACACAAATATGAGAGAACATTCATAGCCTTTGTTTAATAGAATTCACAGTTATTTACAGTTAGGCAAATTATTGGGCCAAATCGGTTCGACAAAAAAGGCTTAATTTGCTTTTGTTTGTAAAAAACAAAATAAAAAATAAAAAATAAAAAATTATTTTAAAGTTATTAAATATCACACATCACTACAATGAGATCATCGTAACATTCAAATCTATAGAACTCAAACAATAAAAAATAAAATAAACTACACATGATAAAACAAAACGCTTTCTTAGATTTAATTGTAAAACAAACAAAGAGTCAATCTGTCCCTCTTCTAGTTAATGGTGTGTCGAGTTTCTTGGGAGAAGAAAGAGAAACATTTAGAGCATCTATATAATTTTAAAGGGAGAAAATTGACAACATAAAACATTATACTAAAAAATATTTTTTTTAAAGTTGAGGGGGTACGTGCCCTCTTGGTCTCATAGTGGCTCCGCTGCTAGCTATATTAATGACACATGAGAGAGAGAGAGAGAGAGAGAGAGAGAGAGAGAGCACCTGGAGTACTGGAGTTTTTGTTTTTGTAAGCGTTAGGTTATTGAACAGTTCCACCTCAAAACTTCCCATAGATTCCAACTGAGCCAAGCCCAAACTCTATCATTTCTGAATAAAAATTTCCGATGGGTTCCAACTTGAACAATTCCTGAACAAGAACTAGTTTTACACAGCCATATGAGCTCAGCATTAGTGAATTCAACAGGTTTGGTAGATTTGTTGCCATTTGCAGTGATTTGCATCTATATTGACAATGCTTGTAAAGTCATCGGAAGCTCTGGTAGTGTGCGGAGCCTTGTGCAGCGCTCTAAATCAAGTTGTTTGAGCACGCTAAGATTTCTTATGCTCACCGGAAGGGCATGCTATGTATATCCCTAGGAAATGAATCATCAGATATACCGCAATCTGCACGGCTTAGCCATACTAAAAAGCTTGGTAAAGAACTCACCACCCATGGCACTAATAGTTTACTCAGTAGTTAGAAACAGTTGTTTGATCAAGTGTAGGGGTAATTTATGAAACCTTCTTTGTTGTTCTTATCATCTTCTTCTTATTCATTTCTTGTTCACTTCTTGTGTTCTTTTGTAGCTCTCCTGACAAGGTATTTCCCCCATAAAAAGCATTCTCTCTCTCTCTCTCTAAAAACCTCCTTCCCCGGCCTCGTTTTGGGCCGGCCGGCCGTCGCCTTTGGCTATGGCGGTCGGCTGGCCTAGCTCCTTCCGGCCTCTTTTTGGCCTAGCTCTTTCCGCATGTTAGTTTCTTTCTTTCAATAAATGTGAGTCCCCCATTTTCCCCACCTAGGTGTTCGGCGTTGCTGCGGTAGAGTTTTTTGGTGGTGTGTCGGGGACCGTTACAGCTGTCTCTTCAAGGGTCGTCCTGGATTTTCATTCGAGCGCTCTCTTGCAAGTAGGAGCTTGAGGGGTGAACTCCGGTTCAGATTGGTGGAGTAGTTTGATGCTATGTTTGGGCGGTAACATGGGTGTCGTTGGCGATTCAGTTCTGTCTGGTTTTCACTCGAGCGTTCCTCTTCGAGTGAGAGTTTGAGGGGTGAACTTCTTCCATTGTTTTGGAGGTGTCCCAGAGGGTGGTCGGTGTTCGGTGGGTGTGTGGTTCCGTGGGGTGAGTATGGTGAAGAACTATCACCACCACTGATGAGGAGTTTGGCATTGCAGCAAATGTTGGAGCTGCGCTGTCAAGTTTAGCAGGGGTGTTGCAGCGGCAGGGTTGGTGTCTTGGTCGGAATAACAGCATAGGTGTGGGATTGGATGTGGCAGCAGCTGAGGCGTGTGTGTGGGCAGATTAGCAGGGGATAGGTGAGGGCCTCGGTATAGCAGCATAGGTGAGGGCCTGGGGAGTTGTAGATGAAGCATAGGCGTGGTTGGTGTGGGCTGAGGTGAGGTGTAGCAGCGTCGGTGTGGGCTGCAGCAGAGGCGTGGTGTGTGCTTGAGGAGTTGTAGCAGCATAGGTGTTAGGTGTTTTTTGGGTGTTGATCAGTGGTGTTTGGTGGGTTTGGCAGTGTTCGGTGGGTATGTGGATCAGTGGTGTTTGGCGGTGTTCGGTGGATCCGCGGTGATGAACTAGTAGTAGACCTGGGGGGAGTTGCAGCAGGGGTGGTTTTCTTGTCGGCAGTGGGTGGTGTTCCCGGCAGCTCCAGCAGGTGGGTGTTGTTCCCGGCGGTGGCTTTGGAGTATCCTCGGCAGAGGCGTGCCTGTTGGTGGCGTGGGCAGCAGATTAGGTGTTGCAGCAGCCTAGGTAGCAGCAGTGGCGTGATGCAGCAAAGGCGTGTTGGGTTAGGCTTCAGCAGAGGCGTGCTGGGTTAGGCTTCAGCAGAGGCGTGTTGGGAGTGTAGCTGCAGAGGTGTTGGGTGGTGTTCCCGGTGTTGGTTTAGTTTATTGTTTAGTTTATGTTGGGCGTTGGGTTAGTTCATTTGGTTTGGTTTGGGTGTTTTGGTGGGTTGATTCTGTGGGGATTCATGTATTTTAATTCTCTAGTTAAGTTCTTCTTAACTTTTTGTTTAAAAAAAAAAACCGAGAGGCTTAGGGGTTGGTTGTATGGATGCGAGTAGCAGTAGTAGGGGTATTTTTATACCTCCGAATCTCTCTCAATGCATGTCTTCTTCCTGTACCTTTAATTTCATGCTATTTAATGAAATTTTTCTTTGCTGATCAAAAAAAAAAAAAAAAGCTTGGTAAAGAAGCCAGTGAAAATTCTAGGCTTTTAGTAGGTTTTGACATCAAAGACTTGATTACTCCATGCCATGATTTAACCTTTCCTGTGGTTGAGGATAGCAGATTTACTCCATCTGCTTCAAACTCTCTCAAAGACTCCATCTTGCACAAATCTGTAGGCAACTCATCAAGCTTCGAGCAACTGAAAGATTGAGTTTTTCAAGGGTATTAAGCTGACAAATTTTCCTTAGAATTTTCCCAAGATTTTTGCAGCCTTTTAGATTCAACAATACTAGTCTCCCTAGTTCCACAATGGATTCATGGACCTCGACCAAATTGATACAATCTTTAAGAATCAACCTCTCAAGATTAGGGAGCTTTGAAAAGTCAGGTGAACTGGTAAGGTCATAGGAACGAGAGAGATTGAGGATCTTCAGTAGTTTGAGCAACTGCCATAAAAAAACTTGTATATTAGTATGCCCTATTATTAGACAGTAATCAACATAATCCCAAAATAAAGTTCTTTTAAAAAAAAAAAGGAAGTAAGATAAAAGAAAAGAAAAACTAATCAAACCTTGGTTCCCTTCCAAAATTGTCGCAAGGTGCTATGGGGCAAGTCCAGAACAACCATGTTCTCTAGAGGAAAATCATTAGGCATAAATGTTAAAGGGAATCCATGCCAACACAGCCATCTTAACTTCTTAGGAAATTCATCATAGCCTCCGCTGAGTGGTACATCATAAAGCTGGAGTATTCGTAATTTGAGCATCGGTGAAAACGCATCAGTTTCTAAAACTGCTTCATCTGACTCCATTAAGAAAGAATTTGTGGGAAGCCAAGACAAGAAGCCTAGGCGACGTCGCTTCGATGAACTGCCTTCAAAAATCATTGTCGATTTCCCAGGAAAATCTTCAAAATGGTGTTGTGCATTATTTGCATGCTTGGTTCGCATATCTTCCTTCAGTTATGGCAAGTCGAGGATTAGGCCTTCAATTGTTTTTGTTTCCTTTTTCCGCTTGACAATATCTGAAAGAAGTTGTTTTTGCAGACAAACCAAACCTCTGGGTTGTTTTGAAATATTTGCAAGAAAACTGCTGCCATCAAATCTTTCAAAGTTTTGGTTATAAGCAGTTTTTGCAATGGTTGTCTTACCTATTCCACCCATCCCATAAATCACCATTATGCCAATATTGTTTGCAGCCACAGGTTAATGTCTTTTACATGAGAATCTATTCCAGTTGGGCATGGGGTAACACTCAAAATTGTGCAATGCATTTTATTTGCAATCTCTTCAACAATTATCTTGATAAACTTTGACTCATACCTGCAAATTGTGTTGGCGGAAAAAAAGCCAAAGAAAGTATGTCAGGAACAAAGCTTTAAGAGGTGGTATTGACACCTCAAAGTGAGAGTAATAAAAAATGCATCAGGGCTTTCATTTTTGGGTGACACTCCCTAAAAGCTTGCGCATCACAGTTTGAGGTGTGCGCCTCATGTGCGTGTTGTATGCCTCTTGCGCATAAGCATATGAGGAGTATGGATATGGAGAGCTTGTTTTGCGGAGTTGTTAAATTTTGTCTAATACATGATTTTTTTTTAATATATAAAAAATGAGGGTAAATTACAAACACACCCCGTGAGATTTGATTAAAATACAAATTGCCTCCTGTAGTTTTGAAAATTACATTCCACCCCATGAGATTTCTAATTTCATAACAAATCATCCATTTAATTAATAAATCATCAAATCAATTAATAGTTTTTAATGATATTAGAAATATGTTTCAATTAACAATTTAGGTAATTTTATTATTGTCTAGGAGAGCAATTACGAATTTTATTTTTTTAATTAATTCTATTAAATAAATTTTTTTAACAATGGGGTATTTGTAATATTTCAAACCACGGAGAGCAATTTGTACTTTAAGCAAACCTCAAGGGGTGCATCTGTAATTTACCCAAAAAATTAAAATAAAATAAAATAAGAATTTTTTTTTTTTTTTTTTTGTAGCCACATTCAATGGGGAAATCAAGTAGATTCTTTTTTTTTTTTTTTTTTTTTTGATATATATATAATCAACTTTATTAGAATAGCATCAAGATGATGCAAAAGAATACAAGAAGAAACCTCAATAGGGAAATCAAGTAGATTATTTCCAACCAAGGATTTGATTCCTTGGTTTCATGTTTCCATTGAGTCCAATATATACATTGAGTGTGAATGAGACACGTCGTGAGAAGAGTGGATTTGTTAAATAACAACTATTCAGGCATAATTTCAAATCCTCGTATTTTGGTAATCAAATTCATGTGCAGATTTGGCTGGCTTAAAAATATATATGCTGTATGGTCATCTAAACAAGGCTTGAGGGTTTTAGGCCCAGATTTCCAATCTTCTTCATTTGAAATCCTTAAATCCAAATGGAGCCTAAATGTCTTCATCTTTGTGGATTTCAGAGCAAGTATTAATGCTCTATTTGGTTCACTGGAATGACTTGGAATGGAATGGAATCATCATTCCTTAGGCTCTCTTATGGAATGGCCATTTCCTTAGAATGATGAATGATGATTCCATATCTAATATATTTTGTCATTATTTTTTTAGTCAACCAAACATGAGAATGAACATTTTGATGGAACAATCATTCCATTCCGCTTTATTCCACTGAACCAAACACTATCTAAGAGTACATATGGAATGGACAAAGATTAGTAGAAGCACCCCAGCAGTAGTGGAGGCATTTTGTTCCATTAAACACATTATGAAGAGCGGTAAAGTCCCTTAGTTATGGTATGTGAATTCCGGCACCTAGAGAGAGGTATTGTATAGAGAAGTATTGGTATAGATTGAATTTATTGATTCAGAACAAGTAAAATTATGTCTTAATTTGATTAACGATATAGCCTTGGATAGAGGCGAATAGAGAAGAAGGATCACGTAGTTGACCCATTTGATGGGAGTAAAGGTTGGGTTTGGTTTAGAACAAGTAGAATTATGTAAACAAAATTGATGTAACAGAATTTTCACACACTATGATATGGCTCATTTTGAAGTAAAAAAATAAACAAATAATAATAATAAATAAATAAATAAAACCCAAGTCAAGGAATTTCTGAAGAAGAAATTACTCATCAGCTTGATTCTGTAACACCAACCCTGCCAGATCTGCAACTTCTCTAAGTGCTTCCCTCCACTCTTCAATCTTCCCATACTCACAATCCTCAAATTGAGCTTTGTGTCTCTCAAATGCCTCTCCAACAACCCCACTTTGCTTCCTAACTTGTGATGGATCCAAATCATAGAAAACTGGCAAAACCACATATTTAGACCCTCTCTTGCGTTCGAGAATCAAGACAAGCTCATCAAGACACGATCTCGAACAAACATAATCTTTCGAGAAGACGATTATGGAGCTCCTAGATTCTTCAATTGCTCTCTCAAACACTAACTTAACATCTTCATCTCTCTCAATTTCATCATCATTTCAACCCTAAAAGTTTGAAAACCAGCACCGACTAGAGCTGTGTAGAGGTGATCGGAAAAGGTCCAGCGGGTGTAAGAAGCTCGACTCAAGAGGACATGGTTAGCAAAGCGAGACCTAGAAGAAGTGGCTTCTTGGGATCTTAGAGAAGCCATTAATGGGGGAGCTTCTATTTACATACACTAAATACCCTCTTTACACACATTCAATGATATTTAATTTTATTACAATTTTATCTTTAAACAAAATTACTATTTTAGACATTTACTCATTTCAAAAGTCTCAATGCACACACATCCATCACGTTAAAGCTAAAGTGAGCATCATAGAGTCGAAGTTAGTCATCCATCAAGTTGGACTCACCTTCACAGAGCATCACTTATTCTTCATTGGATATCCAAATGAGCATCACTTTTTTTTTTTCCAGCGTCATTCGGATAACCAGGGTTGGATTGTATTATTTGGTTCGGAAATCTACAACCGAAATAATTATTTACTTTCGGAAGTTGTTGTCCGAACAAATTTATTAATTTCAGAACTTGTCCGCACAAAGTATTTAAATTCGGAAGTTGTTTTCCGAACAAAGTTAACATGTACAACATTCAACTTCCGAAATTTTTAAAAAAATTCGGACAACTACTTCCGAATGCAGTAAATTTTTTTTTTCCCATTTTATATTCCAAATTTGCAAATTGAACTAAATTTACAGTTTCAAATTGCAAATTTATGTTTATAATGCCATTAAAAATTTGTAATGTTATACAAAATGTAAATGTTTAAAAATTTGTAATGTCAATTCACATGGATTTTATTGATTCACATGGATTTTAATATTAGTAAATGTTTAAAAATTTGTAATGTCAATTCACATGTTTAAAAATGTTTAAAATTTTGTAATGTCAATTCATATGGATAAAAATTTGTAATATTAGTAAATGTTTAAAAATTTGTAATGTCAATTCACATGGATTTTATGTTTTGAATTGCTCACCAAATGTAAATGTTTGATAATAAGAAAATATCACTTACAAAATCAATGACCACTGTTACCATTCCATTCTAAAAATAAAATGTCATTACAATGTCATTACAATACCATTGTTCCCATTCCATTGTAATAAGAAAAATGTTAACCACTGTTACCATTACAATAATATCATCTTACAAAAATCACCAAAACAAATTCATTAACACGCAAATAACATGTCACGAATCAGCTGTATGCCTATGCCTACGCCTATGCCTACGACTATATGTCAATGTCGAAGATGGAAAGCGACCTCCAGCAGAACTAGGTCCAGCTTCGTCAATGTGCTGACCTTCAAGAACATGTGTCATACTCTCGATAGCCTGGTAAAGTCGATAAGGATGGCGAATCCCCTCCTGATAACTAGCGTCAATAATAGGATGTGAAATCTGCAGTGCATGTGCAATACGTTGCATTAGAAAAGAATATCACATTTTAGGGAACATATCAGAAAAAAAAAAAAAAGAAAAAAAAAAAAAAAGAGTAAGTTACATATGCATAAGAGAGGATAATAGATTACATCTGCATGTTCGCTGAAATCCTGATGGTCATGGACACGCGGTTCATCAGTGTGCTCGACATATAGGTGCGTGATATTCTTATACCAATCCATGTAACCCAGTACACATTGCCAAGGCTGACGAACTGGTGTGCTCCTCCATTGCTCAGATAACACGTGGTTATCCCAAGCCTTTCAGATCCTATCCAAGTATCAGACATGGCGTATATCGCTTGAATATGTTGCCTCGTGCACCATGACTGGGAGCTAGCGGTGCATCTGGGATGGTTTGAACCCTGCCAAACTGCCTCAAAACTCTATCTGGATGATAGGGTTCGACAACGTCTAAGCACTTTAAGCATCCATGGTAGAACGTAACCGGGTTATATGGATGCCGGTCTCTACAGCTGTGGTATGGATCCCAAATAACCTATAAACGTAAAGTGTTTTTGCATTAAAGTACATAAAGGGTAAGATAAATGGAAGTGTTAAAATTATCGCAGGATGAGTAAACTTACATCAGTAGCTACTAAACTGTCAAGCTTGGCTTGAAAAGATTTCAAATGGTCAATGGTGGAACCTGCCTCTCTCCTAGATGTCCAATGGTACACGTGTGGCATGTCTTCATTGTAGCCCATGTTCTGATGAGGTCAGAATACTTGGAAGTGCTCATAAATCCACTCCTCCAAAAGAATCATATAACCACCCATCTGCTTAACCCCAGACTGGCTAGCAAACCCTAACTGTCTATATAAAAATGCTAATGCAGCAACACCCCAGGCATAAGTATGTATGGATCCCAAATCCATCAACAAGCCGAGGTAAACAACGGGAACCCTGCCGCCACTCTTGTCACTGAAGAGTGTACATCCCAACAGAAACAACAAATAAGCTCTTGCAGCGCACTGTATAGCCTCCTCGGGGTCTGAATCTGTGACACCAGCAAACTGACTTCGCAACCATTCAAGCCTGACTGAATTGCCACCAGCAGAAGAAACCTCTTCATGTGCTGCACGTTCAGTAATCCCCAAGCCATAAACGAGTAATGTAACTCCATGATGATCTGTCACATCTGGTATGCTGACTGATTTGCCTACAATGGGAAGGCCAAGAATAGTGCCAACATCATCCAGGGTCAAGGTCATCTCACCAACTGTCATGTGAAATGTGTTCGTCTCAGGTTGCCATCTCTCAACAAAACTGGAGATTAGAAGCTTGTTGACGAACCGATAAGTGCAACGAGCTAACTGTGATACCTGCATCGCTTCAATAATGGCTTTGAATCTGGTGTTGTTCTCTACTAACCACCATGGCCATGCAAGGATCTTGGAAAAGTGATTATGACACTTTAGAGGCCCTCGTTCCTACAACACAAATGATATCTCATTACAAACTACCATACAACACACACACACAAAAAAAAAAAAAAAAAACTCATATACAAATGAATTTCAGTTTTACTGAGGAATGTTTACCTCCCCGTGCCAAATAGCTGCAGCCACATGACTATTGAAACTCCGCAGTATTGACGAATCAGTTGGTCCACCTGGAAAAGCATGAGTAAGGTACTCTTCCTGGACAAGAGGAGAATCAGGTAAAGAGGTATCCTCCACAGCAATGTCAGGCATATCATAGCCTTTAACTCGTCTTTGGCTTCGGCCCCCCACTTTGACTGGCACTGGGAATATCATATTCTACCGAAACTGGATCATGACCTCGACCACGACCTTGACCTCGTCCTCGTCCACGCCCTCATCCCCGTTCATGGTCTACATCCAATTCACGACGTCGTCTATTTGAAGCAGTAGGTGGGACACGTTGTTGATATTCAGAATCCATATTATCTGCAAAAAATACTAAGTGTGTGTAAATAAACAGAGTGTGTGTAATTACAGAGAGTGTGTGTAAAATTAATGAGAGTGTTTTAAATTATAAGTGTGTGTAATGAGTGTGTGTGTAAAATTAATGAGAGTGTGTGTAAATAATAAGTGTTTTAAATTATAACGAGAGAGTGTGTGTAAAATTAATGAGAGTGTGTGTAAATAATAAGTGTTTTAAATTATAATGAGGGAGTGTGTGTAAAATTAATGAGAGTGTGTGTAATGAGTGTGTGTGTAAATAATAAGTGTTTTAAATTATAGTAAGTGTTATAATTAAGTGTTATAATTAAGTGTTTTAATTAAGAAGGAAAAAAAAAAAACTTGTTCGGAAGTTCACAACCGAAAATATCTATTCTGTTCGGAAGTTGTTGTCCGAAATAAAAACATAATTTCGGAGGTTGACTGTTGTCTAAATTCAATTTTTTCGGAAGTTGACTATCGAATGAATGTAAAACTTTCGGAAATCTACTAATGAAAATATTGAATTTTTTCGGATTCCTACGTCCGAATACATTGTTATGTTTCGGATAACCAATTCCGAACGACGGTTTCAAATCACAAACTCTACATTCCAACTGAAAACCTCTACATTATAGATGAAAATAAGGATTGAATAGGAATGATGATTCAAAAGTAAACTCACCTAATGAGGATTGAAAATCTGATAGAATGCTTCAATGGGATGCTGCTTCGTGGATGAAATGCTTCAATATATTTGCACACCTGGGTTGCACACGGTAAGGAGATGGAATGCTTCAATGTGTTTGCAGATGTGCTTCAATGCTTCAATAGGTGCCTCAGTAGTGATGGAATGCTTCAAGGTTGAAGATGTGCTTCAGATTCAATAGGTTTGTGTATTTGGGGTCGGGTGTGTGTGTGTGTGTGTGTGTGTGTGTGTGTACGAGGGTACATTTGGAACTCACCGTGTGTGTAGTGAGGAAATTAATTAGGAATTAATTTTTTTGGTGTGTGTTTTGAGAAGGATGTGCAAAGAGGGGATTAGGTGTGTGTATATAGAAGCTCCCCATTAATGGACAAAGCTTTGAAGTGTAATTGGAAACGTATAATTAAAAGATGAGAAAAGTTAGGATCATGAAAAGTTTCATGAGAATGATTATGAAATATTTATGATCCTTGAATTATTTTGATTAGTGTGTGTCACTTTATTTTAAGTATAATTCAAGAATCATAAATCTTTCATGATCATTTTCATAAAACTTTTTCATAATACCTAGCATTGCTCTTAAAAAAATCGCTTGTCTTTGCAAATTTGAACTGTGAACAAACTCCAAAGTGAGAATATAAATATCAGACCCAGTTCGAATTGCCACTCTAATTAGCAAATTAATAAACCTATGAGCACTTTTATAATTTTAGGAGTTTTGAATTTGTATAGTTTGGATAATGTACAGGTTTATAATTTTAAAATCATAATATTATATATTAATTGATATATTAATTAGTATTTGTAATACATGTTTCAAACTTATTCAAGGGTGTCATGTGTGAAAAATTATTGATTATTCTAGGGTGTCAAATAGTCGTATCTTTCACTAATCATAATTTATCATATCTCTAATATTATTCAATCACTAGCACAAGTTCGTGAAAATCACAACTCTATTAGATATTATGTGATAGGACTTTAACGCGGTGTTTAGTTGAGATATTTGGGAAGAAATTAGAAGATAATTATATATATATATGAAATTAAGTAAAATATAAATATTTTTATTTATATTTTACCTATATTTTTTTTTTTCCAAATTTCTTTTTAAATCTTCCAATCAAACAATAACTTCTCCTTACACGTAGCTGTTCAATTTGCCAATTAATGGTGACTTCAATTTATAATAAGCACATGATTATAAAAAGAAATGCCCTTTCATCTAGCACTGAAGTATGATATATATCTCTATCACTGCACTAATTTTTTCATTTAATTTGAACTTTAATATACGGTAGACAATGGACTATTATATGTGTTATGTTATATATTTTTATAATAAAGTGATTCTACTTATATCATTGTTTTATCTCTTTACACTCTCAATTTTATTAAACCATTAAAAAATATATGATTCTTATTACACCTATTATATTACCAAAACTAAACCAATAATAAATTCTTCAAAACCCTTTCATCTCTTTACACCAATAGTTTTTGGAGGGAATAAGAGAACAGAGAAAGATGCAGGGGAGACAGTGAGTGGAGGCCACAGCGAAGTGCCTATTCGGTCACACAGTACTAAACAATTTACATTCCTTCGGTGTTATACTGTCGGAAAAAAATATATTTCTCTAGCATTTTGTTGCTATACATGTTAGAAATGGTTTTGGAAAATATGATTTTTCCTTAACTTTGGTCTATTTTTTAGGTAGAACCTATACGCCAAAATTGGCAGGTCAAAGTGGTAACACATTTTATACCACGTTGCGATTCACGTGGTATATTTGGTTGCTCAAAACCATTATCGGGTGAATAGGAAATTGAAGCCAAAGTGACATTCATAGAAATAGAGTTTTGGTGGAAAATCCTTAAAAGTTTGAATAAAGGTTTGTCCCACATTGGTTTGGTGGGAAGAATTTTGTGGGTTTATAAGGCATGGGTTTGTAACTTGGGATAGACCACAAGGAGCATCAAAGTTTTGTAGAGAGGGAGATTATGGGCAAAGTGAGCTAGACCTATTGGACCAAAAAATAAACATGCGGGCCGAGCTTGGGCTTGGGTGTAGGTGCGTGGTGTGAGGTTAGGTTGGGCTTGTCCATCTTAATTCCAAAAATTCAGCTCGGTTTTTATTTGTTTGAATTTAAACTGGAACAGTTTCCGTATCTATTCATTCAAACTGAACAGGTTTGCACCTATTTAATTCAAACCAAACATCCACAATTTCTCCTATAAATAGACAGACCCTCTATTAATTTTTTGTTCATTCAGAAAATTCGTTCCTCGCTCTATAATTAATCTCTGCATTTTCCTGCATATAATTTTCTGTGAAAAAGAGTACAAACACAAAGTGTGTTCGTTGTGCAAACAATTTGTAGTGTTGTTATTGTTTGCTGTTGATCATTTTATCTTGAGAGATAGACGTCCACAAACTGAAAGTACCGTGGAGAGGATGAATCTGTCTTAAAGACACAGCGTTAAACACTGTACTTGATCAGAAAATTTGTTAAAGAAATTAATTTGGTAAATAATTAATTTATTTTCTGTTTTATTATTTTTCTGTTTCAGATTTTCATTTTGTTTTTGTAACAAAATAAAAATATGTTTTATTTATTTTATTTTATTTTTTGGTTTGATTTTTGTAATCAAACAAACTCTCTTCTTTCCTTTATTTCTTCTGTATTCCGTTTGTTGTTAAGTATACAAACAGAATTTATTTTTCAAATACAATAAAAATTGTCCAACAATACATTTACAAGCCACTTTCTTTTAAACGATGATTTTTAAATTTGTGTCGAGCCTATTCGGTATTACAATTGTCACGACCCAAACCCGGCCCTATGGATTTAGTACCGTAATCGGCCAGTAATTCAAGATTACCAAAGGCCTGCTTAACAGTAATATAGTAAAACAGAGTACAGGACCTGGCAGAAGCCAATACAGTAAATAAATAATGTCCAACGAGCTGTGGCAGTCTATATGCAAAAAGACTTTTCATACATATATGTAAACAGTACAGAACAGTATGTACAATATATATACAGTCACTCAGAACAGGGACTTAATCCCTATTAAACAGTACGGTACAGTCTATCAGTCTATACAGTAAATAAAACAGTTACGGAAACGGACGGGGAATTCAAAACACCCCTAAGCCAAAGCTTGGCAGGCTCGGAACCTCACAGTGAGGCACATAGGTTGGCTTGACAAAACTGGAGTTATCCCGACGCTTCTAGCCGCGGTCTGGAGCCTGTGGTGCCTGTACACCTACATATATATATATATGAGCAGTGAGCTAAATCCCAGTGAATAACATAATGCGTAAAGAGGTTAAGAATGAATGTCCTTACAGTAGTGGAAACATTTCAATTGATTCAGTATAAACAGTAGTCCAGTCATTCAGTTAAAATAGTCATATGTGGTACATCCATTAGCATAGTAGTATAGTAATCAGTAGGTCTAGAAGACCGAACAGTAAATGATGGCCATCAATCAGTAAACAGTGGTGGTTCCAACAAGGGAACCGATAGAGATCTCTATATGTGATAAGAATAACGAGTTGCTAAGGATGCCACAATACAGTTCAGAATATAGGACATACAATCATTCGATTAATGATTTCGTAAACAAGATGCAATTCGTTATTGAAGATAAACATTTTTGAACATATCTTTACACAGATGTTACTCACAGAGTTCTGGGCTACAATAAGCTAGAGCGCGTCTCCAGTCGCCAACCCTACACAGTTTACAAGACGAACACACACTAAGCTACGCAGTTGGGAAAGATAATAATTTAATCCCTAATTGCCTCGGTGTGTTCTACTTCTATATCCTCATTAAAATGTCTTAAACTAGGTCTAAGAATGCCTAGGATGGAATGAGGATGCAAAGATGTATTCAAAAAACATGTTCAGAATTTTCAGAAAATAGAGTCCCGCTTGAGCGTGGGTTTCCCCGCTCGAGCGTCAATGCAGACAAAGATATCCGCTCGAGCGTTCTGCAAAACAGTCAAAAGTACTGGCTAGCTGAAAATCACGCTCGATTGGGCGCTTGATAGCCGCTCGAGCGCAAGACACAAGGTCCCGCTCGAGCGTCAAATCTTTTCGCCGAGCGAATCGCAAAATCTTTGGGAACCGCAATTTCACGCCGGCGCCAAGAATCGCTGGCGTAAGTTCAGAATCTGGAATTTCCAGATTTGAACCTCAAGCTCAAAACTCAACTCCCAAGCATCAAATTCGATCCTTTTGGGCTAATTTTCTGGAAAACATTTGTAAACTCATAGAACAACATGTTTCAAAGCTCAATTTGAGAAATCAAAGCCCAAAGGTAGTTCAATTAAATCCAATTTTCATGAACATGAAGAACATGCAAACATCCATGAATTCAAATCATTTCAAAGCTTTAAACACTTGCTCTAATGAGCCAAATCTTTCAAAAACATGGTAAGTTCATGGTCTTTTGCAAAAATATAAGCATGCATGTACAATTTGCCATAAAAACAACTCAAAATTCATCAATATAGGTATGCATGCGTAGTATGTGCTATAATTTGACATGCTAGGACTAAAACATGACTCAACTCATCAATTTAGCATGGACTATGCAAGGACTAGCTCAAACACAACAATGAGAAGGTGAAATCCTTACCTAAGTCTTGAAATAGAGGTATGGAGGCTCAATGTTGCAAGTTTTCTACAATATCCTCAAGACTCCAAGCAAATTCTTCAAGAACACATCAATTCTCTCACTCCCTCTCTCTCTAGATCGGTTGAGTTCTCAAATATGGCTGAGGAAAATGTTTTGTGCAATACAAGATTAAGTCTCTCAATGTTTGGTATAGTGGTCCACTAAGAGGTAGTTTGGTAATTAAGTTCAAATCTTGTGTTTTATCACTATTAATCTAATTTAATCCAGTTTAATCATACCAAATCAATTTTCAGATAATTACACCATAAAATCACATAAAATCTAAGGATCATAGAACATCAATCAATTTCAGATTCGACCGTTGATAAGGCCTTCAATTTGCAGTTTGAACGTAAATACACAAACAAATAATCAAACAGGCAACAGATAAACATACAATTAAATAGACATACTTAATCAATTCAGTTCCAGATTTCATTTGATCAGTTCAGTATTTCAATTAGTTCAATTACTCATCATAATCAGTCTTCATTCTATCAGTAATCAGTAGTTATTCGATAATTAGTGGCGAGGGTTATTACAGTCTCCCCTCCTTAAAAAGAGTTTAGTCCTCTAAACTCGAGTTACCTTCATTCTGGAAGAAAACAGGGTTCAGTGGAAACAGTTCTGGATATCTCTTGGCCATGTCATCTTCCCTTTCCCAAGTGGCATACACACTACCATGGTTTTGCCAGTCAACTTTCACTAACAGAATCTCTTTATTTCTCAACTTCTTGATCCGTCTGTTCACAATCTGTATAGGTCGTTCTTCATAAGTGTAGTCATCACTTAGCACTACACGGGTCAGCTCGATTACGTGGAAGGGATCCCGGAGGTAGTCTCTCAACATAGAAATGTGGAAAACGTTGTGCATATGCTCCATTTCAGGAGGAAGCACAACTTGATACGCCACCGGATTAATTTTCTCAATAATCTCATACGGTCCGACATATCTCAGTGCTAACTTGCCTTTGACTCCGAAACGAGTCGGGCCTTTCATCGGTGTCACTTTGACAAACACGTGATCACCCACTTCATATTCTTTATCCCGCCTCCTGATATCAACGTAACTTTTATGTCTGCTCTGTGCAGTTTTCAGTCTCTGTTATATCAGTTTCACCTTTTCAGTCGTTTCATATACAATCTCGGGCCCAAGCAAAGGCCCATCTCCAACTACCGCCTAGCAAATTGGAGATCTACATTTTCTGCCATACAATGCCTCAAAAGGCGCCATACCAATGCTTGAATGATAACTGTTGTTGTAGGCGAATTCAGCTAATGGCAAGTGGCTCTCCCAATTTCCCTGAAAATCAAGGACACACATTCTCAACAAATCCTCCAGAGTTTGGATGGTCCTTTCTGACTGGCCATCTGTCTGAGGATGATAGGCACTACTCAGTCTCAATTTAGTACCCAATGCAGCCTGTAGGCTTTGCCAAAATCTTGATGTAAACTTCGCAATCCCTGTCAGAAACAATGGACACAGGCACTCCATGCAGTCTAATAATTTCATCAATATAGAGTATAGCCAATTTGTCCGCATTATAAATTGTCTTAACAGGTAGGAAGTGAGCAGATTTAGTCAGTCTATCAACAATAACCCAAATTGAGTTTACTGGAGCGAGGCAATCCAACGATAAAGTCCATGGTGATATGTTCCCATTTCTACTCCGGTATAGGTAAGGGCTGCAATAAACCTGCGGGTCGTTGATGTTCAACCTTGACTTGTTGACAATGAAGACACTTTAACACAAAATCAGCGATTTCTTTCTTCATCCCCGGCCACCAAAAATTCAATTTCAGGTCTTGGTACATTTTCGTATTCCCCGGATGGATAGAAAATTTTGAATTGTGGCCTTCATTCAGAACCCTTCTTTTCAATTCAGTATTATTCGGTACACATAGTCGTTCTTGGAATTTCAGTACATTATTCTCAAATTTGAAACCCAGTCTTGGTTTGGATTCCCTTTCTTCGATGATCCTTTTCAAGAAGTCATCATGTTGCTGTTTCTCTTTAATCTCTTCAATCAATGCTGGTTGAACAGAAATGACAGCTATTGTTCCGCCTTGTTCTCACAAAACAATTTCAATCTCAGATTTTTTAAGGTCACAAAGCAACTCTTTCTGCCCGGTGAGCAAACAGGCTAAGTTTCCAATCGATTTCCGACTCAATGCATCGGCAACGGTGTTGGCTTTACCCAGATGGTACAAAATCTGTAGGTCATAGTCTTTAATCAGTTCTAGCCATCTCCGCTGTCTCATGTTCAGTTCTTTCTGTATGAAGAAGTACTTCAGACTCTTGTGATCTGTATACACCTCACATGTCGCCCCATACAGGTAGTGACGCCAAATTTTCAACGCAAAAACCACTGCGGCAAGTTCCAAATTATGGGTCGGGTAGTTCTTTTCATGCGGTCTCAGTTGTCAGGAAGCATAAGCAATAACTCTCCCATTCTGCATTAAAACACATCCCAAACCCTTATGAGAAGCATCACTATAAATTGTAAAACCATCCGTACCTGAAGGTAGGGTAAGAACTGGTGCAGTCACAAGTCAGGTTTTCAATTCTTGAAATGCTGATTCCCTTTGGTCAGTCCAGTCAAATGAAATCCCCTTCTGAGTTAACTGAGTCAACAGTAAGGCAATTTTGGAGAAATCTTTAACAAACCTTCTGTAATACCCGGCTAGTCCCAAAAAGCTTCGGACTTCTGTCACATTGGTTGGTCTAGGCCAGTTCACTACAGCTTCAATTTTTTGCGGATCAACAGAAATTCCATCTTTGCTAACAACATGTCCCAAAAACATAACATGATCAAGCCAAAACTCACATTTAGACAGTTTTGCATAAAGTTTCTACTCTCTTAGGGTCTGTAGAGCAAGTCTCAAATGATGTTCATGTTCGTCTATACTTTTGGAATAAATCAGGATGTCATCTATCAATACAACTATAAAATCATCAAGGTATGGTTTAAAGATTCTATTCATGAGATCCATAAATGCAGCAGGTGCATTGGTAACTCCGAAAGGCATAACTAGAAATTCGTAATGTCCATACCTCGTTCAAAATGCAGTTTTGTCTATGTCTTCTGGTTTAACCTTCAATTGATGGTATCCTGATTTGAGGTCGATCTTAGAAAACACTTGAGCACCCTGTAACTGATCAAACAAGTCATCAATACAGGGCAATGGGTATTTATTTTTCACAGTTACCTTATTCAGTTCGCAATAATCAATACACAGTCTTAGTGAGCCATCTTTCTTTTTCACAAACAAGACAAGTGCGCCCCATGGTGAAGGACTAGGCCTGATAAACTTCTTGTCTAGCAGTTCTTGCAGTTGTACCTTCAATTCTTTTAGTTCAGTTGGAGCCATTCAGTAAGGAGCTTTCGATATAGGCTGTGTACCCGGAATCACATCAATGGTGAATTCAATCTCCCTGTCAATCAAATCCCCTGGCAGATTATCTGGAAAAACATTTGGGAATTCTCTGACTATAGGAATACTGTTCATATTAGCATTGTCATCAGTAGGTATAGTCAATACAGAACACAGATACCCCTTACACCCTTTCCTAATCAATTTAACAGCTTTCACAGATGAAATCAAATACGGAGGAGGTACTACTCCAATCCCATTAAACACAAATTCAGGCAAACCAGGTAGACGAAAAACTACTTGTTTTGTTACACAGTCTATAGTAGCATGGTATTTCGTTAACCAATCCATTCTCAGTATCACATCAAAATGATCAATGTTCAGTGGCAGTAAATCAATAAACAAATGTACATCTCCGACGATAATTTCACAAGCAGGGTACATATATGCACAAGTCATGGATCCCCCAACGGGTGAAGACACAACTAATAGATAATTCATGGGTTCTAAGGGTCTATTCAATTTTCGTGAAAAAGCATGCGATACATAAGAATGCATAGACCCCGAATCAATCAGAACATATGCATTTTGAGTACAAATAGAGAGGATACCTGACACAATGGTCTCGGTATTCTGCACATCTCCCAGGACAAGTGCGAACACATGGCCTTGCCTTATAGGCTCTTTCCCGGTAGCTTTGGGATTGGGCTTCGGTGTGACAGTTGATGCTACGGTACTGCCTGTAGCTTTACTATTGCCTGGAGCAGTGGAAGGGCAATCTTTAACCATGTGGCCCATCTTGCCACACCTGAAGCAAGCCCTAGAGACTTTATAACAAACCCCTTTGTGCTTCTTGCCACACTCAGAACAGGGTGGAATGGAACCACTTCCCTGACTTGAGCTAATTGTTGACCTCGTATTTTGTTTCTTATTCAAGAGATTATTCTTGCCTTTCTTGAACTTGAAACCCTGCCTTTTACCACGCCATTCAGACGTTGGCATTTCAGTTTTCAGTGCCTCAATGTTTGATTCAGCCATCAAGGCTCGATCAAGAACATTTACATAGCTCGATAACTTCAAAATATTGATTCTGTCGAGTATTGCAACATTAAGGCCGCCTTCAAACTTCCTGGCCTTCTTGTAATCCGTGTCCACCATATGTGGTGCATAACGGGCAAGTTCAGTAAACTTTGTTTCATATTCAGCGTCGGACATGGTGCCCTGTCTCAACTGTTCAAATTCAGTCACCTTTCTGTCCCTGACACACTGAGGGAAATACTTCTCGAAGAAGGCTCCTTTGAATTGAGCCCAAGTCACTACAGTGTTGGTGTCGCGGACTAACATCCACCACCTTCTGGCTTCATCTTGTAAAGTGAAGGTGGCTAACAACACCTTATGTGCTTCGGAACATGGAAATACCTCAAACAGCTTTTCTGTCTCGAGAACCCATGCTTCAGCCTTTAACGGTTCAAGGCCTCCCTGAAAGGATGGCGGTTTCATTTTGCTGAACTTGTGGGTGAGAGCAATTATGTCCCCGTCATTAACATTCATATTCTGTTCCGGCTGTACCGAAGGAGGAGGTGGGGGCTGTTGATTCTGTTGTTGATCTAGTCTTTCGGTTATTCGTTCCATCATTCTCTCCAATCTGGCCATTCTTGCTTTAGCAGATGAGGATTCAGATTCATTTGCAGTGTTTGCATTATCCATTTCACAATAAATAGTTATAGCAATTATAAACATAAGCAGTTACACACTTAAACAATTTATCACATCAGTACATATTCAGTCATGTCATAGACACACACACTTTTCATGCTCATATAATGCCCTATTCACTTTTCTAGGACACCCTATAGCTCATTTGGACACGTGTGTGCGGTATAACTCGTGGTTAGGTATCACTCTAATACAACTCTGTCACGACCCAAACCCGACCCTATGGGTTTAGCATCAGAATCGCCAAGAATCCGAGATTACCAAAGGCACCGCTAATAATGTCTGAGATTACCAAAGGCCGCTTAAGAATACAAGAAACTGGCGGAAATATCTGATAAATAAATAATGTCCAACGAGCTGTGGCAGTCTATATGCAAAAGGACTTTTCATACATATATATACAATGCGAGCAGTATGTACAATATATATCTGATCACGTAATCGAGGACTTAATCCCTATTAAACAAGATGCATACTATCGGTCTATACTGATAAAAAAGCGATTCTGAAGCGGACGGGGGAATTTAAAACACCTCTAAGGCAAAACATGGTAGGCTCGGAACCTCCCAGTGAGGCACATAGGTTGGCTTGACAAAACTGGAGTTATCCCGATGCTTCTAGCCACGGTCTGGTGCCTGTGGTGCCTGTACACCTACATATATATATATATATGAGTAGTGAGCTAAAACCCAGTGAATAACATAATGCGTAAAGAGGTTAAGAATGAATGTCCTTACAGTAGTGGAAACATTTCAATTGATTCAGTATAAACAGTAGTCCAGTCATTCAGTTAAAACAATCATATGTGGTACATCCATTAGCATAGTAGTATAGTAATCAGTAGGTCTAGAAGACCGAACAGTAAATGATGGCTATCAATCAGTAAACAGTGGTGGTTCTAACAAGGGAACGGACAGAGATCTCAGAATAAAGAATAACAAGAATGAGTTGCTAAGAATGCCACAATACGATTCGTAATATAGGACATACATTCATTAACAAAGATGTCGGTTAAACTTGATGCAGTTCGATTATTCAAGATAAACATTTTTGAACATATCTTTACACAGATGTTACAGAGTTCTGGGCTACAGTAAGCTAGAGCACGTCCCCAGTCGCCAACCCTACACAGTAGGACGAACACACACTAAGCTACGCAGTTGGGAAAGATAATAATTTAATCCCTAATTGCCTCGGTGTGTTCTACTTCTATATCCTCATTAAAATGTCTTAAAAGAATGCCTAGGATGGAATGAGGATGCAAAGATGTATTCAAAAAACATGTTCAAAATTTTAGAAAGCGTCCCGCCGAAGCGTGGGTTTCGCCGAGCATCAATCTGAACAAAAGTATCCTAGCGGCGTTCGCAAAACAAAATCTTGGATAGCTGAAAATCACGCTCGATTGGGCGCTCGATAGCCGCTCGAGCACAAGACACAAGGTCCCGCTCGAGCATCAAATCTTCCGCTCGAGCGGACTGCAAAACAATGCAAAGTACTGGGAGCACGAATTTCACGCTCGAGCGCCAGTAACCCCGCTCGAGCGTGAGTTCAGAATCTGGAATTTCCAGATTTGAATCTCAAGCTCAAAACTCAACTCCCAAGCATCAAATTCGATCCTTTTGGGCTAATTTTCTGGAAAACATTTGTAAACTCATAGAACAACATGTTTCAAAGCTCAATTTGAGAAATCAAAGCCCAAAGGTAGTTCAATTAAATCCAATTTTCATGAACATGAAGAACATGCAAACATTCATGAATTCAAATCATTTTAAAGCTTTAAACACTTGCTCTAATGAGCCAAATCTTTCAAAAACATGGTAAGTTCATGGTCTTTTGCAAAAATATAAGCATGCATGTACAATTTGCCATAAAAATAACTCAAAATTCATCAATATAGGTATGCATGCATAGTATGTGCTATAATTTGACATGCTAGGACTAAAACATGACTCAACTCATCAATTTAGCATGGACTATGCAAGGACTAGCTCAAACACAACAATGAGAAGGTGAAATCCTTACCTAGGTATGGAGGCGCAATGTTGCAAGTTTTCTACAATATCCTTAAGACTCCAAGCAAATTCTTCAAGAACACATCAATTCTCTCACTCCCTTTCTCTCTAGATCGGTTGAGTTCGCAAATATGGCTGAGGAAAATGTTTTGTGCAATACAAGATTAAGTCTCTCAATGTTTGGTATAGTGGTCTACTAAGGGGTAGTTTGGTAATTAAGTCCAAATCTTGTGTTTTATCACTATTAATCTAATTTAATCCAGTTTAATCATACCAAATCAATTTTCAGATAATTACACCATAAAATCACATAAAATCTAAGGATCATAGAACATCAATCAATTTCAGATTCGGCCGCCGATAAGGCCTTCAATTTCCAGTTTGAACGTAAATACACAAACAGATAATCAAACAGGCAACAGATAAACATACAATTAAATAGACATACTTAATCAATTCAGTTCCAGATTTCAGTTGATCAGTTCAGTATTTCAATTAGTTCAATTACTCATCATAATCAGTCTCCATTCTATCAGTAATCAGTAGTTATTCGATAATCAGTGGCGAGGGTTATTACAACAATACTAATGAATTTGAATTAATCTAGTATCATGTTACCAGACAAACTTTTCTTTCCCAACAATATGTTGTCGTTCGATTGGATGATAACAAAAAATTAATTTGGGACCACTTGTGAAGTGCCTATTCGGTGATACATTGCTATACAAATTAGATTACTCTAGAGTCATGTTGTCAAACTATAATAGATTTGCAGAGCCACTTGTCGCTGTACATTGAAAGATTTTCTTTTTCCATCAGGCATTCATAAATCAAACACGCATCCATAAAATTATATATAAAAAAGTATCCATAAAAATATTCATAAAAAATCAAGTGTACAAATTTCTATACAAACATTCATAAAATCTATCATTATTTGCATCCATCAATCAAACATGTTATCACAATTTGTCTATATCAATAGTTTTGATACTTACTACATCAGGGCTAACAAACGTACATAATTGATGAATACTGGTAGTATATGCTCTCTCCCATCCATTAGCACATGGGTGATGAAAACAAATCCAATTATTTGCATCTGATGTCTTTATAACAATGACATATCCAGTCTTCTCCCTAACGTCAAAAGCCCATTTAATTAATACTTAACAACTATTAAAAATCTGAAGATAATAAATACATTTATACATCAATTATTAATAAAACTCAATACAAATAAAAAATAAGAAAAAAATTGTATTCATAAAAAAACTTAACAAACTTCATCTGCAATGAATTCATGCCTAGAATCTACTAATAATGCAGTACTTGCATTGTTGCAATGGGTATAAACATAATCCTTCCAAGCAAAAAAAATATAAAATATAAAAAAATGAAACTAAAAATATACGGTAATGAGTAACCGAACAAATTAAAAACATTCGGCTTTGGATTACTAGAAATGTGTCTTTTATTCGGCAATTGGTTACCAAATATATATTTTTTGTTTGGCAATGTAATGTCAAACTATTTTATTTTGTTCAATTTCAAAACACCAAACAAAAGGCGAACTATTTTATTTGGCAATTGGTTACCAAACATATATTTTTTGTTTGGCAATATAATGTCAAACTATTTTATTTTGTACAAATTCAAAACACCAAACAAAAGGCGAAGAACAGTCTAGAAAAACAAAACAAAAACCTACCAAACAAATAAAAAAAATTCATAATTTCTCTTTTTTTATGGTTCTTCACCACCGTTTCTTCATCCATTGCTTTATTTTATGATTAAAACACTATAATTCTCACTTTTTGAAAAAGAGATGTGTAAGATAGAAGAAAAATTGAGAAATGAAGAAGATGAGTAGAGATTGAAGACTAAGGGGTATAAGGAGATAATAAAATATATTTAATTTTAGTGTTTTGTCCTTAAAGGTAATTTCACGCATGGATAAAATTGGAGAAAAAAATCTCATATAAAAGGTATAAAGAGATAAAGTAATGGTGTAAGTAAAATCACTCTTTATAATATGTATTATGTATTTTTATAATAAATATATATTTTTTTAGAATTTTGATAATTTATGATTCAAAATTAAAGTTATACATTTTGTGATAATATTACGTATATTTGTGATAACATCATATATTTTTTATCTAAATATTTTCTAACTAAAAAATGTATAGCATTACTATAAAACAAAATGTATAATTTCATTTTTAAACGACAAATTATAGTCAATATACTAAATAAAAAATATGAATATTTGTCAGAAAAATGTATAACAGTGGTACATATGGTAAAATTTCTCCTCTTCAAATTTTTCTTTTTCTCAAATAAAATTATTTCCGTTGTTTCATCTTTTAAAATTTTTATCAAATTCAAATTTGATGAAGGATTTGACAAGTTTTCAATTTGATAAAAAAAAAATTACTAAATTTAAATTTGATGAAAAATGTTTAAAAATCATCTTTAATCCTTTTATCAAATGTTCATCAGAATAAGGGAGAGTCATTTTTTTTTTTTTTTTATCAAATTGAAAACTTATCAAATTCTTCATTAAATTTGAATTTGTTGAAAATTTAAAAAAATGGAGCATTGGAGATTAAAAAAAAAAAAACATCAAATTTGATAAAAAAGTGAAATTTGCAATAAGAGGAGAATTTTTGAAGAAAAAAAAAAAACACTGATAAAAATTTAATGAAATAATTAGAGTAATTCATATTAAATTAAACCTTTTAGTTCAATTTAAAATTAAATTAGATGAAAAACTAGTAAAGAGTTTGAAATGGTCCCACACTTTTGTATTCCACCTATCACCTTCGGACAAGATAGTTCCATATATCAGGAGCGTCGGACTATTAGTGTCGGGAATCTCATATTTTAATCCCTCCAAACAAACACCCCTAGCAGGTCAAGAACATGAAATGGAAGGACAACGAGTTAGTAGAGTAGGGCCAGCAATTTTGGTTCGCCAAACCCGAATGAATTTTTCAGACCGGAAGAGGATTGAGGCAGAACAGAATTAGATCCAATCTGAACATAGTTCAAGGAAGTCAGCCTGGTGTTGGAGAAGTTATTGGGTGACTTTGGAATGCCTCCATTCATTACGTGGCACAAACATGATTGAAACATAGTTTATCTTGTACTACATACAGATTCATTAAAAGTTTGTTCAATATTAAGGGGTTGTTTGGAGTGTCCTAAATAAGTATACTTTTTGTCTTTTTAGACTAAAAAATTGAGGTTGAAAATATGGATGTTTGGGTTAACTTTTTGACTTTTTATGGGAAAATGTGTAATGAAAAATTGTAAAAATTGATTTGTAGGAAAAAATTTGAATTGGGAGTTGCGCAGCCGTAATTGTTGACTTTTGGTGAATAGTGTTAACTTTTTAACTTTTTGAGTTATTTTTTGGCTTTTTGACTTTTTTACAAGTTCCCAAACTTGGCCTAACTCAATAAGTTTATTGCACTACAAGAAATCAAGCTAATTGAATCCGACTCGTTTTCGTTCGAGATCGACTCATTATGTAAATAAATAAGTTTGCAAATGATTTTTAAGTTCATTAAGTAATCAAATTAAATTTGACCGACTTACTACTTGACTTGATTTGCTTTTTAATCCTAATAATATGTGAATTTGACCTAATTTCCCTGAAATTTGCCAATTCTCAAACTAATCCGCCATTCTCCACACGACCTGCATGAATCAGGTGACCTAGCTCCTAACAACCTTAAATCCATAATCATATTCATCACATACCTAAGACATTCAGGATTACATTGGATCAATTTTGGCCACTTCATTTGAACAAAATAAACTGTTTTAATTTACAACTATAGATTTGATGAGAGAGAGAGAGAGAGAGAGAGAGAGAGAGAGAGATCCAAAGGTATAGTTCTATGCCTCTCAAAAAACCTCTGCAACAGCAGCTCATTGGTCTGTCACTACGACTTTTGGAGAGCACCCTGATACACATGCTAACCGTGACTTAAGTACAAGTCTCTATCTTTATTAGACCCTCACATCAGCCAAAAATTTTGATTTTGCATACGAACAAAATAGTTATGAAGGGAATTTCCATCACCTATGCTGTCTCAACCATCTAGCTTTGCAATGTCATTCTTACATTCTTTTTCTCTAAAAGTTGGGTTTTCAAAACCTCTACTTCAACCACCGGCAAGTGAAAATTCTTGCTCAATGGTATATACCCACTAGATTATTCAAATCCACTCTTTTTTCTTCCTTTCCGCCTACTATTGTTTCTGAAAATACCCATGCGGGTTTATTTCCTCTGTTAGATGTCTCTCTTCATCAAAATATAATTCTTCATCTTTCATTTCCTACAAAGTGGAATCAAACAAATTATTCAAAAACATACATCCATGAGTTAAAAAGAAAGCATTCATTTAAAAAAGCAACGCCGAATATAGAAGACAAAAGAGAAAGTAATAAAGATAGCATACTCATAGTCATCACTATCCTCTAAGATGAATGCCAAGATTATAGAATATTGTGCTCCACAGAGGTGTATGTCGATAATTTTAGAGAATACCAAGATTAGGGAATAATAGTGATATCATCCCCTACCAAGATTAGGGAATGACTGTGATATCATCTCCTTTTTATATTAATAAAGATTAATAATTATAAGGGAGCCCTAAGGCATAGAATAATTATAAATGAATAATAACCCAACTAATAATATACTATTCTAACACTCCCCCTCAAGCCAGTATAGAGATATCTCTCATGTCCGGCTTGCCTATGATGTCATACAATGGCTTACTCCCAACTCCCTTGGTGAGGATGTCAGCGAGTTGTTCACTAGACTCCACAAATGGAGTACATATTGTGCCACTAGTAAGTTTCTCCTTAATGAAATGGCGATTAATCTCAACATGCTTTGTCCTATCATGTTGAACCGGAATGTGAGCGATGTTGATGGTGGTCTTATTATCACAGTATAATCGCATGGAGTCCGTCTGATCAATACCTAGATCACTCAATAATAACTTGATCCATAAGAGCTCACACACATCTTATGTTATAGCTCTAAACTCAACTTCTACACTTGACCTGGCAACGACATTCTGTTTCTTACTCCTCCAAGTAACTACGTTGCCTCCAACAAATGTGCAATACCCTGAAGTCGATCTCCTATCAATTACTGATCCAGCCTAGTCAGTATCTGTATAGGCTTCCACATGAAGATGATCATGCTTTGAAAAATAAAGACCCTTACCAGGAGCAGACTTCAAGTACCTCAAAATTCTTATGATAGCCTCGAAGTGAATCTAATGAGGAACATGCATAAATTGGCTAACCATACTGATAGCAACAACAATATCAGGATGAGTGTACGATAAGTAGGTGAGCTTACCCATTAAACGCTGATGGCTCCCCCTATCAGCAGTTGCTCCTCCTTCATCATCCCCTAGTTTCTGATTGAGTTCCAGTGGAATGTCACAAGCCTTGCGGCCAAGCATCCCAGTTTCCTTCAATAGGTTAAGCAAATACTTCCTCTGTGAGATAAATATCCCATCCTTGGAGCGAGCAACGTCAATTCCCAGAAAATACTTCAAGCTCCCCAAGTCTTTGATTTCAAATTCACTTGCAAAATATTTCTTCAACAGAGGTATTTCCTCACTATCATTACTTATGAGAACTATGTCATTTACATAAACAATGAGCACTATAGTCTTACCATGTGAGGAATGTTTCACAAATAATGTGTGATCTTCCTAACACTGTTTGAAGCCATATTTAAGCATAGCCTGAGTGAATCTCTCAAACCAAGCCTTTGGAGACTGTTTGAGACTATATAATAACTTCCAAAGCCGACATAATTGACCCTCTGTCAGATGATCCTCAAAACTATAAGGAATATCCAATTCGTAAGTGTCATTCTTCCTAAGTGTTTTTTTTTTTTTTTTTTTTTTTTTTTTGAGTGAAGAAGTTATAAATTAAAAAGACAAATAAATACAAACTACAAGAGGCATATCTCAGGAGCTAACCAACTATACACAATACAAGACAACAACAAACCAAAGCAACAACAAGACAAAAATCTGTTCAAACACCACATGGGAAACAAGAGCAAATGAAGGGCAGGAACATGTCCAACAGAAAACTACACCATAGGAAAGGCCTAGAGATTGCTGGACCACAAATCAGAATCCAAACAACTCAAAAGAAAACCTACTAACACAATAAAGCCATGTATAAAGCCAAAATAGGACCTGGGATTACAAGATAACCTATAGAGCCTATCACAAATAAACTAATATATTAAAATTCATACCGTAAATCAAACACCATAGCCTTCTAGATATCAGGAAACATCAGAAAAAGGCATTAGCAAAATGGTAGCAACAGCACAGAACAGACAGGCCACAATACACAAACAAGATCAGCAGCCAGCAAGCTAACAGCAACGCAGCAGTAGCTGCCAAAACCACAGCAGATGGCCTGCCAAAACTCTAACACAGTAGAAAAGACAATAGCAGTAGCACCCAGAAACTTCAACATTTAACAAATTAGGACAAGATCTACCAAACTGGGCTACTTGCTCAAGGCCATCATTCAGTCAAATGATCCTAAGAGACCTAAGCAATCACCAAATCAGTATGACAATTCAACAATAGTTAACTGCAAAAGCTCACATGATACTACTAGCTTTCACTCAACTTGTGTTTAGTTGTTTTGTTTATTGTATTTGGACTGAGAGAAATTGTAGGATTTTCAAAGGCTCAACATCCACTGAGGTGGCTATGCAAGCTAAAATTAGAAGCCTTGTGAGAAACAGGATCTTGTCCGTCTTAAGTTTCAAAGAGAAGGTGACAAATGCTTGGTTTTTGGTGAAGTGGTCTCTCTTAAACATTGTCCTGAAATCAAGTCAAGGTTAGCTGGGGGTGGTTTAGTTTTATTTTTGTGGTTACTGACTGGGTGTAAATTGTAGGTCTCTTTGGTTGGTGTGCTGGTCCTTTATTTAAGGATGTGGGTTAAGTGTTTGTGAGGTTACTGCATAAATGATTGAGCGAGATTGTGAGTTTGTGGGTTGAGTGACTACAGCAATTTAAACTTTATCTCATAGTTTGTTATGCAGGTTTTTAGCTGGCCCTTGTTGTGTAGGGAAGTTGGGTTGAGTGTTGGTGAGTTCTTATATTAAGACTGTGTGTGAGGAGGGTTTTTTGTATTATTGTGGATTGAGTGTGGTAAGAGCCAATAATTAACTAATTATCTTTGGTGCAGGTATTCAGTTGGTCTAATTTAGGGGAGTTATTCTCCTAAGTGCTATCATTTCCTCAATCATGGAAAATTTCCACTCAGAAGTAGCAAGAGTATCTTAGAAATGGTTAGGAATGCTAACAGAGGAAATATTTGACACAAAAGCTCTATATGAGGACGACAAATGAAAATAGGGCACAAAATTTGAGATAGGATGTTGAGTACAAGATCTCACACCCTTTCTCTTGGCAATAGGAACATCGAGATCAGTGGACTTAAGAGATTCAAAGTTACCTGGTCTCATCAGAAGTAGGAGATGGCAGTGGGTGAGTAGAAGTGGTCTTTTGTATCAAGTTAACTTTATGTCTGTCTTTGTCCCTAACATAAACTTGTCATTCCCTATCCTTGGTGACATTGGGTTCTGTAGTTCCAATAAGAGGTGGTGATGCAAGAACAACTGGAACAACTGGTTCCACCATAGGAGTCACAAGAATCACTTCACACCAAGGCTCTCCTTGAAGGGAGGACTATGACACCGGAGATGACAAGAAATAGGATTAGGACTAAAAAAAAGTGACATCCATGAACACAAACCACTTACAAGAAGGAGGGTGATAACACATTTGAGGAAGCGAGGGTCTAATAACTTACCACGATTAGAAGAGTGATTGTGGACAAAACAGACATAGCCAAATATTTTTTTGGAGGAATAGAAAACAAGGACTCGAAACCGAAGAGGACTTGAAGGGGAGCTTGTTTTTTCAAGACCTAGGTAGGAAGACGATTAATAAGATGGATAGCGGTGAGAACAACGTCGCCCCAGTAGGACCGAGGCACACTTACAGAAAAACACATGCACCGAGTCATGTCAAGAAGATAACAATTTTGCGTTCCGCCACCCTATTTTGTTGATGGGTATTGGTACAAGAGGTCTGATGGATAATGCCATGGATAGAAAAATATTGCCCTAACACAGAATTTATGTATTCCCCTCCATTATCAGAACAGAAAATTTTGACCGTAGCCCTAAACTAAGTACATATAATCTTATAAAAATTACGAAACACAGAGAAAACCTCACTCGTCTTTCATGAGATACACCTAAGTAGTATGAGAAAAATCATCAATAAATGTAACAAACCATTAATGACCTTTCACAAACATAACATGAGATGGACCCCAGGCATCAGAATGTATTAATGAAAAAGGAACAAACTTTTATTAAAACTAGGAGCAAAAAAAGTTTTGTGTTTTTTTCTAAGTTGACAAGACTCACAAAGAAACCCAGACACATTATTGTTTGCAAAACTAGATGGAAATAAATGCTTAGGTAAATAAAAAGAAGGATGCCCAAGACGTCGATGCCACAACCATAAATCATCTTTGGTAATATGACTCGTGGTGGAAGAGTGAGCAAGCTGGTCCGATTGATCCAGGAAGTAAAGACCATTTTTTGCACTACCACTGCCAATCATCCTCCTTGTGACAAGGTCCTGAAAAAGACAATGATCAGGAAAAAAAAGTCACACTACAATTCAAATCTTTTGTAATACGACTCAAGGATAACAAGTTACCATAAAAATTGGGAACATGAAGAATAGAAGATAGAGGTATGGTAGGAGTGACACGGACAAAACCATTCCCAGAAATATAAGAAATAATACCATCTGTAATCCTAACTTTGTCTTGACCTAAAAAGGGCTTATAGGCAGAGAAAAGGTCAGAGGATTCAGACATATGATCTGAGGCACCAAAATCAATAATCCAAGGTAAAGACTTATGAGAAAGGAAAACACAAGGAGAAGAGGCTAAGTTACCTGAAAGAGCAAATGACAAGGAAGATGTACTAAGAGCAGTAGAAGACCGGCGGTCCAGCAAGTGACACAGAACATCCTCAAGCTCATGAGTAGTCAAGCTAGAGAGACCATCAGAAACTTGGCCAACGGAAGCGGGAGTAGAATCAAGTGTATCAACGACACTAGACTGATGAGCTCGTGGATGAGAGCCTCGTCCTCGAGACTGGCCTAACTGACCTCCTCTAGAACCAGACCAATCACCTCGACCCTTGGATGGAGTCCCATGAAGCTTTTAATATGTCTCACAAGTATGCCGTGACTTATGACAGTAATCGCAGAATACACTTCTTGGTGACAAATAGAGGGGTGGGAGTCAAGTTGAGGCCATCTCTAGGTGTAGATAGTAATGCGGAGCGGTCAGTAGAGACAGGTGACATCATAGCAGACATGCGACTCTTTTCATTATGTACATAGGCATATGCCTCTTGAACTGAAGGAAAAATGTCCATACCTAGAACCCGACTTCGAACTGGATTATACTTCACATTAAGATCAGCTAGAAACTTGAAGACCCTTTCCTGTGCAATGAACTTCTTGTACCCGATTGAATCAGCAATGCAAACATGCTTATAGTCCTGCAGGTGATCAAGGCGTTTCCAATCATTGGTGAGGAAGGTAAAGTACTGAAGAACAGTCTGCTCCCCCTGAACAGTGCTCTCAATAAAGTGGCACATCTCAAAGGCCTATGAGAAATTCCATTTGCGGGAATAAGTAGTAGCCACTGCCTCCTAAATATCCTGTGCAGTGTCCATAGATAGATAGCCCTCTCCAATCTCTAAGACCATAGAATGTATCAACCAATCCATAATTAGGGAGTTGGTGATCTCCCACTAATCATAACTCTGGTCCGTGGTGCTGGGTGCCTATATCCTGCCATCAACATACCCTATCTTCTCTTTACTTTTCCAAAAGATAGTCAAACTCTACAACCACGCTAGATAGTTCTGACCATTGAATAGAGAGAAGGTGATTTTAAGACTAGGGTTGGGGTTATCAGTCATAGTAGTAGGTATAATGGAACACACACTCTTAGGTGTTTGAGAAGGAGTGGACAAACTGGTAGAATCTGCCATGGATACTATACTACCTAACCCTCAACAAAACTAGTGCCAATCACAAACTCAAAAGATAGTGGAGGAATAGTCAGTACGATGACCACTAAGAATATTAAAGAATTAAACATGCATTATTTTTTTTTGGGAGAAAAAAATAAGAAACAGAACAACAACTTGATAATTTTAGGTCAATACCCCATCACAAAGTCAACGACAACAACAGTTCAAATGAACAAGGAGACGTCACAACAGAGGGAGACGAAGGAAGCCAAAGAATACCTCGGGGCTGTCGGCTGGGTCTAAGAGACTGCCAGTGGTAGTTGGCAAGGCAAGAGGAGCCTGCCTCAGTGCCTGCGATAGTGATCAAAGGGTTTGACTTAGGCCAAAAGATCTGTTGGCAATGATCGGAGGGTTCTACTTAGGCCAGAAGGCCTGTCAATAAGGACCAACAAGAGACTGGGCACCTGTAACGGTGATCGAAGGGACTAGGGTTGCCTCTGGCAAGTTCAGTAACTAGCGTCTAGGCCAAGAAGCCCTTCGGTAGTAGTCGACTGGGCTAGGAATGTGTTACCCTTGTGGTAGCTGTGTGTTATATGGATTTAGGGTTGTGACTCTGATACCATGATAATTTTAGAGAATGCCAAGATTAGGGAATGATTGTGATATCATCCCCTTTTTATATTAATAAAGATTAATAATTACAAAGGAGCCCTAAGACATAGAATAATTATAAATGAATAATAACTCAACTAATAATATACTATTTAAAAAACAAGCATAGATTGGAGTATTGGAAAGTGCTTTGTTCGAATTCTAAAAATAAGATGTGAGGGCACATTAAAAGATATCCTATATTGAAAGATACAGAATATGCTCTAGCCATGAATTTTGAAACTAAGATGTTAAGGCATAGTAAAAGATATTGAGAATCCTATATTATAAAGATTGAACCAGGGTGAAACCTTGCTTTCCAAAAGATAATTGCATAATATGTTTTCTATAACAACCCTATAGTAGCGAGAGAGAGAGAGAGAGAGAGAGAGAGAGAGAGAGAGAGAGCACCACATTTGGCTTTCCCATGCATCCAAGATTAACAGGCCCAAATTATCAATTATCTCAGCATCAACATTTCCTATGAATTCTAAATTGAACCATCTTATAATCTCAATTAGATTGTCAAACTTTGAATGTACCAAGGATCTTAGTGGACATGGAGGTGAGAGAAAGGCCATTTTCTCCAACCACCTATATGGTCTGATATTCAATACTTCTAATATTTGCAGCCTCTATGATTGGAGCCATGGACTTTAATATTTTCAATAAGACATATTAAAATATTAGGACATATTGATAGTTTACCCCCATTAATTAAGTATTAGGTTGGAAAAGATGCCATTCTTCCATAATTTAAATATTATATATTTAATTAAAATAATGTGACAGTGATATCTTTAGAGTTAATTAAGTATGGGCCAGGCTTCTCTCAAGTCCAAGATCAGACTGGAGCGTGTTGTTAGGTCCATAGGGGCCTATCACGTGTCTTGTTTCGATAATCCGAACCATTCAATCTATAGAACTTGCCGAACACTCCATTCTCGCAAAAAATCACATTAATCGGATATTGATAGCCACTTGATCAAATAATATTTCTGTCAATGGTAAATATGATTTTCACAATAAATTGTTAACAAAAATCTGATTCAATTAAGTAAGCTATCGATATCCGATCAATGTGATTTTTTACAAGAATGAAATACTAGATGAGCTCTACATATTGAACGGTTCAGATTATCGAAACAAGACCTGTGGTGGACCTCATGAACCTGAACAACACGGTTCAATCCACATAATAAACTGAAGAGAGTCTGAGTCCATTAAATATCAAGTTGGAAAAAATACCACTCTTTTATAATTTAAATATTATATATCTAATTAAAATAATGTGATATTTTTAAATTAAAAATATATTGATAGGTGTTTTCGTGTTTGTATCAATGATATGTGCATATAATTCATGCACATTAATATATTTACAAAATAATGTGTGATTTAAATTCAACTCTTTTAGAGCATTTTCAAACATTCATTAATTTTTTTATCAAATTTGATTCTAAATTTAAGTAAAGAACTTTAATTTAACATGTACTACTCCAATTCTTTCATTAATTTTCATCAAAATATTTATAAAAATTCTCATCTTATTGCGAATTTTACTTTTCACCAAATTTGATGAAAAAAAATCAGCTCCAATATTTCATCTTTTCAAATTTTCATGAAGGATATGATGATTTCTCAATTTGATGAAAAAAATGACTCATTTAATCTAATTAATATTTGATGAAAGGATTGGAGATTATTTTTTGAGCAATGCTATGTTTTAGGAAAAATTTTCAAGAAGATGGTCATGAAGATTGTCCACCTTTCGATTAGTTTTTGGTGTTTTATTGTATGTTATGTAATTATATACACTAAGTTACGACCTCTTAATCATGGAACACTATAAGACATAACTAAATTTATACTATTTACAAACTAAGACTTTAAAATTAAAACATACTTACATTAATCAAGATGTATAAAGTTTTTTACATCTATTACATCATGCATTAAACATTGAATTTTCGTGGATAAAATTATCCCTAGATTCAATTTTCTAGGCTCTGATACGAAGACTGGATGTCTCACAAGATCTTACAAAAATTAATTTAAATCTTAACTTAAAACTTAAAATTAAAGTCTAACTGTGAAACTATTTAAAAAACCCTGGGGCTACTTTATAATTTTTAAAAACGTAAAGGGCTTAGCTTCTTTTATTGTTTTATTACCTACCATAATAGATTATTTCTAAGAGTTTCTTGAACTCTTTCCTCATATTTTTTTTTCTTGAAACCTAACATTTTCTTTATTTTTTTAGTACCTTTTCATCAAATATAAATTTGATAAAAGAAAATATGAACGATTTGGAGATGCTCTTATGGTGTAACTCACATCTTAACTGAATCTAAACATTTAAAAAAAAATAAAAAAAATTATATACAAATTCTATGTCCATAACATTACTTTTTTATTTTTGTATTATTTCTCTATTTAGTTATCATTACTCATTAGATAGGTTCTTTGATTCTCTCTCCTATTACTCTGAATGCTTCAATTACAAAAAACGAAAAGAAAAGATAAATAAATAAATAATAATAATAATAATAATAATAATAATAAACAACAATAATAATAAGAAAAATGATATACAAGTCTATTTTTTAGACTCATTTTATAAATTTAGTGATGTGTCAAGAAGATTATTGGTGAATAACTAAAAATATTTAATTATCAACTAATTATTTTCTTAATACATCACTAAATCTAGAAAATAATAACCGAAATTTCATATTGTGATACTTTTGTTTCACAATGCAAAAAAGGGCAAGAAACCCAGTGATGGAGGCACATTTGAGGGCTTAAAGCAATATAAAGCCGACATTCAACACTGTGAAATAAAGGGTTAACATAGTTCAAAAATAAAAATAAAAACAAGAATAATAAATAGTTAAATTTGAATAATTAGATTTTTTTTTTTTGGGACCAATTGATGAGATAATAATTACAAATATAAGAAAAATGGACAAATTACCCACAAGTCCTTTTTCAGAAGTGTTTATTCTATTTAATCCCAAAACCTTTCAGATAGACCCAAAAGTCTTGTATTTTTTTTTTCTTCTGTACCTTCTTTTCTTTATCTCTCTTTCTGTGATATTTGGCAACGACCACGACTACGCCTTCATTCTTTTCATTCTCTTTTTAATCTACTGCATCTGATGACCGACAACTACCATTGATTAGGGTGGACCGGCAACCACCGAGTGCCGATTCCTTGCTTCACTCACTGACGACGAAGGAGATAAACTTCTGATGAAGAAGTTGAGTAGATCTACTCATATCTACATCAGATCTAAGTATGTCTACGTCAAATCCAAGTAGATTTACATCAAATTCAGCTAGATCTAAACTAAAAAGATTTTCCAGAGTACAAGTCTCTCTTTATATCTGTCTCTTCCGTTCGATCTCTCAGTTTTTTTTTACTTTTTCTGTACTATGTACTTCTATTTTTTTTTTAATTGAGAAAAATTTCAAATTCTGAACAAGTTGTCTTCAAGTTTCAATTACGGAAGGTGAAAATTGTAAAATTTTACAGTTTTAGTTTTTTTGGTGCTGAAATGAATTATTTTTTAAAACTGTAAAATTTTACAGTTTTATAACTTTTTCAGAACTATTAAATTTTGCAATTCCATAACATATTTTTCAATTTGATTAATAAAGATAAATGCTTAATGGAATCATATTTTGAAACTGTAACATTTTATGATTTCAAAGCTTATTTTTTCAATTTGATTAATATTGAAAATTATTTGCTTAAACGTTACAAAAATTGAAAATAATATACGTTTTTTTTCTCTCCATTATTGCTATTTGTTGTTACACTTTTTTTCTTCTTTCAGTTTATCAATATTTAGCATATTTTGCTATATTTTTTTGCGCTAATTTCTCAAATTATTCTTCTTTTTTTCCTGACAATATTCTAGACATTTTAGTGAGTCTCTGGTGATATTCTTGATGTCCAGCGAACATTCTAAACATTTCGATGACTTCTAGTGACGTTCAGAATACTCCGGCGATATTTCGGAAAATTTTAGTGATACTCCGGTGACTTCTCGGTGATGGTAACCATTCCGGTAAGTTTCCAGTGACTGTCTAGTGGGATGTAGCAGTGTCTTTAATTTTTTTAAAAAAATTTTTTGGTAATAATTAAAAATACGTCAGACTAATTGGTGCATGGTTTTGTTTTAAAACTAGATAGATTTTGAATTTTATGTATAAAACCTGTCGTTAAGTTCCCTCCAAAAAATATATCTATAAGTCCAACAACCAATCCAAAGAAATCACACCTAACCGAACCCAACAATAACCACAAAGTAGAGTTTGTTATGGTTGTATTTATAAGGTTTGAAACAAGTTGGAGACTGATTACAAATATTAGGTGAATTACATGTAACTCAAAGTTGAAAGAAAGGTTACAATGCCTCACCATGCATATGGTATGTGCCCTTTGTAACATTTTTACAAAAATTTACAAAATATTGTACGTAAAAACAAAATGTTAACTTTTTTATTTTTTATTTTTTATCATAAAATGTCATAACTTTACAATATGCAGTCAATAAAATTATCACAAAACAATTAACCACGTCCAGTTAGAAGCTTAAATGTAAATATATAAACTGATGTTGATGTGGCTCGTGAATGGATGAACAAACAAAAACATAAAATGCAATCTGAAGAAAGGTTCAAAATAAAATCAAAACCGATATTACTCATAGAAGATTGAATTAATGAAGACCCGTGGTTCAATGAAACAAAGTAAAAGATTTGAATAGAAAACCAAAAAGAAACTGATTGAGACTTTATTTTGACAAAGTGCCATACTGAAAAATCTAAAATCCCCAAGATATTGATTTGTAATTATGTATCAATTATAAACAGTAAATAACAATCCTAATCAAACAATCAAAAGACGAAACGACACAACGATTTAACATGGAAAGTCCACAATTGGAGCATCTCCAATTGTGATAAAAAAAACCACGGGCCAAAGCCGTAAAACAATCCACTAAGAAGATAAAAAGGAATTACACAAGTGTACTCTTAATTACTTAGCGAATCCATGCTCAAATTGAACCGACCCCAATGTGTCTCTTCCACCACCGTCTTCACCTCGGAATTGTCTTGTACAACATTGAATCCACAACGTTGATGTCAAATCCACGACGATGAGCCACTCTAGAATCTACCAAAGCTTCAGGCCCAAATTTCTTAGAAACCACTAAAGAACAACTCTCTCTTTTGTATTGAATGAAACAAACAACTCTTTGATGTATACTTGTCAAACTATGAGTTTTATGCTCAGCCAAACATCAAAGAAAACTAGCAAAGAAGCTCCAGATGAAAACTCTAATATCTAAGAAGAAGATCTGGAAGCCGTACCCTAAAACTTGACTGAACCGCAGCTTTTATAGCAAACAGATCCACGATCTCCGCTCGAGCGCAGGAATAGCTACTCTAGCGGACTGACTAAAATGTGTGTGATTAAATAGGGTTTACGCTCAAGCGCAAGAATAGCCGCTCGAGCAGAAAAAAACAACTCTCAGTAGTTTTGTAGGTGAGTGAAACTTCTGAAAGGTTGTGATATCCGCTTGAGTGCAGGAATGGCCGCTCAAGCAATCAAACCACTTCGAATGCAATTTTGCTTTTTGCTCGATCCTTGATATAGTCAGCAAAGTGGCAAACATGAAAGAATTAACATCACAAACTTCTCTGCAATGCACAATTCGGGTTGGATTCACATCTAAAGACTCATAGCCTCACTGAAATAAAAAAGCAAATAAAATTACAACTGAAAGGAGTTTTGTCAAATGGGATTACCAATAACAAAAACCTAACACAAACAATTCTTGTGCCTTTATATATGTATGGTTTGGAAAATGAAACCCATGGTTCAATGAAACAATTTTGGTGTCCTAAAATCGTATTCGCCTCTCTTCGTACAAGTATACTAGTGAACAAATACCGCCCCAAAATACAATTCAAATCTCAAAAATATGTTTGACACATAACACGATTGGATGCCAAGCCTTTCTCAAGTTGCCATAATATCATAGAGAACGGAGGAAAATAAAAATTATACATTTCACACTTATAATTTGACCAAAATTTAACTTCGATCCCTATTATTGTAATTTAAATAATTTTGTCCCTACACTTTAAATCCAATTTTAATTTGGTCCTTCCAACGTTAAAATCAACAATTTTGTAACACGTGTTAGTCTCCCAAGATGCACATATTTGGACAAAAGAACCAAATTGAAACTGGATTTAAAATGTATGGACCAAATTGTTTAAATTGAAGCAATAGTGACCAAATAAAAAAAAAAAAATTAGGGTCAAACTATAGGGGTGAAAAGTATATATTTACCTAATAAAATAATATAGGAACATTATGTAGAAGATGAATAAGAAATTTTGTGAAATTGAGGTAAACTGAATGGCATAATTAAGAACTCTATATTTATAGGAGTTCTAGGGTCTCTATATTTTAATTATGAATCACGAGGGTAGTCATCCGAAATATTATTGAAATATTTACACAGTGCAGTTGTTACAGAGTCACCAAATAAGAAGTCATACCAGCCTTTAGAAGTCTAGCCACCACTTTTTGAGCAGTCTCAATAGATGTAAAAATCATGATGGCAAAGGAAGTACATGCTCGTGCTGACTTGATATGCCAACAGATCTTCATTGACAACATTATGAAAAGAAGAATACAAGTCTCCCTATTGGGTATCGTTCTCTTCTTGCTCATACACAACTTGAATGCCAAACTCTTTTAGCTTCATATAAGCCCACCAAAAAAAAAAATGTTTCATCCACTTCATCGCCACCCTCCAATTGATTCCCGAACTTCCAATGGCTTAAACATGTTATATGTTCATTGTCTTTTGGAAGTCCCACAAAAGTGGGACTATAGATCCACTTAAAACCCTTGATCTTATTGCTGGTTCTAATAAAAATATTATCCCAGTACTCATTTCTTCGGTCATCAGATTTTGAATATGTTTGCTCATAGACAACACATAAATTCAAGCCTTGGATCTTGAGATTAGGGAGTGAAGGCACATTCAAACAAATTGAGGATCCCATGCTCTTATTGCTGAACCAGCTTGGAACCTCATTTCCAGGAAGAAAAGTGTTAAATATAATAAATTCATAAAGTCCCTGTGCCACGGAAATTATATCATTAGCATTTACATATGAGAAGAAGAAGAAGAAGAAGCACCCGAAGGGGAACTTTCACTATTCTTATTGTCATGACATTGAATAAAGTCACCTTAACCTTTCCCATTGCTTCCAAGTTGAATCAATCCATATTATTGAACTGTGAATTATGTAATTTATATTATTCATTAAGGATAGTTTAGTACTTTAGATTATTAGGGTTTCATTCTATTGCTTATATATTTTGTACTTCTTTTGATTAATCAATACACACAAGTTTTCTCATCTGTTATCATGGTATCAGAGCCACGTTAGAGACGTTAGATACCTTTTGCAGAAAGCATCGACCATCGCACCATCGTAGCCCCTTTCTTTCTCTTCGCAAGGCCTTCGCCGGGGGTTCTCTGTTCTTTTCATCGCACTTCGAAGCTCAACCCCTCGACTGGTACCTCTGATTCGATCAATTCTGTGTGACTCTGTTTGGTAATCTGTCTCTCCCTCTGGTTCACACGATCAAAGCAAAGTCTGATCTTGTGCTCGACTTCGCTCCAGACCTGGTATTTTAAATCGGCTTCACTCTAGAATCCAGACCTGGGCTGAGGTTCAGTTTCTCTTTCTTTCTCTCTCTCTCTCTCTCTCTGCATTGCCTTAGTTCTCTCTCTCTGATTGCTATTTGAGGATGATTGGGTCACAATGGTTATTATAAGTTTGACCTCACTGATTATTTAATTATAGCAATAGTAACTCTGGATATTTAATTGTGGCTCTGCGTTGACAATACTGTGTTGCCTAATTATAGTATCATGGCTGACGATAAATTGCAAGCTATTACTACTAAATTAGATGGTACTAATTATTCTTATTGGTCTCATGTAATGAAAAATTTTATAATGGGTAAAGGCATGTGGAACTATGTTATTGGTATGACTATTAGACCTGTGGAATCTCAAGAAACTGAGGCCGATGTTGCTAAATGGGATAAGGAAAATGCACAAATTCTTACTTTGTTTCATAATTCAGTTCAAACTACCATTGGTATGAATTTTTCCAAGTATTCTACTTCTAAACAAGTTTGGGACTATTTGAAGACTATGTACCTTGAGTCTAACTTTGCAAAACAGTATGAACTTGAGATGTCTATTCGCAGTGCTAGTCAGAAAGATAAATCCATTCAGGAGTTCTACAATGAGATGACTACTTATTGGGATCAGCTTGCTTTGATGGAACCGTCCGATTTGCAGTTACTTGACAATTATATCAAGTATCGGGAGAAACAACATCTTGTTCAATTTTTCATGGCCCTTCGTGATCAATTTGAGCCACTTCGGGGAGCTATTCTTCATCGGTCTCCCTTACCTTCTGTGGATGGTGCTGTCCGCGAGCTTATTGCGGAAGAAACTCGGTTTAAGGTGGCTCGTGGTACTCCTGCTTCCCAGTTAGTTTTTGCCACTCCTCCGCTCTTGCCCACCCCATCTTCTTATTTATTTCAAGTTACTGGTAAGCCCAAGCCTCAGGTTTCCATGGATGAGTGCGTTCACATCGAAAGGCCATTGAAACATACATGTCCTAAACTTTTGCAGCCCAAGGGTCGCTCATCCGTTCACCATTCGCTAAGCCGACATTTTCAGATCTCGCCATCCGCCGCTTTTCGCACTCCGCCGAGAATGATCCATCTTCTAATATGCGCCTATGTTTGAGCAGCCTCAAGTCTTTCATGGCGGCCAATCCAAATCTTTCGCTCCACGCCTCCGCTTATGACTACCACTCGCCCGGGTTTGTCTAGTTCATCCTCTTCGTAATATCCATACTGTGGATCTTTGATTACGTTGTTCACATCATATGACCCCTGTTGCATCTCTCTTCAGTAATTGTGTCTCTCCTTCTTCTTCTATCATTATTGCTACTGCTAATGGTTCTTCTATGCCTGTACACTTTGTTGGTTCTATTTCCTGTTTCCATTTGTCTCTTTCTTCTATATTTTATGTGCCTCACCTCTCACTCGCTTATTTCTATTAGTCAATTATCCGATTCCGTTTTGATGTTGTTTTCTTCTTCTCATTGTGTTGTACAGACCTGTATCCAAGAGGCGATTGGGATCAAGCGAGAGTTGGAGAACTATATATCTTGGACACTTGCATGTTCCTCTAGAAGTGTCTTCTCGCATTGTCTTCTTTTGTTTAAACAATAAGTCCTCTTTGTTTTATATTTGGCATTCTAGGTTAGGTCATCCGTCGAGTGATCGGTTGAGGATGTTAGTTAGGTCTCGACATTTAGGCAATTTTCCCATTAGTGATATTTCCGAGTGTCGTGGTTGTAAACCGCTAAAATGCTCGCTTCTTCCTTTTAATAAAAGTAGTTCTATTTCATCTTCTCCTTTTCAATTGGTCCATACTGATGTTTGGGGTCCTTCCCCTATAGTTACCAAGGGTGGTTCGCAATATTATGTAGCTTTTGTGGATGATTACAGTCGGTTTACTTGGGTTTATTTGATGACTCGAAAATCTGATTTTTACGAAATATATTCTAATTTTCACTCCATGATTCGCACTCAGTTTTCTACCACCATTAAAATTCTTCATTCTGATTTGGGAGGTGAGTATTACTTGTCTGAGTTTGAGGAGTATTTAGCTACTCATGGAACTATTCATCAGTCTTCGTGCTTTGACACTCCTGCACAAAATGGTCGAGTTGAGCGCAAACATCGCCATCTCCTTGATACAGCTCGCTCTTTGTTGCTCTCATCTTTTGTCCCTTCTGTTTTCTGGGGAGAAGCTGTGCTCACTGCTACATATCTTCTCAATCGGATGCCTACTCCTCTTCTCTCAGGTTTATCTCCGTATGAGCGTCTTTTTGGTGTTACTCTCAATTATTCTCTTCTTCGTATTTTTGGTTCTGCATGCTTTGTGCTCCTTCCTAAACGGGCGCGCTCTAAGCTTAGTTCTCGTTGTGTCCTATGTGTCTTTTTAGGGTATGGCATTAATCAGAAAGGTTATCGGTGCTATGATCCTACCACCAAAAAGCTATATGTGTCTAGGTATGTCACTTTTTTAGAAAAACTACCCTACTACACTATACCTTCCACCCCTGTTCCTATTACTAAGGATGAATTGGTTCATGTTGACCCATTTCCTCCAAATGTTTCTCCTGATGAGTTTGTTTCTGACCTTGAGGTCTCTACTTTGCCGCTTACTAGCACTTTTAATACCTCTCCAGCTACCTCATCTCCAGCTCCCGCTTCTCCTGCTCCTCTTATTGTTTATCAACGCCTCAAAGCACTTCCGAGCTCACATGTCTCTAGCTCTACTGTCCCTCCAGCTATTTCTTTGGATCCCGCTCCTCCTACACATCGCTTCCCAAAGCGAGATCGTCATCCTCCGAACTGGTATGGTTTTGGTAATACATGTTTTTTCCTTTCCTATCAGTCTTTTCTTTCTTGTCTTCATACATATTTTGAGCCCAGGTCTTACAAGGAAGCTTGTCATGATCCCAATTGGATTGCTGCCATGAATGATGAGTTAACTGCTTTGGCTAATACTCAAACTTGGGATTTGGTTCCATTACCTGCTGACAAGAATGTTGTAGGCTGTAAATGGGTCTATAAGGTCAAAACCCTTTCTGATGGGTCTTTGGAACGGTACAAAGCTCGTCTAGTTGCCCAAGGCTTTTCTCAGGAGTATGGGATTGATTACGATGAGACTTTTGCCCCCGTTGCCAAGATGACTACTATTCGTACTTTTATCTCTGTTGCCACTACCCATCATTGGCCCCTGTTTCAACTAGATGTCAAAAATGCTTTTCTGAATGGGCATCTTGCTGAAGAAGTGTATATGCGCCCTCCACCGGGTCTCTCTCACCCTCCTGGTGTTGTTTGCCGTCTTCGCCAGGTTTCTATATGGTCTCAAGCGGTCTCCTCGTGCTTGGTATGAGCGATTTCACTGCTGTTCTTCAACTTGGTTTTCGCCTAGTCATCATGATTGTGCTCTCTTTGTTCGTGAACTTCATTGGGCTTGTTCTCTTTCTCTTATATGTGGATGATATGATCATTACTGGTTCTGATTATAGTACTATTGAGAAGGTTAAGCATTAGTTGTCTCAAGAGTTTGAGATGAAGGATTTGGGCCTTCTTTGGTATTGAGGTTGCTACTTCTCTTACTGGGTATTTTCTCTCTCAGACTAAATATGCTCGTGATATTCTTTCTCGTGCCAATCTCACTGATGACAAAATTGTTGACACTCCTTTTGAGTTGCATGCTAAGTTTTCGGCTTCTGATGACGTTCCTCTTGAGGATCCCACTGTGTATCGCGAATTGGTTGGGTGCCTTGTTTATCTCATCGTTACTTGTCCGGATATCTCCTATGTTGTGCACATTCTCAGTCAGTTTGTTTCTGCTCCTCGTTCCACACACTGGGCTGCCTTACTTCGTACTTTGCGCTACCTTTGTGGCACTTTGTTGCAATGTTTGTTGTTATCTGCCTCTTCGGACTTGACTCTCCGTGCCTATGCTGACGCTGATTGGGCAGGTGACATCTTTGATCGCAAATCCACTTCTGGTCTTTGTGTTTTCCTTGGCGATTCCCTCATATCCTGGAAGAGTAAGAAACAGTCTGTTGTTGCTCGTTCCACCGCTGAGGTTGAGTATCATGCCATGGTTCATGCTACTTCCGAGATCATTTGGCTTCACTGGCTTCTTTCTGATATGGGTGTCTCTCTTTCTGATCCGACTCCATTGTATTGTGATAATCAGAGTGCTGTTCAGATTGCCCATAATTCAGTCTTTCATGAGCAGACAAAGCATGTTGAAATAGATTGTCACTTTGTCAAACAGCATCTTCAGGCTGGCACTATTACTCTCCCTTTTGTTCCCTCCTCTCTTCAGTTGGTCGATTTTTTTACGAAGACTCATACTGTTGCTCGTTTTCGTTTTCTTCTTGGCAAACTTTCGATGCTTTCTGCGCTTGCATCCTCAATTTGAGGGGGGTGTGAATTATGTAGTTTATATTATTCATTAAGGATAGTTTAGTACTTTAGATTATTCATTCTATTGCTTATATATTTTGTACTTCTTTTGATTAATCAATACACACAAGTTTTCTCATCTGTTATCATGAACATCTCCGCATTAATGTTCTTTATGGGTACTAACTTGAATAATCCCTGAATCTCAATTAGCTATCACAAGAAGTTATCGCCAGTACTAGTGATCTCAACAGGTTTGGAAGATTTGTTACCATTTCCAACAAACTGCATTTATGTATATTTAAGTTATTTAAACTCATTGGAAGCTCTGGAAGTGAATGGAGTTTTGTGCAATGTGCTAGCTCAAGTTTCTAGAGTGCAGTAAGGCCCCTGATACTATCTAGTAGATAACAAATGGGGTTTTTATTTAGATCCAAGTGCTACAACAAGGATAGGCCACCAAGATCCCTTGGAATAGCATCATCTGACAGATTATAGTCTTCAAGACTTAAGCTTACTATTGAGTGTGATAAGGAAGCTAATGAAAATCTAATGGATGTTGACTCTTTATTGGTGTCAACATTTATGACCCCAACATTGAACCCCATGATTTTTCCTCACCAATGATAGAGAGTGACTGATGTATGGCAGTTTCATCTACTTGGAACACCTTCAAAGATTCCATCTTGCCCAGTTTTGTAGGCAACTCATTTAGCTTTGAGCAACCAGAGAGAGTTTTTCAAGGGATTTTAAGTGACCAATATTGTGTGGAAGCCTCTTAAGGTGTTTGCACTTTTCCAGATTTAACAAAACAAGTCTCCCTAATTCTCCAATGGATCCATGAACCTCAATCAAATTTATGCAATCTTTAAAAAATAATTTCTCAAGATTAGGCAGTTCTGAGAAGTCAGGTGTATTGGTAAGGCGACGAGAATGACTGAGATAAAGGATTTTTAATAATCTGAGCAACTGACAGCAAAAAAAAAAAGGAAATTAGTTTACATGGATATTCATAACAATCCCCAGGACATTAAAAACAATAAAAAATTGAAAACAAAATAAGAAAATTATTGTCAAACCTTTGTTCCATTCCAAACTCATTCCAAGTTGCTATGGCTCATATCAGGTGCAACCAAGTTCTCCAAAGAAAAATTATTGGGTATAGATTTTAAAGGGAACCCATGCCAACAAAGCCATCTTAACTTCTTAGGAAATTCTTCATAGCATCCAGTAAGTCGTACATTATAGAGTTGGAGTATTCTTAGCCTCTGTATTCTTGAAAATGCATCAATGTGTATGTCTACTTCTTTAGACGTTGGAAATGATTCTGTTAAAGAAGAATTCTTGGAGAGCCAAGAGAAGATTAGACGAAGTTGCTTTGATGATGATGAACTACCTTTACAAAGGAATGATGAGTTGTCATGAAAATATTCAGAATGATGTCTTTTTGAATTATTTACCCTCCTGGATGGCTCCTCTTCGTGAAACCCATTCATGTTGAGGATGGGGCCTTCAACAGTTTCTATCCCCTGGTTATAAATAATAATAAAAAAATTAAGGAAAAAAAAAAAGGGCTAGGTATGTATGCACATGGGCAAAAAACATATACAAATAGACATGAAATAGCACAATTCTTAGAGTCTTTTCAATTAATACATTGAATGCATCCTTATGATGCCATAGTGTGCTCCTTTTCTTAGGTTCTTCAGTTGATTCTTGTCATACAATTTCTCATGCCATATCTTGAAGCAATTAATGCATCATCAGCTTGTTCTTTTGATCAATTATTAACAGGCATCTATCAATGAGGTTGTCAATCCCTCCTTTAGTGTAGAAATCACATCCATCTAGAACTGTAATTGTTTTGTCTTTTTTCACAAAGAAACAAGCAACACCTAAGAACAAATTTCTGTCATGGTCACCTTGCAAAGAATCAAAACTTATTTTAAGTTTCGTAAGGATTTGGCTATCAGGAATTACTTTCAATTTCTTTATTGCACTTTCCAATACATCTAAATTTTTTTCAAATAAAGAAGAACCCAAAACTTGAAGGACTAAAGGCAACCCTCTACAATAGCTCACAACTCTTTTTGAGTGCTCCTCGTAACCATCAATGGGGTGGTTTTGTCGAAAGGTATGCCAACTGAAGAGCTCAAGTGATTCATCTTCATTTAATTCTTGTACAGTTTTTGTGCCTTCATCAAGTGCTCAAACCTAGTAGTTATGATAATTTTACTTCCTGGATAAAACCAATCTTGCATTACAAGCACTGCATTTAACTGGTCCACTTGATCCACATCATCAAGAACAAGCAAAACTCTTTTACAACATATAGCATCTTTAATCCTAATAGTACCTTCATGAACACTACAATTTATTTTTTTTGTTTCCCCTTCAAAATATCCTGAAGCAGTCTTCTTTGCAAACAAACCAAGCCATTGTGTTGTTCTGATATTTCTCTAATATTTGCTAGAAAACTACTAGCTTCAAATATGTCAAAATTCAGATTATAAACTATTTTGGCAATGGTTGTCTTCCCTATTCCACCCATCCCACATATTGTCACAATGCCAACGTCTGCTGCTCTATCTTGTAACCAAGAATTAATTTCTTCCACATGAGAATCAATTCCAATTTGGTAGGGGGCAGACTCAAGATTGTTCTATTCAATTATTTGCAATCTCCTTGATGATTTGCTGAATAAACCTTGCCTCATGCTTATGACCAACAATGAAAATGAAAGCAACACATAATTGACAGGTCATTAGTTCAAATCAAATAAGAATTCAAACATGCATGAGACAAATTCAAACGAATTTCACAATGCTTAAATTGGACATTACCACTTAAGAGTGTAAATAAAATGAAATAAATGTTGATTGCAATTTACATAGTTAATCTTGGCCATTATGTTCAGATGGATGCAATTTACATGGTTAATGCAACATGATATGTATTCAAAAGAAAGAAAATCAACAGAAAATCTAATGACGTTCACCAAAATTCCAACTCTCACTTGAATGATCAACTTTAAGACAAGAAGTATATAATTTTTCACAATCATAATGCTATTTAAAATTTTAAACTTTATCTACCTATTCTTGGACTTATTTTTTATTCATTGCATTCCCTATGTCTATTTGAACTATTTGTGTTATTAACACACAGCAGCATTCAGTTGGATTTCTCCCAATGGGGATACGTTGTATTTGTGTTGAGCATGTGTCAAATATTGGTACTTCTTTAACAAATTGAAAAGCCTAGCCCACACTTCTCCTTAAAACCCAGGTATTAAGGAAAGGGAAATTGAAACCTTATAACTAGCACAGATTGGGCAATTCCAGGCGATGTGGGACACATTCTAACAGTTTCAAGGAATTGTTTTTACACATATAACAATAGTAAATAACAACAAAATGTAGATGAACAAATACGAAGAGTCTTAAAAGTGGAGCGATCAGTGTGCATTTCAACAGTAAAAGCAATGTCTGAGGCAGAAAGTTGTCAACAACAAGTAGTAATATATCTGAAAACATATTCTCATAAATTTATCAATTACCTGTCATTCTCTAAAGAGCATCTTTATAGCTATAAAGGTGTTAAATAATGTTGGGCTTTAGGCCCTTTATTTCTTATGATTCTCTTGCATGGATGATGTATTATTCTATTATTGGCTGTGCACTGTCATGCTTGTCCATCATGGAAGGACATGTATAGGGTACAATGCAATTCAGGCAACACCAATATTACCCCGTTCTCTCTTCTACTTTTTCTTTCTTTAAACTTCTATTTCTTACTTTATATTCTTCACCTTTACTCTTTGCACCTTCGGGCATTTTCACACTCTTTACGTCCACCATTGTCACTTTGCTTCAAGTTGCATACCTTTTGCATCTGTCGTTGTCTATCCCTTAAATTAACTTCTTTAGTTTAGATGTTCCATTTTATAAGTTCTTGATCTCTTCTGTTTTATCATTTTTGTTTTTTGTATAATCTAATTTGTTCGTTGTTTCTTCATTCTCCGAAAAATAGGAAATTTATAGTACATGCTAGAGTCAATGACCACTTCTAAATTTTGACATTGTATTGGATTCCCCTTGATGTCGATGTCAACTTAACAATCATGTTGACTTCAAGATTGAGGGTCCTGATTTCGTACTTGTCCCATTATAGAGGCCAGTACTAGGCTCCCCCTTCATCCACTTTTTTGAGAGTGCCTCTACCATTGGAACTTGAATCCAATGCATTTGACTCCCAATAGTTATCAAATCATTATGGATACAGTCAAACTAAATCGATTGCTTGGTCTTTAGCTCGACCTCCACGAACTTGAGTATTGCTATCAACGAATCGGGTTTGACCCGGATTCGGCCCGAATATGACCTGTCTAATCTTGTTTGTTTGTGGAAATCCAGATCTGATAATCCATTTTACCAGAATCTACCAGATCCGAATTTAAATGGACCGAATTCAGATAAATCAATTCTGGTCCATTTATGTACCCGAATCCAATATACCAGCCCATTTGAGAAGTATAATAGTTGCCCAAGAAAGATCAAAACACTTGTCCCTCTCCTGCAATTTCTCTAGAGATCGATTCATCGAATCACCATTATTATCATCTGCGATTTAGTTGCTCATCATCATCATCATCATCATCTGCCACGTCTATCATTTGCAATTTCTTTGAGTTTGATCATCATCGAATCACCATCTTCAATTATGACTCGAATTTTGGCGACTTTGAAGTAAGTGCAACTTTCAGAGTCAGACATCAACCATCTGTCCATTTTTCGAAGTCGGTAATCTTCTGTGAATTCCATTGATTTGCCCAATATCAGGGTGTTAGTTTAACTAGGTTTTAGTTTCAGTGAAATGGGTTTGGCTTTATATTGATTGTTCTCAAGTGGGTTTGCTATAGTCATGATAAATTTGAAGTGAGTTTTGTTACTTGTGATATTGTTGAGTGGGTTTGATTAGTTTGTGTGTGTGAGTGTGTGTTTGATCAATTTGTTAAGTGGGTTTGTTCATTGTGACTTTTGTTGGAATTTGATTTGTCGATTGCGCCATGGCTCTAGGACATTTTAAGGCTCCCAGTAGCGAGCTCTGTAACAGAATTGGTTTCATATTAGTCTACATTAACTTTATTTGAGGATTTTTGCTGTGAAAAAAGCTGGATGAATTTGGTTTTTTTGTTGTTATTTTAGTGTTGGATTTTTTCTAGTTTCAATCATTGTATATAAACCTAAAAAGCCCATGAATTTTCAGGTTGTTTGTTCATGTCAACTAGTTTGTTTTTGAACAAATTGGGTCTTGAATGATGAATTTTTTTTGTCTCCAAAGACCTAATTTTGTCACTATATATATTTGTGAGGATATTTTCCTCACTAGTTTCTTCATTGAATGTTTGTCACTAAAAATGATTGTGATGAAAAGTAATTTCGTCACCAATAACATTACTTTAGTGACGAAAATTTGTCACCAATAAGATAACATTTTATCACAAAAAATTCTCATTTTCGTCACCAAATAATTTCTCAGTACTATATATAAAACTTTAGTTGACGAATACATTTGTCACACATGTTGATCATTGGTGAGGAAATAATTTTGTCATAGTAAGATGTAAAGGTGACGAAATAATTCGTCTCCAAAAGTTAAACATGGGTGACGAAATATATTTCGTGACAAAAAGATGTATATGTGACAAAAATTTTAGTCACCAAATAACAAAATCAACAAAACTTTTCATATATAAGCTGCGATAAATTTCGTCACAAAACTTACTGTTCCATTTTTTATAATTCAATTTAAATTATTATTTCACAAATATCTCTGCTCATATCTCAATAGCCTTAAGATATACTAACAAATCCATAACTATTATACACCACTCTACAAAACAATTCAGTAACCAATTTATATTATAAATCAAAATATATCCATCAAACAAATTTAATAATAATTCATAAAGCATAACAAAAACACCATCACAGCTAATCTCAAAATGAACTAAATATTAGTCGACAAAAAAAATAACACTTGATCTTGATTTACAAGTAAAACTAAGTATCATTCTACAAAAAATATCAACACTTAATCTTGATTCGCAAGTATGCTTCCAAATGTATTCAAAAACCAATCTGCAAAGAAAATAAAAAGGAAAACATTAATATATTATCAATTACATCTAAACTAATTGATAAATAATTTTATTTTATAAACCAATTTAGCAAAAATGCATTTTTTTAAATATTGGGTTTTTATCTGTCCTAAATCACAAAAAACAACTGATCTAACTGGGAGCAAGTGAATCATGTGAAATGAACACATGAACCTGCCAATGTTGAAAACAATCAAGCAACATGTTGACTTTTATTGTCATATAGAACGGTTCAATGAAACTTGGAAATTGGAATCAAAGGTGGTCCACAATTATGCAAGTGGTCCACTATTATGCAAGCATCATACCCAGTTGGTGAGCAACTAACCAAAAACATAATAAAACAACTACAAATAAACATAGGAAGGAACAAAACCAATGTACACCCCCTAAACTACCATCCCTTGAACTAGCATACATTCCATTCGTCAGCAACAACAACTAAACACACTCCAGCAACAAAACCAATATACACTCCACTATTGGCAGTAGCAAATATACACCTCAGTAGCAGCAAAATAATATATCTTCGCAAGTTCTGAAAATTTAATAACATATACTCTATAAACTCAAATCCATTCAAGTTCCTAACTAAATTGACATACTTAAAAGCTTAATTTCCTAAGACTAAGTTTGAATCATGATCTTCAATTTTCTACAGCATGACAAACATAGAATTACCAAGTCTTTCGCTTTAATATTGCATTTTAGGCCAGCACATCCCAAATGAAACCATATTTTTTAAAACCAATCTCAAAAATGCAATTACTTGTTCACAAAATAATTATTTCTCATAACTCCTTAAATAGCCACAAAGAAAAACAAAACGTAAAAATAAAAATAAAATAATCTACCATATTAAATAGTGTAGACACCCCATTTTTGACCGACCTTAAGACTCAGACGTCACCGATTGAGCGCTTGGTGATCTTGCATACTGTGCTCGTTCAGAAGTTTAAGAGTCGCGGCCGTGCGCCCTGCCTCCGGACTTCCGAACTCTCTTTCGTGCCTTGTCTCGGTTTGCGAACCAGACTCGGTTTTCTCTGTTTTCTTTCCCGAGGGAAGGGAGTGGTCCCGTAGATTATCTCCCGGTGGCCGTGAGCTACTTTTCGTGGCCATAGGCCATTCTGATTTTCGAGTCGGTTCTGGACCGTTAGGCCGTGTGTGCCTCGGCTCGGGACCGCCCAACCATCTCCGAGTTCTCCGGTTTTTGGCTTGCACCACTGTTTTATAGTTCCGAGGAACACTGGGGCCCCTGATGCCCACTTCGTGGCCGTATGCCACTTTCGGTGCCTGTAGCCGGTTTTCGGGACCCCGAATCGCACGGTTTGGGCCCCGAGCATTCATTTCGCATCCGTTTTCTCCGGTTTTTGGCAGGAACCTCTGTTTTGTCATTCCAAGGGACACTGGGGTCGCAGATACCCACTTCGCCCAGACACCATTTCGCACCCGCATTTCATTTTGGTCCCGAATCGCTTTGCTTTTGGCCCGAACGTTCATTTCTCATTAGTTTTTGTTCAAACTTGGCAGGTACCTCTGTTTCAACACCAGGAAGATCACTGGGGGGTGGGAGGCCAGCAATTATCCCAGATAGCCAGTTTCGCTCCTCCGGAGCCCGTTTTGCTCACTTCCGGGCCAATGTTGAACACCTTGGGGGTATTTTCTTCCAACCAAAGTTACATATCTGTGATCAGAGGACATGGGAGGACACTTTGGTATGGTGGTCGGCCAGAGATTATTGGTTTCATTTTTGGGCCTCTCCTTCAAGCTCTATGTTGTGACTCCTGCTTCAGTGTTGCCAATTTCCGACCTTGGAACCTTGTTGCACACATCTAGGAGGACACTTTGGTATGGTGGTCGGCCAGCAATTATTGGTTTCATTTTTGGGCCTCTCCTTCAAGCTCTATGTTGTGACTTCTGCTTCAGAGTTGCCAGATTCCGACCCTGGGGCCTTATTCTACACACTTGGGAGGACACCTATGCATACTGGTCGGCCAGAAAATCTTCTCTTCATTTTTTTGGGGTGGCCGGCCGACCATGGTGGGTGGCTGGCCGACCAGGTGGGGTGGCTGGCCGGCCACCTCCTGTAGTTACTGGCCGGGCAGATTCACTGCTCCAAATTGCTCCACTGCTTCAAAGTGTCTCCCTCATCCGGGAGATATCTTGGGAGGGAAAGCTTGGGTGCTTTTCCCTCCCCTTTTACACCCCTTTCTTGTCTACTTAAAGGGCCCAACCCCTTCTTCCTCAAGGTTAGAAAAAATTGCCTCAAGAACACCTCTCCAAAAACCCTAATCTCCATAGCTTAAAACTCAAAAAACTTCCAAGCTCCCTAGGCCATTCCTTCACCAACACCTAGCCTCACCATTCCAACTTCAATTCCAGCAGCTAGGAAGTGAATTTCAGAGGTTGAGAAGCTACAAATCAAAGCCAAGAAGCAAAGAAAGACAAGTCTTCAAGGGTAAGTATTCAAAACCAACTTTTAGGGCTTTTTCTTGATCCTTTTTTATACTCTAATTGGTTGAGAATTGGGGCTCCGACCCCTACTGCTTTTGTGCTCATATTGAGCCCCTCTACAACATTGTAGAAGGGCTCAAATTCATTTGGTATTTCTATATACTAGTTCCTTCAATATTCACCAAGTTTGTCACATTTTTGCATGCTAAAATTGACCTATTTGTGTTGGTTTTTAGGGGTCCGACCCCTAATGCTTTCTTGCTTATTTTGAGCTCCTCTACAACATTGTAGAGGAGCTCAACTTCATCTGACCTTTGTATCTACCACTTCCTTCAAATTCCATCAAATGTGCCACATTTTGTATGCAATTTTTGACCTATTTGTGTTTGTTTTTGGGACTTCGACCCATACTGGTTTTAGTCTTATCTTGACCCCCTTTACATGTTTCATGAAGAAGGTTTGGTCATTTGATGTATAGATTGCATGTCTTATGTTATACCCTTTTGTGGCTCCATTTTGCCTTCCATTTCTAGCATGTTTGTCTTATGATTTAGAGGCTTCCATAAACTGCATATATGCTTATTTTTGGGCCCTCTTTCATGTTGTAGAAGAAAGTTTGTCCATTTGGTGTTTGTATATACCACCTCCCATTATACTCCTCTTTTGGCCACTAACTTTGCATGCTAATGTTGCCATGTCTATGCTTACATTTTGGCCATGTTTATTACTAAAAAATGCCATATTTGGGACTGCCTTGCCACTGTTCTTGCTTCCATAATCATATTTCGCATGCATAGCATGGCTATAGGCCATTTCGGAGCTTAATTTCACATTTTCGGGATGATTGCATGCTTTGGGTGTGCTTTGGTTGTGTTTCGGGGCTATTTTCCCCCTCTTGTAGCTGCTGAAATTCTATGTTGCATGTTTGCATGTCATTTCGTGCCTTAATGCTTTGCCTCGGTTTGCGTGCCCGCGGGTACGCATTTCGAGGCACCTTCGTTTTTATCCGACGGCAGCCTATGTGAGTGTGGTTGAGGCCCTCTCATGTTGGCGTAAGCCCAATTTACATTTTCATGCTTGTATGCCATTGCCTCGGTTTGCGTGCCCGTGTGCACGCATTTCGAGGCACTTCTTTTTTTATCCGACGGCCTCCTACGTGAGTGAGCTGAGGCTCTCCCATGTGGGTGTAAGTCCATCGTGTCATTCCGTGTGCCATTTCGTTACATTTCATCATCGCCTCGATTTGCGCGCCTGTGGGCACGCGTTTCGAGGCACTTCGGTTTTATCCGATTTTCATTCTTTCATCATCGCCTCGACGGCGCTACCGGCACGCCGCTTTCGAGGCACTTCAGCTTTATCCGATTTTCATTCTTTCATCATTGCCTCGATTTGCGGCGCTCAGGCACGCGTTTGAGGCACTTCGTTTATCCGATTTTCATTCTTTCATCATCGCCTCGATTTGCGGCGCTACCAGGCACGCTGCTTTCGAGGCACTTCGGTTTATCCGATTTTCTTTCATTATCGCTCGATTTAGCGCTGTGGCACGCGTTTGAGGTACCGTTTTATCCAATTTTCATTCTTTCATCATCGCCTCGGTTTGCGTGCCTGTGGGCGCGCATTTCGAGGCATTCTGTTTTATCCGCTTTACATTTCATGCCATCGCCTCGGTTTGGGTGTCCGCGGGCACGCATTTCGAAGTATCTCATTTTCATCATTCCGGCATCCAATGTGAGTGTGGCTGAGGCTCCCTCATGTTGGTATAAGCCCATCATCGCATTTCACATTCCTCGGTTTGCGTGCCTGCGGGCACGCATTTCGAGACATCTCATTTTCATAGCATTGCGCATGCTAGGTTGTATATTAGTTGCATTGCATGCATATCACGCATATCATGCATATTGCACGGGAAACGAGGCACGTTTTGTACTCCGAGCGACGGAACGGGCCTCAATTCCCAAGTCACTGACACTCCGGATCATCCATGATGGAGTTAGGTTTTGTTATAGCATTCATACGCATTCATCCCTATATTGAATTGTGCAATCCGATTCCTCGGCCATCATGCATCGGTATGCGTGATTGGTGGCACGAGGATCGAGGCATGCATATATTTGTGAAAATACATTGCTATGCCCTGCTCTCGCTCGCTCAAAGAAAATCGAGGATCAACGACTTTTCAGAATCCGGCGCGCAGTTCGAGAAAAGTGCAAACAGAGGCTAATCAGGGCATTCCAGTGGATTTCCGCGCCAAGCAGCCCAGCATACATCATCTATCAGAAGCGAGGCAGTCCCTGGCTTGCATGCCAGCTTTACTTCTTTTGTAAATAATTTGTCAATTAATTAGAATTTGTATATTTCGGACTGTAATATTCTTTTATTCGGACTGTATATTTATTCGGACCCTCCGCGCGAGGGCAAACTTGTAATAAGTGTGCGTGAGTGTAATGTATGTCTTCCAACCCCACGTCTTTCTCCCTTTTATTTACCTGCTTTGATGGTTAGATATAGGGCATATTTCAGTTAGCATACAGCATGACAGCATGTTTGCATCATTCATCTGTTTTGCACGCATCGGGCTCGGCACATCATACAAACTGCATTGTATTTCAATTCTAAGTTGAATACATGTTAGCTGTAGCATTTCATATGCCATATTTAGAATAGCCGAGCCTGCTATAGTTGCATTTTGCATGTGTTGCATTAGGCATTACAGTATATTTAGGATCATGCATGATTTCTAATCAGTTTCCTGTTTTGGCTTGGAGTACTCGGTAAGTTTTATGCTTTAGCATCCTTGCATGCGTGTGAGTGTTGCCATGATAGCATGCTTGCCATGAGGCTATATGCTTATGTGATATAATTGCCTTGAATGCCTGTGGGTGGAGGTTGAGTTATTTGAATTGGGACAATGCACTGACTGTTTGTTTTAAGCCCACTAGATAGTGGCAAAATCATTGTTTTCGAAGCCCACCCGAGGGTGGCAAATCCGCATTTTAGCCTACCTGCGGGTAGCACCATCACATCATTTTCAAACAAACAAACATGAAATGTTTTGTTCCAATTCAGGCGATTCAGTCTATACTTGTATGCTGTACGCATCACATAGTAACCTAGGCTAATAACCGGAATAAGAACTCACAATGTTTTCAAAAACAGATATCATGGTTAGTAGAGGCCGGTCTTTGACGGGCGAGAGAAGTGCTCACGATGTGACCTTCCCTAATCGTACCCAAGTTCCCGTGCCAACTTTGGTGATGACGGACACGTGGCCTTTCGGCACCGAGTCAGGGTTTCCTAATTTTCCCATTTTAAAATATTTAGGTGGCGACTCATATCCGCAAAGCAGTCCATGTTTGGCACTTCTTTTCAAAAAATCTGTTTTCCTTCAAAACGATTTGCCGGATTTGGACTCTTTGGTTCAAGATTTAGAACCGCGACAAAACCGAGTCCGAACTGTAGCGAGCCCCCCCCTCCCCCGGCGGGCGTTGTTACAAATAGAAACAAAACTTGAAGGGAAGAAAAAGAAGTCGAAGACAGAGAAGGAGGATTCAAAGCAGAGAAGAGTCGAAAAAGAAGAAGAAGACGAAGACAGAGAAGAAAGATTTGAAGAAGAGGAAGAGCAGCGAAGAAGAAGACAGAAAAGGAGCATACCTGGTTAGTAGTTACACAAAATCTGAAGTTTGATGTCCAATTTTTCTTGCCCTAATCATAGCTCAAAGGGTCATTTTTTGTCCTTTCTTTGTCCAATAAAGGGTTGTTTGACTTGAAGGCAGCAAAAAAATCCCTATTAAACAGGATCGCATGGAATTGCGATCCTGTTACGATCCTACCAATCCCACCATGATCCCACCATGATCCTGACATGGGCCCGATCCGAAATACTAGTGAGATCGAATGGTATATTTGGGATCGTAGGATCGTACGATCCAGATCGCGATCTTAACAACCTGGGTTTGATGGGGAAAAAACCCAGTTGAGTGACTTGAAATATGCATGTTTTCTGTTACAAGCTAGAATTGGTGGAATATTTCTTTTGGTTTATTTATGGTGTTGATGCTAATAAGCATATTCAGAGCGTCTGTAATGGGGTTTTTTTTTTTTTTTTTAAAAAAAATCTTTTTTTATGAGTATAGGAGTGATTCTTCTAATTCCCTGAGTTCCGTCGCACTTGTTTCTGAAAATAGTAGCTCAAGTGGCAGTCAATTGCTTGTTGGTTTGGTTTTCATAAGTGGTATGTCTATGAACGTGCTTCTAACATTTACGCCTATCAAAAATCAAAGGTGGAGTAATACTTTGAGGAGTTGATGTTTCCAAGTAATGAGAGTTTCAATATTCTACATTGGTGGAAAGTCAATAAAGCAAAATTTCCTACTTTGGCAAGGATGGCTTGTGATGTTTTACGTGTTCCAGCCATTACGGTTGCATCAGAGGCAGCGTTAAGTGTAGGAGGCAGGGTGATTGATTAGACATGTGCTTCATTGCTTCCAAATATTGTGGAGGCCTTGATCACTTGCAATGCTCACATGAGTAGTGATTGGAGTCTGAAATTCTAAAGGAAGTTGTGGATTTGGTAATCTCTCTCTCTCTCTCTCTCTCTCAAGCCATGTGAACTTCAAAACCCTCAAATGGCTTGATATCAAATGAATTTCAATTCTGACCATTTCGTAAGTGGATATCAACCATAGGGGTGATAAACGAACCAAATGAGCCGAACAGTTAACTGTTCAAGCTTGGTTTAATAACTTTAACAAGTTTTAAAATTTGTAGCCAATCTCAAACAAGCTTTTATCAAGCCGAGGTCAAGTAGTTTGATATTTTATATAATTTTAGGCTTATTGAACTGAGCTGAACAAGCAATCGACTGTTCAAACTTGGTTTGAAAACTTTAACGAGCTCTAAAATGTGTTCAAGCTTGGCTTGTTTATTTAACGAACCGAGCTCAAACATGTTTTTAACAAGCCAAACACGAGTCGAGCTTGAGCTGTTTGGTTCGTTTATCACCCCTAATCAACCATAATGAAACCTGAGTTAATGCTACAGACGTGCATTGTCAGGTTATAGTTCTGCCCACCTTTTACAAGCATTCATCAAGTCTATTTGATTCTTTAACAGGTGTAGTTTTTGTTGTTTGCTTAATTGTCACATGTAGGTCCGTATATTTCTTTCCTCTTCTGGGCTTTCCTTTTGCTTCCTAAATAAAGTGCCTTTTTTTTCCCAAAAAATTATTAATTTTGTTCTGCTCTTGCTATTTCAACTGTAGTTTATGGAGTTCAACAATTATCATACTTGTATTGACAATGATGTTGTGGATATGATAGTTACATAGTTTTGTTATGTTTTTCATTGCTTACCCAAAGAAAGAATTTAGAGAAAGATGGAGGGAGGGGGGGGAGAGAGAGAGAGAGAGAGAGAGAGAGAGAGAGACAGAGAGAGAGAAGGGCTTTTTTTTCCTCATTGATTTGGCCTCAGAATTAGTTTGGTTATGTTGTTTGGATGGCCATCACCCACTTCCTAATAGTAGGATACGGCTTCATTTAGCTTATAGATGATTATAATGATAATTCAGAACATAGTCACATATAGCTCATAATTTGTCATTCTTAAATTATCTATGAACTTCCTTGCATATTTTTTATGGTTTTCAGAATTACCCTAGCGGTTCACAATGCGTCTATTATGTTTTTGTAGTGAAGCTTCACAACAATAGTAAAGTTCATTGTTTGCTATAGTTAGAATTAATTGAGATGAGATTTGAAAAATGGTGAAACTGATCTTCTTTTTTCTATGACTATTATGAATGAATTTTAACTAGAAAAATCTGGAGTTAATTGGGTTGAAGCCTAGTTCTTTGGAGTCCAATTTAGTTGTTCTAAATAGCATAGTTATTCATGTTGTACATGACATGGCAGCATCACACTTTTTGAAGTATTTAATGTTGCCAGTGCATGGTTTTGAAAAATACTCAAAAGAAAAAAAGTTTTTATATATCAACACTGTATATGCAAATATCTATATGAGTGGAATTGAGAAAAATAGATGGATTGAATCACTTGATATGTCATTTGCATAGTGATAGAAGTTATCTACACACCTTTTTATTTTATTTTTATCTTTTTTACTGTCATTTCATTGGAATTACAAGGGTTTGTTTTTGTTTTGCCGCTGAACCCAAGTTCAATTGAACTATTTACTATTTCAATTGTGCAGGACTTCACAATGGTGTTGATGGAGAAAGAGACGGAGGAGTCAGTTAAATGCATACAAAGAAAGTCTAAGACAAATTACTTAGGAGAAGCTTGTGGATAATTTGTCATTAATTACTTTATTTTTGTTTTTGTGGTGAAATGTGGGTATAAATGTATAAATCAATTCTCAACTATTATAATTGTTTTTATTTTTGTCTATGGTTGCCATGGTTTAGCATTGAATGAGCTAGACAACGGAAAAAAATTTTAGTTTCATGATTTAACTTTGAATGAGTTAGCTATTGAAATGTTTACTATTTTATTTTGGCTATTAGGTGCAATTATTATTAATTTTTTTTTTTTTGCAAGTTAGACATTGAATGATTTAGCATTTTTGTCCAAAAAAACCATTGAATGTGTTAGATACTGAAAAATATAGTTTTGTATAATCTTATGAGTGGTAGAAGTATTCAAAATTCGATGCTATGAACAAATTTTTTCTTTCTTTGTTTTGTTTTTATAATTGGTATTTTATTAACTTTATATGGCTGGCTAAATAGAGAGGACAACAAAAAAAAAAAAAAAGGATCATATCGGATTGTACGGATCAAATATCCATTTAAAATGGATCGGATCATGCGTAATCGAGTTTTCATATTTGGATTCGCATTCGAATTAATGGTTAATCAGATTGGATCAGATCGGATCCTGGCCTATTTGACCCGAATCCGACCTGTTGATAGGCCTATGCTATTCTATTATGCCAGTTAACTGTGTCAGGACAAGTTCTACCTTAAACCCAAACAAGCTAACTGCAAACAATTGACTAAACCCCCAGCAAAAGACTTGACATAGACCATTCTACCCAACAACTAGGAGTACAAGTTTTACACCTATGCTATTACAACAATCTGCGTCGTTACTTTTCTTTTTGTAGAATTGATTTTTGATCTCTTTCAAATTTGCTTAGAATTGTGGTGTTCTGTTTGTGCAGATACCTGACAAACCTACATCGCTTCTACCGAGGAGTAAGTGTCCGGATCAATAATCTAAACAACATTTGGAATATCCAAGCACCTAAATGAGCTGCTCACATCCTTCTCAACTACAATCCAGTTTATTGCATCCCACCATTCGCTGAGATACACCTTATGAAGCCTAGTTGAGAGTTTCTCCAAACACTGCCATTCAAGTTGCTATATATTTTTTTACTAGGGAGTCTCTTGAAATGACAGTCAACAAAAACAAAAAGTCAAACAGGAGAAAATGAACTAAACATCACAAATAGCTCACTAGAAATAAAAAATCATGGGATCCCTTTAAATGCCGGTGAAATGGAGGCCCAAAATAATGCCAACTACCACACTATCCCACATTGATTCCAAGTTTCCAAACTTGTCCTCAAAATTCCTCTCATTCATATCCAACCAAATAACCCAAAAGATTGTGAAAACCGCACAAAACCACAACCCTCTCCTTTTACCTTTGAATCGTCTAAAAATCAATTGAACACAAGCACCTGGCACCACCCAAAGAGTATCAACCAAACTATTGAACCTATACCAAAGATTCAAACCCACTTTGACAGTGCAAAAATAAATGGTCCAAAGATTCCCCACTCTTCCTACACATGATACGCCATTGAGGATAGAGATAGCTATTAGCCCTCCTTTTCTGAAATATGTCATTGGTTATGATTCTTCAATGAGCAAAAGACCACAAAAATATCTTCACTTAGAGTGACACTATTGCTTTCTAGATTTTTTTGTGAATAGAAGGAACGTTGGGCTTATCAATGATCTTATGAAAGAAGGATTTGCATGAAAAGCTCTTAAAAGAATTAATAAACCAAACCCGTTTATTACACACATTTGGAAGCAATGAGACTCCACTCCATCAAGCAAAGATAACAAAGATGTAACCTCAAGGGTCACCTGATCATTACGATTTCTTATGAAATTGGAGTTCCATGAGATTGGAGCCAAACTAGAACAAGCTAAAGAATCAACGGATGCATTATGAGAGCCACTCGAAATAAATATGGAAATGCCACATCAAAAGAGAAATCACCCACCCAGGAGATGAGACTCCATCATGGTTGTTGTTCCTATAACTACTATCCCCATTGCCATGTCGAGTACTCACGCATCTAACCTCCCAAAGGTAGAAGAAAAAGATGGCAAAACAAAAGAGGATGCTCAATATCACAAACTTTGTTGCAGGTAGATAACCATCCCTAGCATTTGCTCAACCATCTAACTTGCCTGCTTCGCTTGTGCAAACCCCTCTACCATCTCACGAACCTACTCCCACAGAACAATAGGTGGTGGAAGTTGACGATTAGGGCTGCTCATAAATGTGTTCGACCCGGTCAACCTGACTGAACCAGGTCGACCTACCGTTATGCGGTTGATTTTGCTGCATACTTTGGTCAGATACGGGTGCAAATAAGGCAAAAAGTCGAGTCTCAGTTCGGTCATCGGATTCGAAAGATTTAATCCAAATTAAATCCGACGGACCGTGAAAATTTATCAATTAAAATATTAAATAGTCTTGACCATTTGTCTCCTCACATTTAATGCATTTCTCTTTGATTAGAGAGTTCCAACAGTAGTCCGTTCCATTATTCAAAGTCTTTGTCTCTTTCTCTCTCTCTCTCTTTCTCTCTCATTATTTCTGTTAGATTAGGCCTTTCATCTCCTTTCACTCTTATCAATAACAACAATGATACATCCCATTAATTTGGGAGCACTAATAGACTACTAATAAGGTGAAAATTCAAAAAAAAAAGAAAAAAAAAACTTAAAGCCAAAACATCACATCAGTCAGTGAGACCCACTCTCTAGAGCTCCTTTAGTACTTCCAATTTAGAGCTCCCAAACATTTTTCTATCAATAACTCCTCTTTTTTCTATTTCAAAAAATAACTCTTCTTTTTCCCCTCTCTCTCATTATTACGTTACAACTCTCTCTCCCTCTCTCTCTCTCAATTTTTGTAGGCTAACTCTCTCTCTCTCTCTCTAATTATTCTCTCAGACTTTTCCTCTCCCCTTTACTCTTATCAATAACTCTCTTTTCTCTCAATATTTCAAATAAACGTTTTCTCATTTCTCTCTCTCTCTCTCTCTCTCTCTCTCTCTCTCTCTACTTCAGTCAAGAGAAACTCTCTCTCCCTCTCTCCGCTATCATCTGTATCTCCTTTTTTGTGTGCATTCTGTTAAAAATAAATAAATCTTGTATATGAGATGACAGTGGTGGGTTGAGCTCACGCGGAGATATTGCAGTGGCGGAGACGGTGGTTACATTTTGTGTGTCTCACTTTCTCCAATATCCCCCTCAACCCCTTATCTTCTCTCCTGAAAAATCTAGGAATCTCCTAAATATTGATTTGTGATTATGTACCAATTTAAACCAGTAACTAGCAATCCCAATCAAACAATCAAAGACAAATCCACAACACTTTTACGTGGAAAAACCACAATTGGAGTGCCTCCAATTGTGATAAAAAAAAATCACTGGCAAAAGCCACAAAATAATCCACTAAGAAGACATAAAGAAATTACACAAGTGTACTCTTAATTACCTAGTGAATCTATGGTTGAATTGAACCGACCCCTATGTGCCTCTTCCAGCCCGTTTTCACCTCAAAATTGTCTTGTACAATGTTGAATCCACAATGCCGATGTCAAATCCACGACGATGAGCCCCTCTGGAATCCACCAAAGTTTCAGGCCCGAATTCCCCAAAATCCACCGAAGAACAACTCTCTCTCTCTTTTGTATTGAATAAAACAAACAATCCTTTGATGTAGCCTTCTCAAACCATGATAAACTCAAACAATTATCAAAGAAACTATCAAAGAAGCTCCAGATGAAAACCCTAATTCCCTCAAAGAAGATCTGGAAGTCGTAACCCTAAAATCTGATAAAACCGCATATTTATAGAAAACAGATCCGCGATCTCTACTCGAGCACAAGAATGGTCGCTCGAGCGGAAAAAATCAACTCCCGGTACTTTTGCAGGCAAGTGAAACATTTGAAAGGTCGTGATCTCCGCTCGAGCGCAGGAATGGCCATTCGAGCGGAAAAAACATGATAGGATAAGATCACAAACTCTTCTACATAAGCACAATTCGGGTTGGATTTGCATCTAAAAACTCAAAGCCTCACTGAAATAAAAGATCGAATAAAATTACAATTGAAAGGAGTTTTGTCAAACGAGATTGACAAGAATAAAAACCTAACAATCTACCCATTTGGCAATGCTGTGACAAAACACACCTAACAAATAAAATCCTAATCACCCCAACCCATTACAGCCAACAAAAGCAAATTTCTTTCTCAAGGCGATGATCTGCAAAACTGCTATTAGTGCCACAATCTCCAAAACAACTATTAGTGCCACAAGAGTATATGAAAAAGCAATAGACATATGACAAGATTATCTTGAAGCATGAGATGGAAAACATGAATATATGTAACTTGGAGATTTTAAGAATTTAAGAACTTGCAACATGAATAGAGGAAAATCCTAAGACACATGAATCCGTCAACATTTCTCCCACTTTTTTGTCACGAATTGATAAAGGATGCTCAATCAACTAAAGCAAGAGTATAAACCACACAAGCAACAATAATAAGCAATAGATAAATAATTGAGCAGTGGATAGCAACATGCAAACCAACTAATGCCAATCTCCCTTACCAAACCAATCAATATAAGTTCATGCCAAAAAAAAAAAAAAAAAAACACTTACAACGATAAGCTAAATTCCCCTTCACTAAAAGCAACCACAAACACTAAAAACAAATAATGAACAAGAAAAACAACTATGGTGAAGCAAGTAAGGAATTTCAAAACACACTAGATTATCCAAGAAACACAATTACTTGAAAACACAATGTACACAGCCTCTAGAAGATTCCTCATAAAAGAAAGTGATGCATTAAGTGAGAAGCATAGATCCTATGATAAAAGTGTGTGTGTGACTCTTCGAGTTCGACATAGATTCAAATCCTAGTAGTGATCTGATAGTTGAACTGTAACAACCCTCGTACTGTTTACCGATAAACTACTGAATTAACTACTGATTACTGCTAAACAGAGACTGATTCTGATTGATAATAGAATTACTTGGAATCTTGAATCGATCGATCGAGATCTGGAATCGATTGAATATATATATATATATATATATATATGTGTTTGAATTGCATCCTATCTGTTTGACTGTGTGATTATCTGTTCATGCTTATATGTTTAAACTGTAAATTGAAGGCCTTATCGGCGGCCGAACCAGAAATTGATTGGTGTTTTAGGACCATCATAAGTTATGTGATGTTATGGTGTATTTAATTAAAATGTGATTAGGTATGATTAAATTAGATTAAAATGGGTTACATTGCAATAGTTGCTTTAATTACCATATTGCCATCCTTAGTGGGCCACTACCTCAACACATTGAGCCTTATTACACTTAATCAAAACAGTTCCCCTCAGCCTCATTTCTTGTTTTGCCGACTAGAGAGAGGGAGGTAAGGGAGAGAGTTAGTTTTCATCTCATCTTGCTTGTTTGGGCTTGGGAATTGAAGGAATTGAAGTGTGGATTGTTAATTAAGCTCCTACACCTTAAATTCGAGACGTAGGTAAGAGAATTCACCTTCTTATTCTTGTGTTTAAGTTGTTTCTAGCATGGATCATGGTAGTTTAAAGAGTTAAGGCATAAATTGGTTCAAAAGTGTTGAATTAGAACTAAATTGTTGCATGCATGTACATATCTTGCATTATTGAGGTTGTTCTTCAAAAATTGTCACATGCATGTCCATGTTAATGTTAAGGACCATGATTTCATCTTGAATTTGAAAGAATGGGCTCATTTGAGCAAGCTTTGAAGCTTTAATTTGGTTTAAAATCATGCATGTTTGCATGTTCTTCTTGTTCATGAAATTGGGTTTGGAAATGGATTTAATTAAACTACCCTTGGGCTTTGATTTGTCAAATTGATCTTTGAAACATGTAATATTATGTATTTAGAAGTGTTTTCCAAGTTTTTGGCCCAAGAGGAGCGATTTTAATGCATTGAAACTTGATTTTAAGCTTGGAGGTGCAATCTGGATTTTCCAGATTTTGCACTCCCGCTCGAGCGAAGGAAGTGGCGCTTGAGCGGGTAGATCGAGCTCCCAGCACTTTGGCCTTGTTTACAGTCCGCTCGCGCGGGAAGTTGGCGCTCGAGCGGGGCCTTATGTCTTACGCTCGAGCAGGAGTCGAGCGGAGAATTCACTCATCCAGTACTTTTACAGTCCGCTCGAGCGGGGAAACATGCGCTCGAGCGGAACCCTGTTTCACTGAAAATTCTGAAAGTGTTTTCTGTGTACATCTTTGCATCCTCATGTCATCCTAGGCATTCTTAGGCCTAGTTTTAGACATCTTAATAAGGATGTAGATGTAGAACACACCGAGGCATGATAGGGAGTTAATAATTATCTTTCCCAACTGTGAAACTTAGAGTGTGTTCAATCTGTTAACTGTATAGGGTTGGCATTCCGAGGAGACACTCTAGTTCACTGTATCCCAGAACTCTGTGAGTAACAATTGTGCAAAGATATGTTCAACTGATTATCTTTTGAATACTGAACTGAACTGTTTACTAAACCGGTATTATTTACTGAATGAATGTATGTCCTTTATTTCTGAACTATACTGTGGCATCCTTAGCACCTACCGTTTACTGTTACTGTTCCAGAGATCTTTGTTGGTCCCCTCGTGGAACCACTACTGTTTACTGATTTATGGCCATCATTACCGTTCGGTCTTTAAGACCTACTGCTTACTGTATTGTTATGCTAATGGATGTACCACATATGACTGATTGTACTGAATCACTGAAATACTGTTTAATGAACTGTTTTCACACTATAAGGACATTCATTCTTAACCTCTTTACGCATTATGGTATTCACTGGGCTTTAGCTCACTGCTCATATATATATGTAGGTGCACAGGCATCAGACCGCGGCTAGGAGCGTCAGGGTTACTCCAGTTTTGTCAAGCCAGCCTATGTGACTCACTGCGAGGTTCCGAGCCTATCATGCTAAGGCTTAGGGGTGTTTTAGTATTTCCCCCTCCTGCACTGTCTTACTGCTTTGTAATAACCGAATGGATTGTATAGACTGAATGTTCACTGTACTGTTGAGTAGGGATTTAGTCCCTGTTTTGAATGATTGTATATATGTACATACTGTTTTGTCACTGGTTGCATATATGTATAAAGATAATCTTTTTGCATACAGACTGTCACAACTCATTGGACATTATTTATTTACTGTATTGGCTTCCGCCCACATACTCAGATATTCTTTATTAGCGGGCCTTGTAATCTAGGATTCTTGGCGATTCTGATGCTAAACCTATAGGGGCGGGTTTGGGTCGTGACAGAGTGGTATCAAAGCGATACTTAACCACGAGTTATACCGCACACATGTGTCCAAATGAGCTATAGGGTGTCCTAGAAAGTGAATAGGGCATTGCATGAGCATGATAAGTGTGTGGTGACTGAATATATATAACTGTTTATGTGATAAACTGTTTAAGTGTGTAACTGCTTGTGATTGAAACTGTTATAACTGTTTATAGAAAAATGGATAATGCAAGCACAGCAAATGAAACTGAAACCTCATCCTCTGAGGCCAGAATGGCCAGACTAGAACGAATGATGGAACTGATAATCGCAAGATCGACCAACAAGCGAATCAACAATTTCACCTCCTCCTCACAGATTGCAGGACGAATGTAAATGTACAAAATGTGAATGCTAATGATGGGGATATTATTGCTCTCACCCATAAGTTCAGCAAGTTGAAACCGCCATCCTTTCAGGGAGGCCTTGAACCGTTGAAAGCTGAAGCTTGGGTACTTGAGACCGAAAAGTTATTTGAGGTGTTTCCGTGCTCTGAAGCACACAAGGTACTGTTAGCCACCTTTACATTGCAAGAAGAAGCTAGAAGGTGGTGGATGCTCATCCGTGATGAAATACCGTTATGACCTGGGCTCAATTCAAGGGAGCCTTCTTTGAGAAGTACTTCCCTCAGTGTGTCAGGGATAGAAAAGTAACTGAGTTTGAACAACTGAAACAAGGCACCATGTCGGTAGCGGAATATGAGACAAAATTTACTGAACTTGCCCGTTATGCACCGCATATGGTGGACACCGATTACAAGAAGGCCAGAAAATTCGAAGGTGGCCTGAATGTTGCAATCCTTGACAGAATAAATGTCTTGAAATTACCGAGCTATGTGAATGTTCTTGACCGGGCTTTGATGGCTGAGGCAAACATCGAAGCATTGAAAACTGAAACAACAGCGTCTGAATGGCGTGGTAAAAGGCAGGGTTTCAAGTTTAAGAAGGGCAAGCATAATCCAATAAGCAAGAAACAGAATACGGGGTCAACAACTAGCCCCAGTCAAGGGAGTGGTTCCATACCACCCTGTTCTGTCTGTGGTAAGAACCATAAGGGAATTTGTTATAAAATTTCTGGTGCTTGTTACAAGTGTGGCAAGGTGGGCCACATGGTGAAAGATTGCCCTTCCACTGCTCCAGGCAATAGTAAAGCTACAGGCAGCGCCGCAACATCAACCGTAGCACCAAAGCCTAACCCCAAAGCTACAGGGAAAGAGCCTATGAGGCAGGGCCGAGTGTTCACCCTAGTACCAGGAGACGTGCAAAATACTAAAACCGTTGTGTCAGGTATCCTCTCTATTTGTGCTCAAAATGCATATGTACTGATTGATTCGGGGTCTACACATTCTTATGTGTCACATACTTTTTCACGCAAATTGAATAGACCCTTAGAACTTATGAATTATCTGCTAGCTGTATCATCACCCGTTGGGGAATCTATGACCTGTGCATACATGTACCCTGCTTGTGAAATCATTGTTGGGGATATGCATCTGTTTATTGATTTACTGCCACTGAATATTGATCACTTTGATGTAATATTGGGGATGGACTGGTTACAAAAATATCATGCTACCATTGACTGTGTGACAAAACAAGTTGTTTTTCGTCCACCTGGTTTGCTTGAATTTGTGTTTAATGGGGTTGGAGTAGTACCTCCTCCGTATTTGATTTCCTCTGTGAAAGCCGTTAAATTGATTAGAAAGGGGTGTAAAGGATATCTGTGTTCTGTACTGACTGTATCTACTGGTGATAATATTAAAACTGATGTGAACTGTATTCCTATAGTTAGAGAATTCTCATATGTATTTCCAGACGATCTGCTAGGGGATTTGATTGACAGGGAGATTGAGTTCACCGTTGATGTGATTTCGGGTACACGCCAATATCGAAAGCCCCTTACAGAATGGCTCCGACTGAACTGAGGGAGTTGAAAGTACAATTGCAAGAACTGTTAGACAAGAAGTTTATCAGGCCCAGTACTTCACCGTGGGGCGCACCGGTTTTGTTTGTAAAGAAGAAAAACGGCTCACTGAGATTGTGCATTGATTACCGTGAATTGAACAAGGTAACTGTGAAAAATAAATACCCATTACCGCGTATTGATGATTTGTTTGACCAGTTACAGGGTGCCCAAGTGTTTTCCAAGATTGATCTTCGATTGGGGTACCATCAACTGAAAGTTAAACCAGAAGACATTGATAAAACTGCTTTTAGAACGAGGTATGGACATTACGAAATTTTAGTTATGCCTTTCGGAGTTACCAATGCACCTGCTGCATTTATGGATCTCATGAATAGAATCTTAAAACCGTACCTTGATGATTTTATTGTTGTATTCATTGATGACATCCTGATTTATTCTAAGACTATAGAAGAACATAAACATCATCTGAGACTTGCCCTGCAGACCCTAAGAGAACAGAAACTGTATGCTAAACTGTCTAAATGTGAGTTTTGGCTTGATCATGTTATGTTTTTGGGGCATGTTGTTAACAAAGATGGAATTTCTGTTGATCCGCAGAAAATTGAAGCTGTAGTGAACTGGCCTAGACCAACAAATGTGACAGAAGTCCGAAGCTTTTTAGGTTTGGCTGGATATTACAGAAGGTTTGTCAAAGATTTCTCCAAAATTACCTTACCATTGACTCAACTGACACAGAAGGGGACATCATTTGACTGGACTGACCCAAGGGAATCAGCATTTCAAGAATTGAAAACTCGACTTGTGACTGCACCGGTTCTGACTTTACCTTAAGGTACGGATGGTTATACTGTATTTAGTGATGCTTCTCATAAGGGTCTGGGGTGTGTTTTAATGCAGAATGGGAGAGTTATTGCTTATGCTTCCCGACAACTAAGACCACATGAAAAGAACTACCCGACCCATGATCTGTAACAACCCTCGTACTATTTACCGATAAACTACTGAATTAACTACTGATTACTGCTAAACAGAGACTGATTCTGATTGATAATAGAATTACTAGAATACTGAACTGACTGACTGAGATCTGAACTGAATCGATTGAATATATATATATATATATATGTGTTTGAATTGCATCCTATCTGTTTGACTGTGTGATTATCTGTTCATGCTTATATGTTTAAACTGTAAATTGAATGCCTTATCGGCGGCCGAACCAGAAATTGATTGGTGTTTTAGGACCATCATAAGTTATGTGATGTTATGGTGTATTTAATTAAAATGTGATTAGGTATGATTAAATTAGATTAAAATGGGTTACATTGCAATAGTTGCTTTAATTACCATATTGCCATCCTTAGTGGGCCACTATCTCAACACATTGAGCCTTATTACACTTAATCAAAACAGTTCCCCTCAGCCTCATTTCTTGTTTTGCCGACTAGAGAGAGGGAGGTAAGGGAGAGAGTTAGTTTTCATCTCATCTTGCTTGTTTGGGCTTGGGAATTGAAGGAATTGAAGTGTGGATTGTTAATTAAGCTCCTACACCTTAAATTCGAGACGTAGGTAAGAGAATTCACCTTCTTATTCTTGTGTTTAAGTTGTTTCTAGCATGGATCATGGTAGTTTAAAGAGTTAAGGCATAAATTGGTTCAAAAGTGTTGAATTAGAACTAAATTGTTGCATGCATGTACATATCTTGCATTATTGAGGTTGTTCTTCAAAAATTGTCACATGCATGTCCATGTTAATGTTAATGACCATGATTTCATCTTGAATTTGAAAGAATGGGCTCATTTGAGCAAGCTTTGAAGCTTTAATTTGGTTTAAAATCATGCATGTTTGCATGTTCTTCTTGTTCATGAAATTGGGTTTGGAAATGGATTTAATTAAACTACCCTTGGGCTTTGATTTGTCAAATTGATCTTTGAAACATGTAATATTATGTATTTAGAAGTGTTTTCCAAGTTTTTGGCCCAAGAGGAGCGATTTTAATGCATTGAAACTTGATTTTAAGCTTGGAGGTGCAATCTGGATTTTCCAGATTTTGCACTCCCGCTCGAGCGGAGGAAGTGGCGCTCGAGCGGGTAGATCGAGCTCCCAGCACTTTGGCCTTGTTTACAATCTGCTCGAGCGGGAAGTTGGCACTCGAGCGGGGCCTTATGTCTCATGCTCGAGCGGGAGTCGAGCGGAGAATTCACTCATCCGGTACTTTTACAGTCCGCTCGAGCGGGTACCTTTGTTGCATGTCCGCTCGAGCGGGGAAACATGCGCTCGAGCGGAACCCTGTTTCACTGAAAATTCTGAAAGTGTTTTCTGTGTACATCTTTGCATCCTCATTTCATCCTAGGCATTCTTAGGCCTAGTTTTAGACATCTTAATGAGGATGTAGATGTAGAACACACCGAGGCATGATAGGGAGTTAATAATTATCTTTCCCAACTGTGAAACTTAGAGTGTGTTCAATCTGTTAACTGTATAGGGTTGGCATTCCGAGGAGACGCTCCATTCCGAGGAAACGCTCTAGTTCACTATAACCCAGAACTCTGTGAGTAACAATTGTGCAAAGATATGTTCAACTGATTATCTTTTGAATCTTGAATCGAATCGGTATTATTCTTGAATGAATGTATGCCCTTTATTTACGACTGCATCGTGGCATCCTTAGCACCTACCGTTCTTTATCTTTATTCTGAGAGATCTCTGTTGGTCCCCTCATGGAACCACTCATTTCTTGATCGATGGCCATCATTACCGCTTCGGTCTTTAAGACCCTCACTTCTTGTCTTTGTTATGCTAATGGATGTACCACATATGACTGATTGTACTGAATCACTGAAATACTGTTTAATGAACTGTTTTCACACTGTAAGGACATTCATTCTTAACCTCTTTGCGCATTATGTTATTCAATGGGCTTTAGCTCACTGCTCATATATATATGTAGGTGCACAGGCATCAGACCGCGGCTAGGAGCGTCAGGGTTACTCCAGTTTTGTCAAGCCAGCCTATGTGCCTCACTGCGAGGTTCCGAGCCTATCATGCTAAGGCTTAGGGGTGTTTTAGTATTTCCCCCTCCTGCACTGTCTTACTGCTTTGTAATAACCGAATGGATTGTATAGGTGAATGTTCTTTGTCTTTGTTGAGTAGGGATTTAGTCCCTGTTTTGAATGATTGTATATATGTACATACTGTTTTGTCATCACTGGTTGCATATATGTATAAAGATAATCTTTTTGCATACAGACTGTCACAACTCATTGGACATTATTTATTTCTTGTATTGCTTCGCTAGGCCCTCACTCAAGATATCATAGCGGGCCTTGATAATCTAGGATTCTTGGCGATTCTGATGCTAAACCCATAGGGGCGGGTTTGGGTCGTGACATGGACCTCAGGCAAGAGAATCTAATCACAACTAAGGAAAGTCAAACCACTAGGAATCAAGGCGTATTTGTTAAGTAAAAGCAGAGGCTCCCCCTCAATCAATGAATCCTTTTTTTTTTTTTTTCTTTCTTTTGCACATTTCTTTCTTTTCTTTTTTTTTTTTTTTTGCACATTTTTTTTTTCTTTTCTTTGTTTTGCACATTTTTTTTTTCCACACGCATTGGCAACTTTCACGCTCAAGAGTATGGGAACCGAACCAGAGAAGCATGGATATAATAAGGATGGCCTGGTTTGTGACTCTGAGGTAACCTTTGCCTCATGCCTTAACTGCAAAGAACTGAGGGAAAAGCCGCGGAGATGCAAAAAAATGGAAGGTGGTTAAGAGACTTAACATCACCCATGATGTGCTAGTATAGGTCAATTCCTCTAGAAAAGCAAAAGATACAATGCCAGAAGTCCATAGAAAAAAATGATCACTAATGCGAAAGATTCTGATATTTGCTAATCTAAGAGTGTGTACAGAATGAGACATACTAATCAATGAACACACACTCCGAAATGAGTAATTACCACAGAAAGCACACACATATTAACAAGTAATGGATATTCTCATCAATTCCAATATGCACCAAGGACTTCTTCAAAATTTCAAGCTTGCAAAACCATACTAAGAAAATCTTTTTGGTTTTTGTTTTGTTTTGTTTTTTTTTTTTTTCAAGACAAGACAGAAAAAAAACACAAAGAGAAAAACAAACGAACAAGCACACACAAAAAGAACCAAACCGAAAATAAAATAGAAATCTAAAACACAAACGAATAAACATATTAATACAATTCAAGCTTTCTCATCCAAACTGCTTTAGTATGAACAAAATTGTGAGAATTGCGGTTCTTGGGTGGTGTCTTGACGTTGTGGTTCCCTTCCTCTTCAATGGGAACATATAGCCTCTTACTCCAAGGTCTAGGCAAATGTAAACTTGGTCTTAAGAAAATCAAAATAGCAAGGTTTCTTATGACCCTTAACATCATTACGACCAATGAAGTGTCTCCTACCCCACGAGATGTTGGAATTTCTTCCATCTTTATGAGATACTCTCCCATGCAACTCATAACGATAAGGGCGAATATGACCATACATACCACAATAATGACAAATAAGAACAAGGTGTGCCTTCTTTTCTTTGACCTTACCAACTCTAAGAAGATTGAGAAGTCTTTCCTCTCATTGAATCTTTTGCTCCCCCTGTCCTTGAGTTCTTGTATCATAAGATGTGGATGCACTCTATTTTTGCTCTTTGTTATAACCAAAGCCAATGCCACTCTTGTTATAACACATTTGTTGAGACCCAATGATATTGTCCAAAGTCTTTGATCCTTTGTTCCAAAGACCAATGGTAGCCATAACACACTTGAGCTCTTCCTCTTTCTTGATCATTAGTTGTTCCAAGGCAACTTAAGACATCTCGAGAGTTTCAATCTTTTCTTCATATGTTGCATAGATTTGCTAAAGCTCATTCATCATCACTCCCCGAGGATTCATCATCAGTGGCATTCTCAACCGGTCTCTGCGGATACTCTATTAGTCCGTCAGTTTTAGAAGCCGCCATGAAAGCAAGGAATTGTTCATACCCCTCTTCGCCTTGTGCTTCGTTGTCACTTTCATCTTTATGAAACTCGGATTCATCATCCCAAGTGATAGCGAAGGCTTTCTTCTTCCTCAAACGATTAGGGCATTCTTGAGCAAAGTGGCCAAATCCTTGGCATTCATAGCATTGGACTCTTTCATAGTTCGTTTGTATCTTTCCTTTCTCTTTCTTGGTTATAGAATTAATTTTGAGTTTATCTTTTCCTTTGGGTTTATGAGTTGATTCCAAAATATTAGGATTCTTTTTCAGAAAAGACTTAAATTGTTGTACGAAAGCATCCGTAATCTTGGAATCAATCTCACAATCCCTATTAGAATCCTGTCCAACTCTATGAACTCTACTAAAAGCAATATCATCTTTTTGTTTCTTTTAAAATTCCTATGTGCCTCATAAGTTTGGAGATTTCTAACCAAGTAATCCAGCTTGAGGTTGTCAACATCTTGAGCCTCCTCAATAGCTGTAACTTTTGGTTGGAACCGATCGGGCAAGGACCTCAAAATTTTTCCTACAATCTTGGATTTCGATATTTTTTCACCTAAATTGAAGCTGGAATTTGCAATGTTACTCAACTTCGCATAAAATTCATCAAAGGTCTCACTATTTGTCATTGAAAGGTTTTCGAAACTAGACGTGAGCCTTTGAAGTTTTGAGCATTTAATAGAAAGAGTGCCATCATAAATAGTTGTAAGATATCCCAAGCCTCTTTTGCGACTTTACAATTGCAAATACAACTAAACTCTTTAGGTGTGATGGCGCAAAAGAAAGAATTGATAGCTTTACTATTCCAGCTATTATTTTGGTAATCAATTGTGTCTCACTTATCAATTGGTTTGAGGAAGGTTACTCCATCAACGGTAATTGTTGGTTCGGTCCACCTATACATGACAGATTGCCGAACTTTTTCATCAATGGATTTCAAAACGATCTCATTCGAGCTTTCCAAAAAGAATAATTGGATCCGTCAAGTAGGGGTGGTCGAACCATAGAATTTTTCTCACGAATTGAATCTATTATCACAAATCAAACAAGATCTCACTCTAATAGTTTTTTTTTTTATAAAAAAAAAAAAAAAAGAGTGACCTGCTCTGATACCAATTGAAAAATCTAGAAATCCCCTAAATTTTGATTTGTGATTATATATTAAACTAGTAAATAGCAATCTCAATCAAACAATCAAAGACAAATCCACTACAATTTTACAAGGAAAAACCACAATTGGAGCGCCTCCAATTGTGATAAAAAAAAAATCACGGGCAAAAGCCACAAAACAATCCACTAAGAAGACATAAAGGAATTACACAATTGTACTCTCAATTACCTAGCGAATCCACGCCCGAATCGAACCGACCCTTATGTGCCTTTTCCAGCCCTATCTTCACCTTGGAATTGTCTTATACAACGTTGAATCCACAATGCTGATATCGAATCCACGACGATGAGCCACTCCAGAATCCACCAAAGCTTCAGGCCCGAATTCCCTAAAATCCATCAAAGAACAACTCTCTCTCATTTGTATCGAATGAAACAAACAATCCTTTGATGTAGCCTTCTCAAACCATGAGTTAAACTCAAACAATCATAAAAGAAACTAGCAAAGAAGCTCTAGATGAAAACATTAATTCCCTCAAAGAAGATCTGGAAACCGTAATCTTAAAATCTGACAGAACTGCATATTTATAGAAAACAGATCCGCGATCTCTGCTCGAGCGCAATAATGGCCACTTGAGTAGATCTACACTCAAGCACAGGAATGGTCGCTCGAGCGGAAAAAACCAACTCCCAGTACTTTTGCAGGTGAGTAAAACTTCTAATAGGTCGTGATCTTCGCTTGAACGCAGGAATGGCTACTCAAGCAGACAAACAACTTCAACAGCTCGATCCCCGACATAGTCAGCGAAGTGGCAAACATGATAGGATAAGATCACACACTCGTCTGCATAGGCACACCTCGGGTTGGATTCGCATCTAAAAACTCATAGCCTCACTGAAATAAAAGATCAAATAAAATTACAACTTAAAGGAGTTTTGTCAAACGGGATTGCTAAGAATAAAAACCTAACACCTTCCTCCTCTGATCGCCTTCTCCCTAAACCCGCTTCTCTCTACATCTTTGATTATCCTTTCTTGAAACCACATCTCTTTGTCTCTCTTATCTCTGATCTTCTTCCCAATAACTCTCAAACCTCTCCCTCTTCTCCTCCTACGATTCTGTTGAATTAAGAAAGATGCTAGAGTTGCACCATTGACCGAAGCCCGATCATTTTTTCTGCAACCCGAAGACATCGATTTCGAAGCTACAGTTGGAGGAGTTCGATTGATATTTTCTCCAAACCGATGTTGTCAGTTCAATTGTCGATGGCTGAAAAAATTCAGCCGATTCGACACTTTCGACACAATTTTTTGCATTGAACTCTTCGCAATGAGTACTTCACACTGGTATACTTAAAATTGGATTTCAACAACTTCAAAATTTTCAATTTTCTAAAAATTTGATTTGTTTTGGAATCATTGGCGAACATTAGTTAGTTCTTGACACTTCTAGTTAGTGGGTCTAGACTCCTCTAGTCAACACGAACCCTCTGGTATATTAAGATTTTGATTTCCACACCTTTGAAATCTTAATAAATTTGAAGCCGATATGCTAATTCTATGTTGAGAAGGTAACGCTGAGCAATGTTGATGTACTTCTCATTAAATCATGAGATTTTTGCAGAAGAGATGGATGAATTAATAATTGTTGTTTTATTTTTTTATTTATTATTTATCTATTTATTTATTTTAAAAGGATGAAAAATGTTGTAGAGCATGTTGTCGAGCTAAAATTAAGAGAAATTCGAGTTATGGGTCCTGTCCCAGTTGGCGATATATGGCCAAGGTGATGAATGAATGATTGGCGAAGATGGATGATTGTAGCTTAACTCCACAATCTTGCTGTCAAAATCGCATGCCGATTAGACACGATCTGGCCATTGATCTTTTATTTAACATCCTCAATTGGCCGGTTTATTGATCCCGATCTAAGACTCAGAATTTGTAGAATTTAACTACAAAAATGGATTCTACACAGCGAAAAACTCTATGGTAGTCATCCCCGAAGTTACCAAAACACCGGATTAACCCGAAAGCGCTAAGATGCATCGAAACATCTTGAGCCAAGAAGCACATAATAAAACTCATGTTATCTTCTTCATGTAGCACAACGTTAAAAGTAGAATTTCTAGATTTGAACGAATGACTTTGAGCCCTTGTATCTCATGCGTCATAAATTCGATTTGCCTTATTTTTGCGGCGTGGGATTCATCTCATGGCCTAGTGTTCATTCCATCACTTATACGCCTCATTCGACCCATGTATAGAAGTCGTTGGACTGCCAAAAGTTGACCAAAATTGAGATTATGCTATATTTTTTTTTTTCGGGCACTTATCCTCGGGTAAAGTGTGGTTGGCTGAAGGAAGGTGTTCATCAAAAGGTGTTCTTGGTGAAATGTGCTCAACAAATGAGTGCACTTAGTAGAGGAATGGGCTTGGCAAAAGAGCTTGGCGAGGTTCATGATGGGCATTGAATTTGCATTCAGCGGTGAATAATTGGCAACTATTCTCGGTCATTTGGGTTGCCGAAACACTTAGTCAACAACCTCTCAGTTGTTTGGCTTGCCGAAACGCTTGGTCAGTAACTCGACAACTTCCTTGGTTTACCGAAACATTTCTATGACCCTTAGTTTCTTGATTTATTGAAACTTCTTGGTCGGCAACACTTCACCTCTTGTTTGTTGAAACCACTTGGTCGGCAATTACTGTTGCCTTTTTGTTTGCCAAAATGCTTGATCGACAACTCCTTGTGGCTATGCCGAGAACACTTCATTACACTCTCAATACTATTGCCAACAAAAGTACTTTGGTCTTCGGCTTTGTTGAGAGTTTGGCAACTTAGTCGTTCGGTTATTTATTGCAGAAGGCATTGATGATCTTTGCTGAAATGATCTTGTAACAATGTGTCGGCGCCTCCAAAAGAATGGTATTGCCGAAAAATCATTGGAGTGGCATCGCCGAACAACTTCTTTAGGTGGAGCATCACTTCGGCTGGGTTGCCATTTGGACCTCGACACTTTGGGTTTTCGCCTTGCCAAGACACTTGGTTGGCGACTCTTCACGATCTTCGGCTTGTCAAAACCTCTTGATCAACAAGTTGGCAACTTTTTTGGCTTATCGAAACACTTCTTTGCCGACTTCTCTTTGTCTGGCCGAAGGCACTTGATCATCTTCTCCTTTTGGCTTTGTTTTTGCCAAACAATAATGAGTAACATGTTTGCTATTTACTTCGTTGAACTCTTTTGGACGATTCCCACAAATGGTACCAATTGTGAGACCCAAAAAATGTTTTCACATGAATTGTTGAAAAGCTCCAGTGATGAGATGAGCTTTACCTCGCAGATCTGCAAAAATAAATACGGTTGGCGCCAACCAACCGGGGTTGCCGGCCGGGGACACTCCGATGATAAAGTTAGAGTTCTTGAAGCAAAGAGAACAGATCAAGAATTGAAAAGTGTTAGTGCGTGTGTGTTGCAAAGATGAGGCATCCCGTACCTTCTATGGGATGCTTTCCTTTTATAGATGTGGGTGTGATATTTGTTTGGTAGATATTTATTTGATGGGATTTCTTGTTGGTCTTGGCCCATTCTTAAACTAATTTGGGTTGGACCCAAGTGAGTCACGATTTTTTAGGGTACCACAGTTATCTATCCCCATGTTTAGATCTAATTGTCCCCATTTTCTAAAAAAATTTCATTTAAAAGTGATTAAAAATATACAGATAAGCATATATGTTATTATTTTTAGTTTATAAATGAGGGATTTTGTCAAAACTCCCTCATAATAAAACTTTAATGCATTAAGGATAAGCACAAAAAAATTTCTTGAAAAGCCCAACACATACCACTATTATCAAAATATTAAACTTTAAAATAATAAAACTTTTAATGTAGATGTTGGTTTTTAAAAAAATTAGTACTTTAGAATTCTCTCATCAAGATCTATCAAATAACATCTATGTTGACTATGAAATTCTTTATTAAAAAAAATTTATTACCATCGAAATTAATGTAAACAGCAACAGTAACATGTTACTCTGTTTGACAGTAATATGTTACTCTGACAATATTGTCTAAGAAAATAAAAGAAAAAAAAAATTATTTTACTTTGTCTTTGCTCAATTATGTGTTTTCTCCTTAGGAGATTTATGAAGCAAAATAAATTGAGTTGCCATTTCACCAAACAAGGGTCCAATGGAGGAATAAACAAGGGTCCAATGGAGGAATTTTGGCTAAATTTCCATTTATAAATTTATTCTATTTTTTAATTATTTTTTTTTAAAGTCCACATAGAAGCATATTATATCCTGTTTTTTTTTTTTTTCTTTCTTTCTTGTTTTTTTTTTTTTTTTTTTTGCTTAAAATTTCATATTGAATATCGATCTTACTTAAAAAAAAAACTCAAAAAGAAGAATCCATATTGATCTTGTTTAAAAGATCTTGAAAATGAAGCTTTAAATATCGATTTTATTAAACATTGTCAGGTTTTTGTAATTGGCAATCCCGTTTGACAAAAATTTTTTTGAGTTGTAAATTTATTTGCTCTTTTGTTTCAGTGAGGCTATGAATGTTTATGTGCCAATCCAACCTGAATTGTGCCTATGCAGAGGAGTTTGTGATCTCGAGGCTTACAAGTTTGCCATTTCGCTGACTATGTACGAGGATCGAGCTGTTTGACCGATCAAATGGATAAAAGGACCATCCAATATTTTTGCAGAGTGTCTGAACTTCTGGGAATAAAGTTTTACAGCTCGAGTGGTGAAAGTTGCACTCGAGCAGTTAGCCTATATGTTTTGCACCACCTTTACTCACACCGCTCGAGCGGTCTGCACGATCGTATTTTCTGTAAAGTGCGATGTTCGCTGTTCGCTATTTTTAGGATTCGAGTCGTCCAGATTTTGAAAAAGGAAGAAAAAAAAGTGTTTTATATTGGAGACTATTTTATATGAGTTTCCTTGGTATATAGAAGGTGATCGATAGATCATCGAACTTCAAATTGTTGAACATCAAGGGTTATTATTATTCTTTCATTCACAAAAGAGAGAGTGCTTCTTCAATAGATTTTGAGGAACTTAGGCTTGAAGTTTTGGTGGATTTTAAAGTGGCTCATCATCGTGAATTCGACATCATCATTGTGGATTCAACGTTGGGCAAGACAATTCCGAGATGAAGACGGTGGTAGAAGAGACACATAGTGGTCAGTTCAATTCGGGCGTAGATTCACTAGGTAATTAAGGGTACACTTGGGTAATTCATTTTTGTCTTCTTAGTGGATTGTTTTGTGGTTTTGACCCATGATTTTTTTATCACAATTTGAGGTGCTCCAATTGTGATTTTTCCATATTAAATCGTTATGTTGATTTGTCTTTAATTATTTGATTGGGATTATTATTTATTGTTTAAAAATTAAAACATAATCATAAATTAATATCTCGGAAATTTTTAGATTTTTCAAAAAATCAAGTTATGAAATTTCGAAGTTTTTAAGTTTAAACAAGCACAATGGTACACTTGTCCAACAAAAAATGTATTTCTTTATGGCTTTAAAACTTTAGTGCATGAAGTAATTACCACAAAAGTTTAAAAACTATAATTATGGCCTGAGTTTTCTATTTAATACTTTTTTTTATTATTTAAACACAGTTTTTAATACATTTATTAAATAATTATGAAGTCACAATTCAATATAAAGAGTTAAATTAATAAGGGTAAATTATATAAATAGTCCCTGTAGTTTATACGATGTGTCAATTTGGTCCATGTTATTTCAATTTGCTTGATTTTATCCCTTAATTTAACAGATTGTGTCATTTTAGTCCAATAAATAATGGTGGTTAAGTTTGGTGGACGGAAAGTCAAATTATATGTCAATTTGGTTCTTATAGTTTACAGAATGTATCAATTTGATCCTTGTCAAAATTGAGCAAATTAAAACAACATGGCCCAAATTGACACATTGTGTAAACTATAGGGATCCAAGTGACACATTGTGTACACTTTCCATCTACCAAACTTAACAACTATTATTTATTGGACTAAATGACACAATCTGTTAAATTAAAGGACAAAATCGAGCAAATTAAAACAAGATAGACCAAATTAACACATCATGTAAACTACGAGAACCATTTACATAATTTACCCAATTAATAATCCATATCCATTCAATCACTTATCTAATTTGTTCACCAGTCCAATTTTTTAAATCTTGATTTTTACACTATAGTAGAAACGAGTGTATGCACATGTAAGCCAGTAACTTCAAAGCACTATTGGCCTCAGTGGGGTAGTTGATCTTGATCCTCAAAGTCTACTAGGATTGGAACAAAGCACGTTATGCCTTCCCCGGAAGAGAATAAACTCAATGAAATAAAATAGAGGCTATGCTTTTCTCTAGTCTAATATCGGATTAGAGCGCGTTGTTGGAATTGCGGACACCCACTATAGGTCCTATTTTGATAATTTGAATCGTTTAATATGTAGAGTTCGTCGAGTATTCTATCTCTATAAAAAAATCACATTGATTGAATGTCGATAACTACTTGATTGGATCACATTTTTATCAATGGTAAATATAATTTTCAAAATAAATTATTGACAAAAAATGATCCGATCAAGTAGCTATCGATATCCGATCAATGTGATTTTTTACAAAGCTAAAGTACTTAACAAGCTCTACACATTCAACGATTCAGATTATTAAAATCAAATTTGTGATAAACCTCACAAGTCTAATAGTACTCTATAATTCACAAAATAGACTAGAGACAAGTCTCCCAATAAAAATAATATAAGAGGGAAGGAAGTGATATGCTTTTTTGACAATTGTTCTCCATTTGTCGTTTTTCTTTCTTGTTATTTAACCCATTAGGTTACAGTCTCATCAGTTTTTAGTCCATGATCCGTTGGGGGATTTTTGAAAGTTAAGATTTAGTTTTTTGATGTTTCAGAATCTTCCTTTATTTGGAAAGTGACCCAATCACACGATTTGAAACAATTTTCATTAGAATTAGAATTGAAGGTTTTGGGCCTATGTTAAAATTTTTAAATGAGATTCTTTTAAATATTTTTATATCATGATTTTTTTTGCAAATGCTATTTTGTCAATTTAAATAATACATGCATTCAGAAAATAATTTAATATTTTTATATAATTTAATGGGAAATTTTATAACACACTCTATTTCGGGAAGTTTTTGGTAAATATTCTAAAAAGTTAAACTATTTATATAAAATAACTAACTTTTCAAATTATTTATCAAACTAACCTATTTTTTAAAATCACAGGTTCAAAATAGGATTTCATAATAAAATTGTATTTTGAACATGTAATTTCATATTGACATGGCTCACATCGATAACAAAAAGTTAATAATAATGAATGTTTGATCATGCAAATCAATATTTAAAATTAACAAATATATTAAGTAAAAATTATTTAAATCTATTCAATGATTATAATTTATATGATTTAAAATTTTAAATGACACTTAGTGTAAGCTAAAATTTGAAAATTTCGAAGTAATATAATATTTATTTAATTTTGACTGAATTTACTACCACCACTACCACCCAATCATTATTACAACACTATTCCCATAACTATTGTTGTCGCCGACACTTCCACCATCACCACTACAATATAAAAATTAAAAAATAAAATTTGAAAATTTTTATTTTGTTCATATTAAACAGCTTATCTGAGTTTGTCATTCAAATCTGATCCACTTTTCAAACCCAATGATGTGCCAATAAAATAGAATATCTAAGACATTTCATATCTTCTCTATTATATATTGTCTAATCATCAACTAATCATCTCACTTACACATCATTGGGTCTAAAAAATTAATTTACAAAGTGGGTTTATATACTTATCATTTTCTTTCAAATTTTTATCAAATATTTTTTGGGTTTAGAAAATTCAACACTCAGTATTATGTAACACCAAAAAAATTCTCTGAAAAAAAAAGGCACACCTCAATTAAATTGTTACATACCGTAAACCAATTGTGAGCAAACACCTTAACCACAAACAAAGACAACTGAAAATGAACATAATTGGAAAAAGGAGGCAAACAAAGCATAAGCACCTACATCAAAACAAATTATAGAAGACCCTCTCAAACTAACTAATCAACAACAAAGTCTTCTGTCAAGAGACTAATTAAGCAATAAAATCCAACCAAAATAATAGCAAAACCAAGATGAATAGCAAGTCATTGGCAAACTGTCTTCTCCAATGAATGAATTGACTCCCCAAAGAGCACATCCATCTTCAAACCTTAATTACAGCAAAATACCTCCTCTACCATGCTTCAAATTGCCACTGGTTAGCAAAGCACTGTAGACACCATATTTTAACCGGCCCTAAAACTTGGACGCTTTCTTTTGATCACCCTATAATGAATAACAAGACGATGTTTCTCACAAAATCCTCAATAAGAAAAATGAAATTTGGTTTTCTCTCAAAAACCTTACACCCCATTTTAGCCAAATTATTTTAGACCTTAAAACCCTCTTTTTAAAATATTTTTTCAAATGTTTCTACGATATTCCGAGTCTCCCATTTCGATTAAAATAATGCATTTTTTAGTAAACCGAGTAAGGACAAAGTGGAGATAAATGGAAGTGAGGTGAACTCTTTGAAAAATATTTAAAAGCATATTCTTTATAGGTTTGGAGTTAAAGGAAGTAGGAGGAGATGGAAGAAAACTGGTTTAGGAAAAGGATGAGCATCAAATCGTTAATGAACAGCCTTCACTAAATTAGGCATATCTCTTTGTACACTTGGAATTTAGATGTGAGGCCACCACCATTGGAAAGTAGACTTTTGGGATTCAATTTAGACTCACGAATCACATAAATCGAGTCCGGATAAGAGAGATATGATCATTTAAAGTCAGGCTTAAGAGCAGATTTTGTTAACCTAGCCCGAGACAGCAGCAAACCCATTTTTTTTTTTTTTGGTTCGGTTAGGACACCCCATTGATCCATTTTATGATCCATTCAAGTGCTTCCACTCATCCTCCATTATCTCCACTCACCCCCCATTATCAAAAGTGGTTTTGGCCTTATCATAAAAGATGAATCAAAAGCAACAAAGTCTTAATCATCATTATCATCTTTGTCATCCCCATCACCTTTGTCTTCCACCTTGTCCCCCATTCCATAACTTGTTTATTCTTTCATGGCTTATACGTTCAGATTGTATATTAAAGAGGGAGAGGATGGAATGAGAGAAGAAGAACATCATTCAAGAGAGCTAGAGAGAAAAGAGAGCAAAAGAGGAAAAATTGTCTAAATTGCAACCTTAAGCCAAAACACTTCCAAGCTTCCATAGTTACTAAAATTCTTCATTTCTATAAACCAAAACCACTCCAAAAATTTTGATACAGCCAAAGATGAATTGCCTTGATCATAAGAGAAAGTGTTTAGTGATTGAAAATGAGAACAACTAGAGAGTTACCCACTATCTATACCATAAACTCCATAATTTCGAATTGAGGATTTGAGAACACACTTCCTATACGTGAGGACGATCAAGAGGGAGTTTGTGAACTAAGGAGTTCATCCTTTCCTTGGAAGGTGAATTTCACAAACTTCTCATTTTCTTGCATTTCTTACTTATTTTGCTCTTTTGCTTTGATTTCTTGTTATGCTATATATTGTTGTAATCTAATTGAAAGTGGTGAGTTGAGACTCCCATATATATTGTTTTTAGTTCGGTTTTTGTTGTGGAAATCTAAGAAAACAGAGTTTGGCCAAGTCTATCGGGCTACCTGGCCCATTAGTTGGCTGAGTAGCCACCTAAAAGTACACCATCGCGCCCGCGACCTTCATGACTGTGCCCGCGACCTCTAGGCAAAACCAAGCAGCCTTTCGACGTTGAGAAGACCAACCTCCGATGGTCTTTGAGGAGCTTGAAGCTGTTATTTTTTTATGTTTAATTTATTTTGAGTGTTTGTGAGGATTTTTATATTGTGTTGTAATATTTATTCTTCTCCCTCGGATTTGTAATATTTAAAGTGTTGTAATAATTCCCCATCCTCACTTCTTATCTATCCCATTCTTTAATCACTTTCTCTAATTGTACATATGTATATATCTTGCATGCCACGCATATCCATACTTTTACATACATGATTCATGTCTAGATGTGACTAAATTTGCATCTTTGTGCTTTAATTGATTATTACATGATTTTGTATGCTATCGTATGTTTTGCAATGTTTCACATGTCATGTTTTAGAAACCGGATCTTTAGAAGCATTCTTGTGTTTGTATTGCATTAGGATTTTGTATATAGGATCATGCATATTTTACTAACTTTGTTTTGTAACTGTTCGCGGGACGTCGATAAATATATAAGTTATTATGCTTTAGCATTCTGTTTGCACATAATTTTCTTATTATGTTTAGCATCCTACCATATGGCTATTTACTTATGTGATATATCTCTATGAATGTCGATAGATGGAGGTTATGTCACTTAGTTTGGAATGATATTGATTTTTATGTTTGTAAATTCAATTTCTTTGAGTTATGCATCTTCAAAACTTTTTCAAAAAATTCCTAAACTCAAATTGTTCCAAGATGAATGACATAGTCTATACTTGTATACTTCACATAGTAAATTTTTAGAATTTATTAAATAAATTAGAATATGAACATATAAAGCAAATAAAACTCATATCATGGTTTAGTAGAAACCGATCTTTGATCGGGCCAGCGAGGGTGCTCATTATTGACCTTCCTCTCTCATACCTAAGGTTCTAAGCCAAGCATCTTTTGTTATGACGAACAGTGGCCTTGGCACGAGTCATGAGTTTTCTAATTTCCTAAAATATTAGGTGGCGACGTTGAAATATGATGACACAATCCATTTTTGACAAAATTGCAATAAAATGGTTTTTCAATAAAAATTTCCAAATTTTGACTCTCATCTATGTTTCACATTTCATTCGTGAGACTAGATCGCAGAGATCTTAGGAGTCCGAACTATTTAACGCGCTTAGGTACCCCCTGGGTGATGTTACAAGCACATATTAGAAATTCCAAAGTAAAAAAAATAAATCAGTAATGGCTTCAACAAAAGCAAAGAAAATAACTAAAATTCATAGTAATTATTCAAAATCCTTAGCATCATGAAAAATATCCAGCATATAACATATTATCATCACACAACATAACATAACTATAAGGAGAAAGAGCAAGAATTATTGCCTACCCTATCTTTCACTAGTGCCGACGCAACCAATTGCCGAGTTAGTGCACAAAGGTTAAGGTTATAGATCGGCACAAATCCAACAATCCGGCCAATGACAGCCGAGGCGGAAGACTTTTTTGCTCACCGGATGTACTGTAGAAGCATTTCCAGGAACGACATTTCCATAGAGAGAGAATTGTAATTGGGATGCTGCTTCACTAGTTGATTGGCTACTCTTCTCTTCTTGCTCCTTGTACACAAGATGGACTCCGACCTCCTTCACTTGAAAATCTTCATTTCCAACCACTGATATATTCAGTTCGTCCCCACCTTTCAATTGATTTTCAAACTTCCAATAACTTAACCACATCATATCCTCATCAGCTTCTGGAATGCCAATGACAATTGGGGAATGGCTCCAAATCAGACTCTTGGTTGAATTATTGATAATAGTATGTGCGTCACAATTAGGGTCAGGGTCAAGATATTTTGGATTATTGGAAAGTGCATAAATAGAACACACACTCAAGGCTTGAATTCTGAAATGCGATGGCACAATAAAAGATATTGAAGATCCTGTATTTTTAATATTAAACCAAGTTGGCATCTTGCTTTCCGGAAGATAAGCGTAAAATATGTGTTCTTCATGACATCCCTGTACGAAAGAAACCATAATTTAACCATTACAATTTTTTATTATTTTTATTTTTATTTATTTTGAGAGAGAGAGAGAGAGAGAGACCTGCAGGGGAAGCTTCCTTTGATTCCCGAAGTGCATCCTTGAAAGCGTAACAGTTGGGCTTCCCATGGATCCGAAGTTGGGCAAGTCCAAATTATTCATTATCTCTACATCAATATTCCCTATGGGTTCTAACTTAAACGAGCCCACGACCTCAACTATATTGTCGCACATATTACAGAATAGTAATGGTCTCCCATGCTGCATCATAACAAATTGATTCTCCCATGTGTCATTATATCGCATGGTTGATGGAGTTGGATAAAACGCACATTTTGAGTTATAAAACTCTTTCAAATTCTGGCATTTTATATATGCATCACGAAGGTTCTCAAATTCTATGGTTGATGGAAATGATTGAAATGTTACTTTCTCCAACAATGTACATTCAGTGACTGACAATACTTTTAAATTCTGCTCCACTGTAAGTGATTGAAGCCTTTCACACTCATTTAATACAAGGATCTGAAGTCCAGTAAGACCTCTGATGCAATTTGGGAGGCTACAAATTGGATTATTGCTTAGATTTAATATCTGCAATGAGGATAGGTTGCTAAGATCCTTTGGAAAAGCATCCTCCGATAAATTGCAATCCACAAGACTTAAGTGTACCAAATATCGTGGTAAAAGGGCCCATGAAATTTCTACACTCTTTCTTGGCTTCAATAGAGAAGGCCAAATGAATGAATACCATGGTTTGACCTCCTTAGTGGTAGAGAGTAATGGACTTACGACAGTTCCATTTGCATTAAACTTTGTTAAAGAATCCATAGTCCCCATCTCTATTGGCAATTCCTTAATATTTGAGCAACCTGAGATGTCAAGTGTTTCCAAAAATTTTAGCATAATAATGCTTCTTGGAAGCTTCCCTAGATTTTTGCAATCTTTCAAATTTAATAAAAACAAGTCTCTGAAGGTGTCCAATAGATTCATGAACCTCTACTAGCCTTGCACAATTTTCAAGTATTAGTTGCTCAAGATTGGGTACTTCCAAGAAATCAGGAGTTTCGGAAAGGTAATGGGAATAACTAAGATCAAGGATTTTTAATGACTCGAGAAACTGTAATAGAAAAAAATGCTGGTTATTATTTCTTTTAATTCTCAAACAAAATTGAAATGAAAACAAACAAATGAGTAACATACCTTGGTTCCTTCCCAAACCTTTTGCAAGTTGCTATACTGCATGTCGAGAACAACCAGGTTGTCCAAAGGGAAATCATCGCATATAGAGTTGAAAGAGAATCCATGCCAACACAACCATCGTAATCCTTTCGGGAAATTTTCAAAGCTTCCATTGACTTGTAAATTTTTGAGTTGCAAAAGTTTTAGTTTGTGCATCCTTGCAAATGCATCAACTTCCAAAGCTATCTTATCTGAATTTCGTAGAGCAATGCCTACTGTCTGGCAGGAGAAGATGCCAAAACGACGTCGTTTAAACGAATTTACTACATTTGACATCAAAGATGTGCTGAGGAATTCTTCAAAATGACGTTTTCTATTGACACCAATAACTGTCCTGTCATATTTGTCTTCCAAAAAATTCATATCAAGTATAAGACCTTCAATTTTTCCTGTCCCCTAATAAAGAATAAGAGGGAGATGACATTGATCAAGAAGAGTAATGTTATACAAAATATACGTATATATATATACAAAATTCTCATACAAAATGATGTAACTTTCATTTCAAAAAAAAAAAAACCACCAATGTAAATGAATTTTTTTTTTTTGGTATGAAGTTTCTAAGTTTGGATCATTTTTTCATAACTATAGAAATACATACAAATATAAATGAGGAGAATGATTAATTCTTACAGTATTTTCTCTCAAGACATTGAAGGAATCCTTATGATTCCAGAGTCTACTACGTTCTCCTGGCTCCTTAAGTGATTCTTGACGAACAATTTCTTTTCCCATTTCTTGAATCAATTGATGCATCACCAACTTTTTGCGTTTATCAATCATTAACAGACATCTATCAATGAGATTTTGAATCCCAACCGTTGTGTAAAAATCACATCCATCTAGAATTTTAACTACCCAATCTTCATCCATCCCAACAAAGAAACAAGCAACATGGAGGAATAAATTTTTGTCGTGGTCATCTTGTAAAGAGTCGTAGCTTATTTTGAGTTTTTCAATGACTTGATAATCAGGAATCGCTTTCAATTTCTCCAATTGACTTTTCCAGACATTTAAGCTTTTCCCTGACAGAGAAGAACCCAAAATTTTTATAGCTAATGGAAGCCCTCCACAGTATTGTATCACCCTTTCTGAGACCTCTATGAAACCATCAATGGGACGGTTTTGTCCAAAGGCATGCCAGCTAAAGAGCTCTAAGGACTCACTGTAATCCAAATTTTCAACCTTGTGAATGTGGCAAACTTCATGAGCCATTAGCAACCGCTCATGTCTAGTGGTTATGATGATTTTACTGCCTTGAAAAAGCCAATCTCGCATTCCAAGTATTGCATCTAGTTGATCTATTGTATCCACATCATCAAGAATTATAAGAACTCTTTTGCAAAGTAATGCATCTTTAATTTTAACAATTCCTTCTTCAACACTATACAACTTTTTCTTTCTTCCCTTTAAAATATCTGAAAGGAGTTGTCTTTGTAATTGAAGTAAACCATTGGGTTGTTTTAGAGTTTCTCTTACATTTGCAAGAAAACTGCTACCTTCGAACTTTGAGAAGTTCGAATTATATAAAAATTTGGCAATGGTTGTCTTCCCTATTCCACCTATCCCACAAATTGCGACTATACCAACATCAGTAGACCCATCTCGTAACCAAAGCCCAATATTTTTGGCTCGAGAATGTATTCCAATCAAGTAGGGGGAATTGCCCAAGATTGTGCGTCTTAGTTTGTCTGAAACAACTTCTACAATTTTGTGGATAAATTTTGACTCGAGTCTAAAGACAAGATCAAGATTTAAAATAAAGCACAGTAAGAATGCAATGACTTGAAATTAATTATAAATTCTCATGCAATAATGAAGAAGATGACTATGTTATTTATTGTCTTTGTTGAATCAATTAGACGAGTCCTAGATGAAAAAAAAAAAGGCTTTTACAATCGTCGTTTTAGATCAATACATATAAATTGTTTCCCCCGTTTTGCGTTTTATGAGAATATAGTAAGTTAATAAGTTACTAAAAAATTTCCCTGTAGGAGAATATTGTAAGCTAATAAGTTAATAAAATTTTTGAAGAATAGTTGAATTTTTTTCAATAAAATTTTAGGACTAATAATACCAAGACCCCTCAATTATTGGTAAATATATATCATTTATCTCCTAAACCACTAAAAATATATCACTTTCACCTCTTTGTACGATTTTTGTACGATTTTTGTAGTTGAGAGAGTCAATATATATAAGTTCATAAATAAAGTAATGCGGGTTACTAGTTGATGGGGTCTATCTTGGTGTGATTAACCCAAATTTTTATGATTGAAAATGAACAACTTCATGTGATCTTTTCAAATAGCTTGAAAGGGAGAACCATCTCAAAAAATCATAGTTAATAAATCAAAGTTTTATTTGGGTATTATGAAGAACTTCCTGTGAACCTGTACCAATTTGAAAAGAAACCAACTGGATGTTCCCTCGAGGATAATTTAACTTCTATATTTGAGGTTATATTCTAAAAATTAAAAGATGTCAAACTCTTGGAATTTAAAATAAATAAATAAATAAAAGTTCATCCCAAATTTTGATCAAATAATTTTTAATCTAAAAGGCCCTCGTATGAAATACTTTTAACTACGAAATCCCAAAAAAGGGTGATGCAAGTAATGCGTAGCTAAAAGAGCAAAATTACCCGTCAGCTTGATTTTGTAAATCCATCCCTGCTAAATCTGCAGCTTCTCTGAGTGCTGCTTTCCATTCTTGTATCTTGCCCTTCCCTTCATCTTTTTTTCCAGCTCCTTCTGTATGGAATCTCTCTTCATGCCTCGTGAATGCTTCTTCGAAACTTTCCATTTGCTTCCTCACATGGGATGGATCCACGTGATAGAAGACAGGTAGCACTACATGCCCAGTAGTCCTTCTACGTTTGAGGATCATCACAAGTTCATCAAGACACCAGCTCGAAGAAGCATAGTTTTTTGAGAAGACAACTATTGACATCCTCGACTCTTGAATTGCTTTCTGCAATTCAAACTTCATATTTTCTCCTCTTTCAATCTCGTCATCATCTCTAAAGGTGCGAAATCCACTATGATTTAAAGCTGTGTAGAGGTGGTCAGTGAACGTCTTGCGAGTGTCTTCACCTCTGAAACTCAAGAACACATGATAACTACATGGAGAATCCGAAGAAGAGGCATCTTGGGCTCCAACAATCTCCATTGGATTAAAGCTCCACAAAGAATTAAGGACAGAAGAGCTATGAGATGGGATTAATGCTATCTGTCAAGGCATCATATATGTTTTATAAGAGATGTGACTATACATATATAACAATATATCTAAAAAGGTGAGGAAATGCTACCATAATTTACCCGTTGATTTATGATTTATCCTGGAAGCTTCAAAGCGAGTGTGAATGGGCATTTTAAGGACACCTGTGTGCGGACATTTTCGGCATGGAAGAAGCTGCTTGGAAGTTGGGGTTACAAATGTGTGGGAAAAGTGGTGGGATGAGCAAGGTTGGACAAAAATGCTGAGAAAGTGGGGATTTTTATTTTTATTTTTATTTTTTTTACCAAATTCAGAATATTTTACATAATTTTAAAACTTGAAAGGGTCCATTTTATAATACACTTCTTTTTTTTTTCTTTTTTTGGGTATATATCACTTATAAGTTATGATAATTTATGATATTTTTAGTTATAACTAAAAAAATACAATGGAACATAATCAAACGTCATTTGAAACATGATAACAATTCCAATAGGTTATAACCAACCCACCAAAATGGGTCACAACACCAATTGAACCATAACCAAAACATCTTCAATCATAACTAAAATAACAACAACAATAACTAAATTATAACTAACACCGTAACTAGTCATAATAAACACCACAATTTTATTTTTAGTGGCAAAGAAAATTTTATTTGATAAAAATTCAATATATATATAGAAAACAATTGATCAAAACCAAAGACTACAAGATATATATATATATATATTTTAACTTGGTATAATTGTAAGTGGACATATAGTACATATCTTTTTTGAAATGTGTATTATGGAATTTTTTAACTTAAAGTTATTTTGAATTTATTTATATTTATATGTTATTTTGTAAAATGATATTTTAAAAATACAATTTTAAATTTTAAATTTTGTTTTCAACTTCAATTACTTTATTAAAAAAAAAATCAATTGTAATCATGTTTTGAAAATATACTTCAATATAATATGGAAATGAGAAATAAGTAAAAAAATTACTTCAATTTTAAAAATAAATTTCGACTGCGAGTGTCTTCACCTCTGGAAACCCAAGAACACATGACAACGACATGGGGAATTGGAAGAGGAGGCTTGTTAGGCTCTAACAAGCTCCACAGAGAATTAAGGACAAATGGGATGAAAGCTATCTGTCAAGGCATCATAGATGTTTTATAAAAGATGTGTCTATGGAATGATTTGAGAATATGGTTAAAAGTTAATTTTTTGACTTTTTTAATTTTTTTTTACTATTTTATGTGGCAAGTAATATGACTTAAAATAAGTTAAAAATTAATTTTTAACTTTTAACGCATGTTCTTAAAATGGGCCTATATCTAACCATATATCTAAAAGGAAGAACTACGTAAAAAAATAAAATAAAATAAGGTGAAGAAATGCTACCATAATTTACCTGTTAATTTATGATTTATCATGGAAGCTTCAAAGCAAGTGGATGGACATTTTAAGGAGTAAATGCTACCATAATTGATTGTTGACATTTTGGACTTTGAAGAAGCTGCTAGGAAGGTGGGAGTAATCAAAAATAATAATAATAATAATAATAATAATAATAAGTCTATATATATCGAAATTATTTAAAGAATGTGACACACCTTTCATGAGAGGTAGGGCTACCCAACCCCACCCCTTCTGAGAGGTCTATGTCTCGTTCTGTGTATACGAGTCGCACATACACCCTAGTACATGTTCCTCGACGCTATGGGCATCCCCCAAGAGCGGGAGATTTCGTGACATTTCTGATTAGCTGTCTTATATTTCTAATAAGTTGTTTAATAGTTGGCATGTTCAATCATATACATAATGGGTTGGTTTAGATCGATCCTAACCGAATGATTATGAATTACTTCTACTTAATAGAATATTAAACTCGGTAAGAAGATAAAATCTCAAATCACGGATTTGCATTGCGCGAAATCCATATCCATGCTATTTTCATTGAACTGCTACAAGATCAACAATTCCATAAGCTTGGGCTTCCGTTGCTAACATAAAAACATCTCTTTCCATGTCTTTGGATACAACCCATAAAGGTTTGCCTGTTCTAGCATTACTCTGGGCAAGGTTAGACTGATATTGAGAAAGTGGGGATTTTTATTTTTATTTACCAAATTTAGTATATTTTACATGGTTCTAAACTTAAAAATGTCATTTTATAATAAAAAATTCTCCAGTATGAATGCACGCCATATGCAATTCTATCATAAAATTACCTAAGTTTTCAAGAATTTATGATTTCACAAAAATGTGTAAATCGAACATAAATTTGCATAAGTCGTAAATTTTTACGAACTTACTCGAATTTGTATTTAACTTACGTAATTTTATAATAGGGTCGCATACGATATTCATTGTACACCAGAGCATTTTCCTTTTATAATACACTCTTTTTTTTGGTGTGTATATACATTATGACAATTTGTAATATTGATACGATAAATATTATAATTAAATTATTTTTAGTTATAACTAAAAATATATATATATATATATATAATGAGTCATAACTAAATATAATTTAAGATATAACTAAATATTATTTTTTGTTATAATTAAAATAATAACCACACTAGCAAATAACCAATATCACAATGAGTTATAACTAAGTCATAATCAACACCAAAATAAGTCATAACCAATAAACTGATCAAATTGTACTTTATGCTCTTTCATCAATAATAATTCTATTAAAAACAAAAAAACCAAACATCACTTGAGGCATAATAATCACAATAGATCATAACTAACACCGTATTGAGTCCAAATAAAGTCATAACAAACACCACACACACAATGTATATATATATATTGAGCAACAAAAAAAAATTATTTGTTATAATTAAAAATCACAAAAATTATAAGTGAACATATGATGATACATGTCTTTTTTAAGGTGTGTATTATATAATTTTGTTACTTAAAGTTATTTTGAAGTTATTTTATATATATTTATTATTTTGTAAATTTGTATTTTAAATATATAATTTAAAATTTAAAATTGTATTTTCGACTTCAATTACTTTATTAAAAAAGCTGTAATCATGTTTTGAAAATATATTTCAGAAATAAGTTTAAAATTATTTAAATATAAAATATAAATTTCGAAAAAGCATAAGTTTGATAATAAAAAAAATAGATAAATTACAAATACATTTCCTGAGATTTACTTAAAGTACAAATTATCCTCTGTAATTTGAAAAATTATAAATACATTCTTATTAGAATTTTTTATTTAACAGAATTAATTAAAAAATGAAATTTATAATTATTTTCTTATATAATAATAAAATTATTTAAATTATTAATTAAAATATATTTCTAACATTATTAAAAACAGTTAATTGACTTAATGATTTATTAATAAAATTTTAATTTATTATGAAATTAAAAAATTTTAAAAATAAAATATAATTTTTAAAATCATAAAAAAAATTATATTTTAATTAAATCTTAAAAAATATATTTATAATGGAAAATGTTTGAGGGTCCAAAACTTAAGGCTCGAATTGGCTCAAAACCCCAAAACGACGTCGTTTTGGGGTTTTGTTTTTTTATTTTTTTTTTCTTCCTTTTCTCCTTTTCTTTCTTCTTCTTCGTTGAGAAGAAGAACTCAGGCGAGAGAGAGAGAAAACACAGGCGAGAGAGAGAGAGAGAAGCAGGTCGTCGTTGGCGTCGGAGCTCGTCGGCCGATCGTCGCAGCTCGTCGGCCGTCGCATCGCCGCCTCCGCCTCTGCCTCCTCCCGCTTCCGCTCTGCAGCTCGTCGCTCGTCCGCCTCCGCACGCCGCCGCCTCCGCCTCCACCTCCACCCCCGCCTCCAACCCCATTTTTAGGGCCCCCTCCAGTTCTGCTCCTCCTCTCCTTCTTCTTCTTCCTCCTATCCTTCTTCTTCCTCCAATCGCCTGAAATTCGAGCCGTTTGGCTCGAAAATTTTTCGAGCCCTGTAGCAATACTCATTTATAATTTACCCTAAAAAATAGTCAAAAAGTGAGATTCGGCAAAAGCAGGGTTGGTGGTCGAATCATAATGAAAGAAGTGCAGGTAGGAAATTAAAGGAAAAATTAATGATTGCTCCCGGATGTTACGCGACAAAAATAGTCAAAAAGTGAGATTAGGCAAAAGCAGGGTCGGTGGTCGAATCATAATGAAACAAGCGCAGGTAGGAAATTAAAGGAAAAATTATTCCCTAATTATTCAATATAAATTTATGAATTTCATCCCCTCTATCGAATGAAGAGAAAGTGGGAATACACAAGCACAATAGCTGCATTCGCACTGAGTCACTGACCAAAACAAACAAAACTCGAAAAAACTATTAAAAAAAAATTTCAGAGTCCAAGTCAAATCAAGTAGAAAAATGTTTAGAGACCTTAATTTTTATGGTTTAAATGGTTTAAAATTGTCAAAACGATGTTATTTTGACAAATTCGAGTCATTTGAACCACAAAAATTAGGACCCTCTACCATTGTTAAATCAACTAACTCTATTACAACATTATTATTTAAATTTAAAAATTAGAGGTATTTCTTAAATTTAATAATATAATAATTAATTAGAATATTTAAAGTAATATTTTTTATATCTTCTATAATCATCAATCAATCATCTTACTTGCACATTATTAAATCTAAAAAGTGAGTTAAAAAAATAAACTTATATATTATTTTCTTTATTATTATTTTTAAAATAAAGCCCTCGTTTGGCATAAAGGTTTTTGGGGCTTAAATGTTAAAATAGTCACAAAAAAATAAAAAAATAATCTAAAAAGTTAATAAGACAAAATGTCACATCCAAACTATAATCATTTTATTTTTTCTCCCACAGAAGTCAAAAAAGCCAAAAGTCTAACCCAAACGAGACTTTTTAATCCCAAGTTAAAATAGCCAAAATGTCAAAAAGCCAAAAAACCAATCCATATCCCAAATGAAGTCAAATTACATTAAGACATCATTAACTATTAATGAATAAGTGCGATAGGTTGTCTTGGACTAGACTGTGTTTTTTAGGCTCGTGCGACCCATTATGAATCCCATCTCAATGATTTAAATCGTTCATTTTTTTAATTTACCAATATCAAGATTTAAAGTCAAGAAAAGATGACAGCATCCTAAAGTCAATCTAAAATATCTTTCTTATTCAGAATTGGATATCTTATCTATTTGAGGGCATTATTAAGAGGTTTATAATTAATAACCAATCTTGACACACCTCTTTCTTTTTCTGCATTTTTATTAACATAAAATACTATAGAACTCCAAGGAGAGTAGCTAGGCCTAATGAGCTTTTTCTAAAGAAGACTATCAATTTCAGTTCTGCATAATTCCAAATACTCAGATTTCATCTGACTAGGTCTAGCCTTAGTCGGAATATGGCGTTCATCAAAATCGGGTTCACGGAAGAGAAACTACATGTTTCTTTCTGTCCCACAATGCATTAGGAATGTCACTACAGATTTCATATTGGAATTCCTTTTCAATCTTCTTAATATGTTGTTGAATGATAGATTATTGTAATTTCTGATCAATTATTAAATAAAAAAGCTTCCTTTTGAAGAAATTTCAGTTGTTTTTCTTTAAAATTGACAAGATCCTTGATCTGGTCTAATTTCTTTGTATATGGTTCAGTTATGAATTCAAGAACAATTAATTGATTATTGATAGTAGTACGGATTCCTGCCGAATCAATTTTGTCTATAGGCATTAACATACATAAGAATGGTGAAAAATCTAGAAATTCCCTAGATATTGATTTGTGATTATGTATCAATTTTAAGTAGTAAATATCACTCTCAATCAAACAATCAAGACAAATCGACACAACGATTTTAACGCAGAAAAATCACAATCGAAGCACCTCCAATTATGATAAAAAAATCGCGAACAAAAGCTACAAAACAATCCACTAAAAAGAGATAAAGGAATTACACAAGTGTTCTCTCAATTACCTAGCAAATCCACGCCCAAATTGAACCAACCCTATTGTGTCTCTTCCACTACCGTCTTCACCTCGGAATTATCTTGGCCAGCGTTGAATCCACAACGCTAATGTCGAATCACGACGATGAGCCACTCTAGAATCCACCAAAGCTTCAGGCTCGAATTCCCCAGAATCCACCGAAGAACAACTCTCTCTTTGGTGTAAAATAAACAAACAATTCTTTGATGTATACTTCTCAAACCATGAGTTGAATACTCAATTAAACATTAAAGAAACCAAGCAAAATAGCCCCAGATATAAATCCTAATATCTAAGAAGAAGATCTGAAAGCTTAACCCTAGTTTTGACTTAAACAAGTACTTATAGAAAACAAGGACTGCGACGGTCGCTTGAGCGAAGACTCTCTCGCTCGAGCAAGGAACCAAATACGCGTGTTTTCCTTAAGTAGCATCGCTTGAGCCAAGCTTCCTTCGCTCGAGCGTACAATCTTCCTTCTCAGGTTTTTCGTAGACAAAAAGCAACTTCTGGGAGCAAGACATCTTCGCTCGAGCCAGGACTCCTTTGCTCGAGCGACCAAACAATTTCGACTGCAATTTTGCATTTTGCTTGGTATTGCCTGAACCCATAAGGGACGCGCCTTGGACCCATGGAAATGACCGGGCAACTCGATCCCTGTCATAGTTAGCGAAGTAGCAAACCTGAAAGAATTAACTTCACATACTTCTGAAATATCTCTGCAAGGCACAATTTGGGTTGCATTCGCATCTAAAAACTCATAGTCTTACTGAAATAAAAGTGCGAATGCAAGTACAATTGAAAGAAGTCTTGTCAAATGGGATTGCCAAGAATAAAAACCTAACAAATGGTGTTCCCAATATAATGGTCTGGGACATATTTCTTACAAAAACAAAAGATGTAGGAAGATAGATTCCTTGGTTACAAATTAATACTTTAGGTAACTTATATTTGATTATCATTCTAGTTCCACTTGCATTGATGAGTGATTGGTTGGTCTTTTCAAAATACTGTGTAGGAATTAATTCTTCCTAAATACAGTTCATGTCAGCATCGCTGTCTACAAGAGCAATGGCTTTTTCAAGAATGAATTCTTTTTCAATAACAAAAGTAATTTGGATATATCATTTTTTATAGGTAACTTGATTTAACAATACGGTTCACCTTTTCAAATTGTTGTTGGATTCCAGATTTAATTTCTTGTTTATCTTTCTTTTCCTCTTTTAGAGTCGAGAGTTGTTGGTTTATTTGAATAATGTCTATAAGGGGTTTCTGATGAGAAGATTTTAAATCTTTCGATTATATTTTTTGCAAATTGATTTATGCCTTTAAATCTGTAATGCCTACGAGTCTAGTTTCATATTTGGATGTGGACTCAAAACGATTCATGAGCTCTTTCATGTTGTAAATATTAGCTGATAATAAATTTTCAAATTTAGCTTTTTAAGCCTCAGAATATCAAACTTCTAACATTTTAAGCTTTATTTCAGGATCTTGAATTTTATTAATGACTTTCAGAAGTGATTTTTGATTATCAGAGAGAACATTGATACTTGGTCTTTCTATATTGAGACCATTCATTTCGACAGTGGCTTTCTAATAATTATTGTCGGATATAGAACATTGATTAATATTTGAGCAGGGGCAATTTGGCTGCTCATCATTTTCTGATGATTCGATGTCATAACATAATTCAGCTAATTCTTCATCATTATGTGAAGGAGGTTCGATTCAAAGGAATATAACATGATTTGGTATAATTGTTGTTTTAACCCTTCATCAAGGTTTAGCTCTTTAATCTTTTGTTTGGTCCTGCATTTATTGGCATAATGGCCAATTCTACCACACCTGTAACATTTTGCAGTTGATTTATTTTTTTTGTGATTATAGATTGTTTTTTTTTTCTTGTTTTTCCAATAAGAGATTGAGGGTTTTTCTTCAAGATAATACTTTTTTTTTTCCTTTTGTACTTTTTTTTTTTTTTATAGGATTCATTTTTCTTTGCTGTTTTGGTTTCTTCGATATTCAAGTTTGGTTTCATAGGTAAATTGATCACAAAATTCACCTAATTCTTTGCGGCCTGTTAGATTTTTATTTTTCATTTGATGTGTAACGGTTCGAGTCGAGATCCAAGTTTTTTGTCAAAAATTGGACTTTAGTCTGAAAATTTTCTTAGTGTAAAAGTTAGATTTTTCAAAACTTATGATTTTGAAAATAATATTTGGTGGTAATTGTTTCTTATACATTAAATAGTCTAATTTGATTTTATGAGATTTTCTACGAGGTATTAATCACTTTATTTCAACATCAAACTTATAAATTTCAGTTGAAAATTTATTTTTATACTAAAACTGGGGGAGTCACTTTTTGATTTAATTGGATTTTGATTTATTTTTTTATTTTTTTTTTAATCCAAATGGGGGGTATTTTCTTATTTACATTATAATCTTAAGTAAATGAAACATAAATGTAAGAGGCTACATGAAAGTATTTACTTATGGAAATAAGATTGATGTGCTAATAGTGCCTTAGGAACTATGTTGTGTAACTAGTTGTGTCTAGGGTGACCGCAAGAGCAGTCAAGTGGTCGCTCAAGCCAAGATGCGAGGCTCCTAGTATTTTCACTGTAAACCTGCAAAACTTCTGAGAGATTGCATTCACCGCTCGAGCAGTAAAATGTTTGCACGAGCAGTCTGTTCAGGATCAACACTTTAAAAAGTCATTTTTGGACCACTTTTCTTTATTCTTTCCAGAATTTTCTCTCACCTCTCCCTCTCTTTTAGCCATTGTTGAGCTCCAAGCTCATTAAACCTTAGATTTCATCTCCTTAGCTTAAGAATCTCACCCTAGTTCCTTGTACAAAAATGATGAGCACAATGAAGGCTTTCTATTAATCTGAGTGGATCTTGTTTTCGTTGAGGTTGGTCTTCCGGGTTTCTTCTTTTCCTTGCTAGAGATAGGGATTTCTTTGCTTTTATTTAATATTTTCGTATAAATAGATGAGTAATATGTTTTTTATTGCATAAATCTTAAGTTGAAAGAGATTTCTTGAAATACATGTAGAGAAATGTTAGGGTTTCTAACTCAAAAAAGATCACCTATGATTTTAAGTTGATTATTGAAGTTTTGAGCTATTGAAATATGATTACACCTTTGAAAATGAAAAGCTCCAATTTTTGTTCAAACCCTAGTTTTAAATTTTAATTAAACAAGGGGTTTTCTTCAATTAACTTTAATATTTGAAATTGAGTTGAGGTTTGGTTGAATTGGGTCTAAACATTGATTATTAAATGTGGTGAGAATGATTATTGAGCAATGGGATTCATGTATAGTAAATGGATAATAAGTGTAATAAACTATGTAATGTGTATGGAATTAAATGGGAATATTGTGGATAACAAATTATGTTGTTGCATAAAGATAAATTTTACTTTAATTGTTATGTGTTGTGGACATGATTTGGTTTTTGAATTAAAATGATGAATTGTGGAATAAAGTTTGGAAAGGGGTCCATTTCCTTCCAACTCGTGATCGGTAAAGCGTGGCGCTTGAAAAAGGTTCCGCCTTCCTTTCGGAGTAGCGCCCGGTAAAGCGTGGGGATTGTTGGGCTATATGGAGGTTCCGCGTTCCTTTTAGCTAGCCACCAGTAAAGCGTGGCGCTTGACAAAGGTTCTAGCATTCCTTCTGAAGTAGCGCCCATTAAACTGTGTTGGTATGGCTTAGTGAAGCCGGTTATTGGCCTGTGGATATTTGTTGAGAATCTTATGATAATTCCGTTATGTGATTGTGAAAATTATTAGATGTAAAAGTTGAAGTGTGTAAGGTGGAATTCATTGTCAGTGAATTAATTCTTGTAACTCAATTATTTGGAATTTGTTGACTTATGCATGAGTCTAGTGTCATGTGGATTATGTTGAGATGAAGAATTGTATTTAGAAAGCAAAACGTATAAATGAGACAAGATGGAAAACAAATCGAATAGAATAACTATCAGATGTGAAATGTGTTATGGCGTGCAAGTGTTTAGTATTTTGGGGAATTAATGAGTGTGAAAGGAGAACTAGAAGTAATAAATGATAAGTAGGCTTAAACCTTTATCTAAAGAGACGAGTTTTAAGGGAATTACTGGACTGAACTTTTGTAAAATAAATACAAAGGAGGTTTCAATGTAATGGCAAGTGGGATTTTATGAAAAACTTATCTATTTATGTAATCTATTTTCCATACAAAGGACACATTAATTATGTATGTATCACCTGATAGCATTCATGATCACATTTATCTATTGATCTTATTGTCAGAAATCATTGTAGATCCCTACTGGACCTAGTGCTCATCCCATGTTGTTTAACCATTTTTACATGAACGAAGTTGGTGCAACGATTTGAAGATCATGAAGTCCTAGTTCATTAAGACTTATTGTAAATGAAGTGTTAGAATGTTATAATAAGGATGCTATCCTTCTATTGTATAGGACTATTGTGTAACCTTTTATATAAGTCTTAAGGCATGTATTGTGAACATTTGTGTAGAACATTTCTATCATTGTAATTATGCAAGAGAGAACCTTGTTTATTCTATCAAACTTGTTTGATTCCTATAATTATAATTTAGAAATTGATGTTTGTAAGAAATTTGGTAATGTATCCAAGTAATAAAATTCAGGGTGTGACAGCTAAAGTTTAAGGTCTAACATAATACAAGACCTTCTAGGATTACTATGGAAATGAATTGACCATAGTTACATTGGTGATATGCAATGCTTAGGCCATTATGTTTGTCCCTAAGCTTTTTGCGAATTTTCTCAGCAAAAAGGTTCAGTAAGCCATCGATAAATTTGGCCCTCCAATGTTCACTATTAGTGTTGGAATGTTGCATGACTTTCATAAGAAAAACATCCTTGTACCAACAAAAGTGAGTGAGAGATGGGCGTCTCCAATTTTGTAAAAGTTCACGACCTCTATCAGTGCCAGCAACTATAAACAGCATCTTCTCTAGACTGGCTTAGATGGGTAAGAGGATTAACCTCAACCTTGACAGCATCAAGGATTTCAAAATGTTATGCTTTGGTGAGAATATTATCCCACCATCCCTTTAGGATTCCCGTAAAGCCATTGACTATAAAAGAGGTTATTTGCCAATCAGAATTATCATTTTGCTTACAGACACAAGCATACATAAACATTTGATATACAGTTTTAAAGATATGATATTTAGATTTACCATCTATGTTCCATTCATCAATAGTTTTACCATGGTAAGATTTCTAATAATAAAAAAAATCTTCTTCATACAAAATATCCTAAGGAGTTGGTCTTTGATAATCATACTGACTAGGTCCTGCAAAAGTAGTCCTACTAGTTCCTCCCGAATAATTAATTTTGTTAATGGAGTCTTTGATATATTGAAGACTATGGTGAATTTGAAAGATTTGGGTAGGATCTAAACCAGTTTCAGATTCTGAAACCACTCCAGGTTGAGCAGAAAAAATATTGATATTGTTTTCAGGTGAAGAGATATTAATATTCTTTATTCTCTTAACAATATTATCTAGAAATTCATCATTCTTTTTAGTAAAATTTTAATTTAAAATTTATAAGTTCTAGAGGTGGTTTCATATTGTTTTATGGATGGATTCTTCGAGTTTGTCCTTATGCTTGTAATTCTGTTCAAGATTCTGAATAGATTCTTCAATTCGAATTAATTACTGAACTACAATTTGAAAACACATATTAGTGTAATTATTCTGCTTAAGAATGGTATTAACATGAGCCACTGTGGCCAAATTGGTTGTCATAATTAAGTCATAATCAACACCAAAATAGGTCATAACCAATAACTTTCATCATTAATAATTCTATTTTGCCCATAATAAAAAAATAAAAAATAAAAAAAAAGGTTACAACCAAACATCACTTGAGGTATAAGCAAAACCTCTTCGATCATAACTAAAATAACAACCACAATATGTCATAATTAAATTATTACCGACACCATATTGAGTCCAAATAAAGTCATAACAAACCCCACAAAATAAATAAATAAATAAATAAATAAATAATAAAATAATAATTAAGCAACAAAGGAGATTTTATTTATTATAATAAAGATCACAAAAATCATAAGTAGACGCATCATACATGTCTTTTTTAAGGTGTGTATTATATAATTTTTTTACTTAAAATTATTTTGAATTTATTTTTATATATATTTATTATTTTGTAAAGTTGTATTTTAAATATATTTTTTAAATTTTAAAATTGTATTTTTGACTTCAATTACTTTATTAAGAACAGCCGTAACTATGTTGAAAAATTTATCTATAAATCCCATATTGAGGAATGGTGATCCGTTTAGTTTCAAGAATTTTTTTTATAGACCAATTAGTCTCATTAATGTTGAAAAGGTAGATTTAATATATTATTTGGAAATTGAGTTTACAATTATATTATTATTTCTATTATGTTTCCTTTTTCTATTTAATTTTTATTTTTTGTGATAGAAATGTAAGATACACAACTTATGAGAATCAAATTTGGGATGCATTTTTATATGAAAATCTTTTTTATTTGGAATAACTTAAAATGTGAGATTCTTCAAACATTCTAAAATGAGTATAAAAATGACTTGAAATATGAGATTCTTCAAACATTCCAAAAGGATGTGGAATTCTTCAGGCATTTCAAAAAGAGTACAAAAACTCCTTAGTATATTTTGGATAAATGTATAATTTCAAACTGTAACACTCCAATGTAACACTCAAATGTAACACTCTAAAAAAATTCTTAGTATACTTTTTCTAAACGTAACACTCCAATGTAACATACAAAAAAATTTCTTTGTGTACTTTTTTCAAACATAACCCTCCAAAAAATATGTGAGATTCTTTAAGCTATTCCAAAATGAGTACAAAAATATCTTACTAAGTTTTGGGTAAATGTATAATTTCAAACTGTGAATATTACGTTTAGAAAAAATATACGAAGGAGTTTTTTAGTATTTTTTATATGTTATATTAGAGTGTGTTATATTGGAGTGTTACGTTTGTGATTATATTGATTAGAATGTTACGTTTGAAAAAAGTACACTAATGAATTTTTTTGTGTATTATATTGGAGTGTTACGTTCTTATTCGTAACGTGAGATTTGTTCCAAAATGAGAGAAAATCCAAAACATTTACAGCGCGGATTGTCCAAATGTGTAAATTCACATTTGGTGAAACTCACTTTTATTTCTAAAAAGTTAAACTCAAACGTATAAGTATCAACTTTTTTGTGTAATTTTCACTTTAATCAGACCTTTGAGTTCATAAAAAAAAATAAAAGATTAAATAATTCATAAGATCACATTTTAAAATTTATTAATGATTTACGTATTTTGAAAATATATTTCAAAAATAAGTTAAAAATTATTTAAATATAAAACATAAATTTCGAAAAAGCATAAGTCTGATAATAAAAATACAAAAAAAATAGTCAAAAAGTAAGATTGGACAAAAGCAGCGTCCGTGGTCGAATCATAAGTAGGGAATTAAAGGAAAATTTGTTGGTTGCTCGAGGAGAATCACATGACCATCCTCCGATTATAATTTATCATATTTTTTTAATATTTATGAATTCCACTCATTCCATCAAACTTAAGTCATAATCAATATTAAAATAGGCCATAACCACTAACTTCATCAAATTATACTTTATCTTTCTTCATCAATAATAATCCTATTCTGCCCATAAAAAATTAAAAAATAAAAAAAGTTACAACAAAACATAAGTAAAATCTTTTCGGTCATAATTAAAATAACAATTATAGTATATGATAACTCAATTATAACAAACACTATATTGAGTTCAAATAAAGTCATAACAAATACTACGAATATTTTTTTTTTAATTTTTTTTAGAGCAACAAAGAAAATTTTATTTATCATTATCAAAGATTAAAAAAATCATAAGTAGACGTATGATACATGTCTTTTTTAAGGGGTGTATTTTATAATTTTTTTACTTAAAAATATTTTGAATTTATTTTATATATACTTATTATTTTGTGAAGTCATATTCAACAATGATAGAGACTACTAATTTTAGAACTCTAAAAAGATCACTAATGATATGACACTCAATAAAAAAAGAAAAAAAATACAACACCAAGATCAAAACATCAAATCATTCATGGTGGAGCCCACTGCCACTAGTGGTAGCACTAATTAGTGCTCTCACTTATTTTTCAAAAAAAAAAAATAATAAAAAAAAAAAGTGAGATTGGACAAAAAGCAGGGTCGCTGGTCGAATCATACAGTGGCTAGCAAGAGGAAAGGATTTTAAATTGGTGAGAATGCTAAGAAAGATGAAGGGATAAGAGGCGGAAGATATTCAAGATGGGTCTGTTTTCCTCCAGTTCTCAATTAGATTGGAAGGTATTGTTAGATTTGTGAAAGGTTTATTACGGGTTTTATTTTGATAATTCGAATTATGCAATGTGTAGAATTTATCGAGTATTATATACTTGTAAAAAATTATGTCGATCAGATATCAATAACTACATGATCAAATTAATTTTGTATTAAAAAAAATAGAATGTAAAAAAATAAAGAATTGATAAAAATCTGATCCAATAAAATAGTTATCGATATTTAATCAACGTGATTTTTTAAAGACATATAGTACTTAATGAACTCTACGGATCCAACAATACTCTCCAATCTGATCGGAGACAGACTCATTCATGATATTAGGCGTGATTATGGATCACAATTTCCTGCTTCGTCTGTGTCAACAGTGATATCCAAATTCAGCAACTTCCTCCACTCATTAAGGCAGAACATAAGGAGCGAAATTATTGCCAAGGGAGACCGAGCTACGCGTTGCCCCTTCACATACAAAAGAATTGGACTGCGGCGCTTCTTAGGGCCCTCTCTGAGTCGGAGCAAAGTGGGAAATTAAAGGAGAAATTATTGATTATTTCAGAAGTGTCACCTAATGATATTTCTCACCAACCGTTTTTTATCATATCTTTCATATTGTTTAATCCCTCGACATAAATTTATAAGTCTCACACCTTTCATTAAATTTAGAAATGATTTGAGATAATTTAAATAAATATATTTTTTAATTTTTTATAAAATATGAATTGAATATGAAGTGAATTTAAAATGATGTGATAGAGATATAATATAACTTAAATAAAATAATATGACTTAAATAAGATAATGACTTTTTAATTTTTTTAAGTTACGACAAATAAGATTTTAAAAAGAGAATACACAATAACTTCTCTAACTAAGGAGAGGTGGGCCCACATGAAGATGTGGCAATACACAAGCACAATAGCTGAATTCACGCTGACCAAAACAAACAAACAAACAAACAAAAAATATTTAAAAAATGTCAAAGTCGTAATCAAATCAACTAATTATTATTTAAATTTAAAAATTAAATTTATTTTTTTAATTTAATAATGTGACAATTAATTAAAATATTTAAAATAATACTCTTTATTCTATGTTTTATTATCATCAATTAATTATCTCATTTATACATTATTAAATTTAAAAAATGAGTTTAAAAAATAGACTTGTATATCATTTTCTCTATTATTATTTTTAAAATAAATTACATTAAGACATCAATAACTATTAATGAATAAGTATAGCAGGTTGACTTAGACTAGACCGTATTTTTTAGGCCCATGCGGCTCATTATGGATTCCATCTCAATTATTCAAATCGTTCATTTTGTAAACAACGTGTAAATCATTCATTACAAAAATCAGGACAATTCGATAATCGTAGCCACGTTAATTTATTATATTTGTTTTCTAAAAAATGAATTGCCTAATTTTCAAATAATATTTATTGTTCTTCGTTTTTTTCAAATAAATGCCATAAAATAACATAGTTATAGTTATCGGATCGATTTGATTTTTTTCATGAATGAAAAACACGTGTGGTTTAAAACATAATGATTCGAATTATCGAGATAGGATCCCTAATGGGCCCCTTGGACCTGAACAACACGATCTAATCTACAAAGTAGATTGAAGACAAGCTAATCTCTAATATATATAATTTACTTACTTTCAATAGAACAAGGATAGATCCAATCTAATATTTACAAACATGAATTTCATGTATCTAACAATTAAATCAATTAAACGCAATTAATTTTAACCTAGAAAAATCACTATTACAACATTTCCAATGATGATTGAAAAAATCACGAGCCGAAAGGTCAAGTACCAATTCACTTTGACGAATACGAATCAAAACCTCTCACAATACCTAGCAAATTCACACCCTATTGCTTTGGATCCTCTGTGTTGTTTCTTTTACCATTTTTATCATTGGAATTGGAGCACCCTTGTTGAATCCTCAACTCAATTCATCTCTTGAATCTTTTAGATTATGTTTTTAGCTATTTTAGTCATAAAAAAATAAAATAAATTAAAAAGTTAATAAGACAAAATATCACATTTAAACCATAATCGTTTAATTTTTTCTCTAAAAAAAGTCAAAAAGTCAAAAAGTTTATTCCAAACGAGACTTTTTAACCTCATACTAAAATAGTCAAAAAGTAAAAAAAAATCAAAAAACCAAAAACCAACCCACATCTCAAATGAAGGTTGTATTTGGTTGGTAGATTTGATGAGAGAAATAGAAAAAGAAAGTAAAATAAAAAGAAAATGAGTAAAAAAAATAGAATTGCATTTTCTTTCCACTTTTCAATAGACTATATTTGGTTGGAAGATTTGATGTGGGAAATGAAATTAGAAAGAAAAAGAGAAAGAATTGATAAAATTTGTATTACAAGTTATGTTTGATTAAGTTAAAAAATAAAGAAAGAAAATAACCTAATTAAACGCAAAAAGTAAAAAGTAAGATTATATTTTCGTCACTCTGTTTTCGCTTAATTTTCCATTAGAACCAAACAAAAAAGGAGAACGGGGGAGGGTGCTGTCACAGGAAGGTGCTGTGACCATCAAAATGGGACCGTTTTGTTTATTTTAAAAAAAAACAAACAAACAAATGAAACCAACGGCTTTTGAGCCACCGTTTTACCGTAGTGTAATTTTTAGGTTTAGGTTGATTTTAGGAAAAAATTTGTCTCAAAATCAATTTTTTGTTAAATCTTTTTTAGGATAAATTGCACCTATAATTTTTATATTTTGTCTTTATGTTTTTAGTTCATGTAATTTTAACTAACTTCATTTGATATAATTTTGACTTTGTCCTAATTTGATTTAATTCATTATAATTGTTAATTGTTTTTAATGAAAAATACGCATACAAACGATATGTGTCACGTTTTAAGAGAAAAGTTATAAACTTTATCAATTTATTAAGTTAACATCAACCAAACTCATTTGGCAGGTTGGTTTTAGGGCCAAAAAAGTTAAAATAGTCACAAAATGACCAAATATATTTAAAAGTCAGTAAGATAAAATGTCACATCTAAATCATAATCATTTTACTTTTTTTTCATACAAAAGTCAAAAAAATCAAAAAGCCTAACCTAAATGAGACTTTTTAGCTCAAGCTAAAATAGACAAAAAGTCAAAAAACCAACATACTTCCCAGACGAATAATTATTTTTTATCAAAAATCTAACATCATTTTCACTTGGAACAAATTGACATAATCAAAATTTACCCTAAATTTACCCTAAAGAACAAATTTACCCTAATTTTAGTTTTTGTGTCAATTTGACCCAATTGATAATGACGTTCAGCTTAGTTTTTACTAAATTTTTTTAATATTTTAAGCAATTTTTTTTTTAATTTTTTAGATATACCTAACATAAATACACTTAAAAATTATAATATTTATAAATTTTTTTTAAAAAAAATCCACTAAATATGAAAAATACAAAAAAAAAAAAAAAAAAAATTATGAAATTCAGTACATTTTTCGTATTCTTGTGTATTTATTGATTTTTAAAATATTTTTTTATTAATATTTTACTTTTTAAATACATCTGAGTAAGGTACATCTAAAAAAATATAAAAAATTGCTTAACATTTTAAAAATATTCACTAAAAATAAAAATAAAAATACAAAAGAACGAAAAACTCAATTAGAAAATTAAATTCAAAAAATTGAAATCAAACACATTGGTTAAGATTTTTGATGAAAAATAATATTAAGTTAGTTGATATTAACTCAATAAATTGATAAAGTTTATAAATTTGCTCTTAAAATGTGACACGTCACTTATATGTGCATTTTTTATATAAAAAAAATATATAACAATTATAAAATTGAATCAAGTTGAGACAAAGTCAAGAATATATATTCAGATCGAATCAATTAAAATTACATGAACTTAAAATTACATGAACCAAAAACACAGACAAAATATAAGAACTATTGGTGCAATTTATCCTAAAATTTTTTGGGCAAATTACACCGATGGTCTTTATATTTAACCCCGTATCATTTTGGTCTTTACGCTTTCAATTGACTTAACTTTAACTCTTAATTTTAGATTTTATTTCAATTTAATCCAATTAACAATATAGTTAGTGTTTTTTTAAAAAAATTATCACTAAATTGATTAAAATTAACTAATTGAGTTGAGCAAGTTTATAAATTTACTTTTAAAAATATAACGCATGACATTTATCTGCATATTTTCCATTAAAAAAATACTAAGAATTGTAATCAATTGGATCAAATTGAAACAAAATCATAAATTCAGTGTCAAAATCAAGTCAATTGAAATTACAAAGACTAAAATGACATTAAAACCAAAATATAGGAACTATTGCCATAATTTGTCCAAAATATTGATTTTGAGACATAAAAAGATAATATATATATTTAGTTCTCAAAAGGGGTTTGTTTTAATTTTTTTTTTTTTTCAAACAAATCAGTCCGTTTTGGCTGTGACAGCACCCACCCAGCTCTTAACAAAGAGTGAGATTGCATTTCATTTCTCTTTTCATTTTTCTCGTCAAATCTTCTAACCAAACACAGTCAAAGGAGATTGGAGGTATACAACTTCATAATCCACTGAACAAAGGAATAATTTAAGGTTGAAAACGAACTCTCCTTGATCTAGTCCATCTTAATCAACTATCAATAATCAAGAATTACAAGCAAAACTTTGTACGGTTTGTATGCTCTATTTATTTTTATTTTTTTTTCACACTTTTGGAGAGAAAAAGATGAGAGTTAGATCAGATTTGAATTGTTTTTCACACATGTAATAGAATTTGGCTGCCTTAGACTGCCTGAACAAATCGCAAAAATGTTTCTAAATTTACCAATACAAGATAGAAAATAGCAGGATTTGGTGCAGATTGGGCTGAATTGTAAACAGAAGAAATTGGAATTGCTGAAAAAATAAGGACAATGGAAACTAAAAAGGAATTATTGGAGACTCAAATCATGTGAAAAGAATACTATATATTGTTTGTTATTGATTTACCACTTGTAATTTCATACATGTAAACTGTTATTTTGGTTAGACTTTCAATTGGGCGGGTTTCACTAACTCCATGAATGATCGAAGAACAAATCCAAAGATGGAAAATCTAAAGCACAAACCTGCATCAGCTCCTTCAGGACATCCAGTTTGGCAGAAGGATAATTCTCCCTTCTTTTCCAAATGCAACAGCGTTCTTAGAAAGGCTGAAAGTCCCATCACGGTTGATTTTGCTAGTCCCTTCAGCAAGAGTTGACCAATGGTTGATACCTTCACTGCCTGGGACTGACCATCGATTTCAGAACCGGGCAGTCCTTCCATGGCCTGCTCATGCTCAGATAAAGCTTCTTTAGTCATTAATATCTGAAAACATAAACATTGTTATGTTGTTTTAAATATCAAATCTCAGCATTTTTGGAAGGTGGCACTAGAATAACAGAAGGGTTATTATTGCAAGTAATCAATAAAATTGAGTAAAACAAAAATATATCAAAGAAAAGGGAGTTTACTAATGTTCTTGTCCCGGCCATTCCCTTTTGCTATTTTCCTTCCTTTTTATCTTCTTTTCTTCATTCTTCATCTGTAAACCCTGCAGATCAGATCAGAATAAATGTTGAAATAAAATTGCAGATTTTGAGAGCATTCCCTAGATTACCAACAACTCACATCAACAACTACAATCACTATTTATGCTTATTTGCTATCAGTGATATGATTTTTATCTACTAATCATATTTATCAAATGGAAAGATACAACCACCTGTTGTTTCTTCAGAGTCCCCAAATAAAATTTTGTCTGTCTTAGACGACGAACCCTCTTGGTGGTAGTCTTGATGGCTATCATAACCATGATGGCATAGAAAGTACGAGCCTGTTCTTACATGATATTCAGATAAATCTCCAACATTCATGACATTGTGAAGAGAAGGACGGGCATTGTGGTGTTGAATTCCTTTCTCTTCACACTCATCATACACAATCTGGACTCCAACTTCCTTTACCTGATAAAGCTCATCATCAAGACTCGCAGAGAGATTCATTTTATCGCCACCTTCCATCAAAAGATGCCCTATTTCCCAATGGCTAAACCATATCATACTGTCGTCATCAGGAACGCCTTTGAACATTGGACTGTAGGTCCACTTCAGACCTTTCGTCTTATTGCTGATTTTGATATAATCAAATTGATAGTTTGTAAGGCTTATATCGTTGGCAAATGCATAGACAATATATACGTTCAAGGCTACGACCTTGAGATTAGGGACTAAAGGCACATTAAATGATATCGAGGACCCCTTTCTCTTATTGCTACACCAGCCTGGCACCTCATTCCCAGGAACAAATATGCTATATATACCACATTCATATAGTCCCTGTGCCATGGTATTCAAAATAACATTAACGATCAATTATGCAAACAACTATATATACACATATACACACACACACACACACAACCTGAAGTGCACCCTTCTTTCTTGTGCATGTCATGTTGTTCGCCAATTCCACCTCAAGGCTTCCCATGGATTCCAAATCAACTAGGCCCAAGTTGTTAATCATTTCTGCACCAGCATTTCCAATAGGCTCTAACTTGAACATCCCCTGAACCTCAACTAGTTTTTCACAATCACTTGAGTCCAAAATAAGAGATCTCAACAAGTTAGGAAGATTTGTTACCATTCCCAGTGAGCTGCATCCATCTATATTCAACATTTCTAAACTCATTGGAAGTTCTGGCAGTGATTGGAGTCTAGTGCAACGAGATAACCTAAGTGATTGGAGCATATTAAGACCTTTGATGTTCTCTGGTAGGCTAGAAATTGGATTCTCACTAAGATTCAAATCTTGCAACACAGATAAGCTACCAAAACTTTTCATAAGATCATCATTTGACAGATTGCAATTTGAAAGGCTTAAGCTTACTAATGAGCCTGGTAAAGAAGCCAATGGAAAATAGATGGATTCTGTACTTTTTCTTGGTTTCAATACCCAAGACCAGAAGAGAGAACTCCATGATTTATCCTCACTAGTGGTAGTTGCTATTCTATTTATGGCAGTTCCATCTGCGTGGAGCACTGTTAAATATTTCATCTTTCCCAACTCAGGCAACTGATCAAGCTTTGAGCAACCAGAGAGAATGAGTTTTTCAAGGGATTTAAGATGACCAATTTTGCTTGGAAGCTTCTCAAGATTTTTGCAACCTTTTAGATTCAAGAAAACAAGCCTCCCTAATTTCCCTATTGATTCATGAACCTCTACCAAGTTTGTACAATCCTTAAGGATCAAATTCTCAAGATTAGGGAGTCCGGTGAAGTTAGGGGTATTGGTGAGGCCATAGGAATGACTGAGATTGAGGAATTTCAATAATCCCAAAGAATCGTAATAAAAATACAAAACAAATCTCTGAATTCATATGTTGGTCCTGAAAATAAAAGATCAGTAAAAGAAAAAAATATAAAAATAAATAAGTAATAATTAATCATACCTTGGTCCCCTTCCAAACTTGTTCCAAGCTACTATTGCGCAAGTCAAGAGCAATTAGGCTCTCTATAGAAAAATCACTCGGTATGGATTTTAGAGGAAATCCATGCCAACACAACCATCTTAATCTTTTAGGGAAGTCCTTGTACCCTCTCGTGGTTTCTACATAATTGAGCTGCAGCAATCTAAGTTTGTGCATCCTTGCAAATGCATCAGTTTCCAACTCAACCTGATTTGAATTTCTTACACCAATGTTTATTGGGTTCCAGGAGAAGAAACCAAAACAATGTCGTTTCAGTGAGTTGCCTTGGTCCGCGAGCAATGATTTGTTACTAAGTTCTTCAAAGCGGGGTCGTTTTGCATTATTAACACCAAAGCTTGTCATGGAACAATTATCTTCCCCTAACACATGCATGTCAAGGAAAAGACCTTCAATTGAATCTGTTCCCTGATAAGATAAAACATCTTGAATAAGAAAAGAACATCTATGAACCCAAAAAAAATTAAATAGGTAAAAGTGTAGTATGTTTCTCACAGTTTTATCTCTCAAAACGTTAAAGGAATCATTGTTGTGCCATAATCTGCTGCGTTTACCCGGTTCCTTGGGTGATTCTTGGCGAACAATTTCTCTCCCCATGTCTCGAAGCAATTGGTGCATCATCAATTTGTTTTGTTCATTAATCGTTAAGAGACATCTGTCAATGAGATTTTGAATCCCAACTGTTGGGTAGAAACCACATTCATCTAGGATTCTAATAGTGAAATCTTTGCCCTTTCCAATAAAGAAACAAGAAATGTGAAGGAATAGATTTTGGTCATGGTCATCTTGTAAAGAATCATAGCTTATTTTCAGCTTTTTTAGAATTTGAGAATCAGGAATAGCTGCCAATTTTTTTATTGCGTTTTCCCATATATTTAAGCTTTTCCCAGATAGAGAAGAACCCAAAACTTGAAGAGCTAAAGGAAGACCTCCACAGTGTCGTACTACCCTTTTTGAATGCTCAACATAACAATCAATGGGATGGTCTTGTCCAAAGGCATGCCAACTGAAAAGCTCTAATGATTCATCATCATCAAATCTCTCCACCTTATGCATCATATAAACTTCATTAGCCTTTAACAGTTGCTTGTGCCTGGTGGTTAAGATAATTTTACTTCCTGGATGAAACCAATCGCTCATTCCAATTATTGCATCAAACTGGTCCCGCTGATCCACATCATCAAGAACTACAAGAACTCTTTTGCAACCAATGGCATCTTTAATCTTAATGATTCCTTCATCAACACTGCTTATTTTTTCCTTTTTCCTTTTTAAAATGTCCGAAAGCAGTTGCCTTTGTAAACGAATTAAACCATTGGATCGTTCTGAAATTTCTCTAACATTTGCAAGAAAGCTGCTAGCTTCAAATCTTTCAAAATTCAAATTATAAACAAATTTGGCAATGGTTGTCTTCCCTATTCCACCCATTCCATAAATCACTGCTATGCTAACATCATTTGATTCATCTTGTAACCACAAACTAATGTTTTTGACTCGAGATCCTATTCCAATTAAGTAGGGAGCAACATTTAAGACTGTGCGGTTCAACTTATCCCCAATCACTTTGACAATTTTTTGGATAAATTTTGCCTCATGCCTACAAGTTGCAGATAAGTAGAAAGTAAAGCATGATAAGCATGCCATGACTTAAAATAATACTAAACTACTTGCATAAGTAATGGAAAATACCAAATAGTTTGTCCAAAGTTTGATAAGAAAATGCGATTACACAAAATGTGTTGTTGTGCAAGATAATTTTGAATTAAAGAACAAGACAATTTTGAATTAAAGAATAGGCTAGCCAAGCAAGGAACGTTATAGAAAAAGCATAATAGGATTTCTCTACTCACTTAATTGTTGTGCTATTTTGGGGAAGACTTCAACAATCAGGAGAGAGAGAGAGAGAGAGAAGAAGAAGAAGAAAAAGAAAAAGACTCCACTACAAATTAAATACACAACTGCCCACCAAAATAAAATGATATGCAATATTTATGCAAAATGGCTATTCCTAAAAACTTTTACCACCATGGCAACTATCATCACAATAGGTGGCGAACTCTTATTAAAACTAAATAATGAATATTACAGTTTTTAATAACTCAAAAACAGTTTCATAATGCATTACCAAATGAAGTCTAAGTAATAAAGATATGAGGAAATTACCCATCAGCTTGATTCTGTAAGACCATCCCTGCTAGATCAGCAACTTCTCTAAGTGCCGCCCTCCACCCTTCCACCTTTTTCCTCAGATACTCCTTCTTCCTTTCATTAGTTTCCCCCATGAATCGCTCTTCGTGTCTACCAAATGCTTCTGCAAAACTCCCCATTTGTTTCCTAACTTGGGAAGGATCCACATCATAGAAGACGGGTAAAATTACATGTCCTGATGTCCTCTTGTGTTCAAGGATCATCACAAGTTCATCAAGGCACCATCTGGAAGAAGCATAGTCTTTGGAAAACACAATTATTGAACTCCTTGATTCTCTTATTGCATTGTCTAGTTCTGATTTAACATTTTCACCTCTCTCAATACCATCATTATCTCTAAATGTGCAAAAACCCGAACCTAATAATGCTGTGTAGAGGTGGTCAGTGAAGGCCTTGCGGGTGTCTTCGCCTCTGAAGCTCAAGAACACATGATAAGTGCATCGAGGCGGCGTGGAAGAGGAGGCCATTTGACTTTGGGTAAACCCTTATATGATATAACTGAAGGAATGCTAACCCAACTCAAAATGAAAACAAGAACAAAGAAATATCAAGTAGAGCATCTCCAATCCTTCATTTTATTTTATTTTAATTATTTATCAAACTTGAGTTAAAAAAACTGGTTAAAAGCTTAATTTATAAGCATGGGAAGCTCCAATAGCTTTCCATCAAATTTAACTAAAAGCTTGATTTGGTGAAAAAATTGAATGCTCCAATCCTCACTTACTTAAAAACTTCATCAAGCTTATCCCAAAAGCTTCTTTCATCAAATTTGGTGTGTTTTTGGGTTGATTTGATGAAAAAAATGGTGAAAATTTAGTAACTGATGAATAATGACAGTGGGAAAGATGAGTTGTTTGCAATTGAAAGGTTACCTGTTTTTGCTGTTGGAAGGTCCCTAAGATTTGGATTGAGCGCTTTTTAGTGTTAGAGATCAAACAACGAGAGAATGAAATCAGACCAAGCAGCATAAGAGTGAATAGTAAAATTTGTCTGGCGCAGCAAATTGGTAAAGGAATGAGTCAACCCGGTGGACCGACTAATGTTAAGGTTCGACTTTTGTCAAATTTATATTTAATGAAAATGATTGGTAGTTGGAATTTAAATTTGTGTGAAAATTTGAATTTGTGCTTTTCAGCTGTGCTTGGACGATTATTTGGACAATTGGTGTAACATCTGTCTATCACGATTATCATCTTTGTTGATCGTGATTGTCACATTCTTTTCAAATGACCGGCCGAACAATCGATAAGTCAAAATTAGAGCAAATTGGGCAAGTCAAAATTCAAAAGATGTAACATTACTCTATATGTAATCATCGAAATTATTTTATTTGCAAGGCTATTTATATGTATTATTCATAAAAAAAATTAGCTTAATTTAATAATTGTAATATTTTTATTTTATCATATTTGTCTCTTAAAATTGGATAACAAAGTATGTTTTTAAAATATACCGTCTACTTTTTTGGAAACAAATATAATAAAATAAAAAGGCTATTGTTATTAGATTGACTTAATTTTTTTTAAGTAAATTACATTGACACCTTCTGAGGTTTCCATTTAATACAAATCTCTCTTCGCATTTGAAAAATTACACTCACCCTCTCTCCCCCGTGAGATTAAAATGACATATTTCTCCCTTAGCTTTTATAAAATAATAAAATAATACATGTATTTTGTTCATGTCATTTCAAGAAAAATAACAATAATCTTATTTGGTTTAACTCAACAAAAAATTGAGTTTTTTTATTTTTACTAAATTTTTTTAATATTTTAAGTAATTTTTTTTATTTTTTAGATACACCTAATCTAGATATACTTAAGAAATATAATATTTTGTGATTTTTTTTAAAATTCACCAAATACAAAATATATATATATATACAAAAAAAAATTCAATACATTATCTTATTTTGTTGTATTCAGTGTATTTTTTTTTAAGTTTTTTGTACAACTTTTATACTTTTAAATGTATCTAGATTAAATTGATCCAATCAAGATATAATGGTGGAAATAAAAATGAAAAATCATATTCACATAATAAAATTTATAAATATCTATATATATATATCATAAAAATATCGTGATAATAATATGTTATAAATATAAATCATGTTTATTGGTATTTTGTTTTAAAATGAAAGGTCACCATTACGCTATATCATTGTGTTTGAAAATTTTATATAAAATTTATATTTGTATATCATCACTCAATAAGAATATGTTCGGGTAGAATTTAATGATAAAAAATTGTAAAATGTAGTCATGATGATAGAAAGAAGAAATGATAGGAAAAATAGCAACATGGTCATTTAGAAAATTTTAGGGCATGGCATCAGCAGGGGCCATTTGTAATTAGATTACAAATCCCAGGGAGAGGAATGTAATTTTTCAAATGTGAGGAGGATCTATATTAAATAGAAATCTCAGGAGGTGTCAGTACAATTTATCCTTTTTTTTTTATGAATCATATGTATAGAAAGCTGTACCAAATAAACGATTTGAAAATAGAACCCGTGGTTGGTGTCACAAACCTTTCAAATTCGGATATTTAAACTTGAGAGAAGTTCAATCCAATGTTAATTTGGAGGATCCGGATTTGCTAAATTGAAAATCTAAGCTTTACTGTAAAATTGACTTATTATTATGAGGCTAATTTGGATTTACTTCAATGATCTAAATTATTCATCTTATACGATCAATTAAAAAAATTATTCATATAAAAAAACTAGTTGATCTAATTTCGATTGTCATATTATCTATGCCACATACATGTTTTTAAGAATAGATGCTCCATTTTTATAATATATATGTGATTTGATCATGTAATTACTTATATCTAATCAATCTAAATTTTTGCATACATATTCTTCTCAATTTATCATATAAGATGAGCAGTTCAAATCCTATAATGCATGCAACTTCACTAGTGAAGTAGAGATTTTCAATTTTAGGCAACCTGAACTCCTATTGCTCATTTTAAATAAAATGAAAATTTAATAAATATTTTTTAAATATCACGTGATATTATTTACATGATATTTCCATGAAAAATCACATTCACATTAAGTATATCATTAATTATCACCTAATTACTTACTAAGGTGAGTCACCATATCATACTCGTAAAAATTTTTGCTATGTAATTAGTCTGGAATACCACAAACATTTTCACATAATGCTTTAGAACTACTAAATAATATTTCCTTCATTTACAATCTAATGAGTTGATCTAATTGTTTAATACTACATTAAAAAAAATATATATGAGTAGTAAGACTTAATAGGCTAGTGATTGCGTTGAAAGTAAGATAATAGTTTAGGGGTACTTATCAATCAGTTCTATTAACTAGACTTATTTACTTACAGGTCCTAACTAATAAATTTAACACTATAAAAATAAGAGATTGATAAATTTATCACTATAAATTTATTCATAAAAACAAAGAGACTGATAAATTTATCACTATAAATTTATTCATAAAAATAAAAGACTGATAAATTTATCTTTATCACTTAATAAATTTATCAATAGGACTTAATGGGTAATAAGTCTCAAAAGTAGGATCTATTGGTAGTTTACCCAATAATTTATTGAGGTGAAAGTTAAGATAATAAAAATATTACAATATAAAAAAATATAGTGAGTGTAACATTATTGATGTTATTCCATTGAAGTAATAATGCTCATATGCCCCCCAAAAAATATTCTTCATATTTTATGTATTGTGGTACATGCATAATAATATTTCTTGAATATTAATAATATTTATATAAATTCATTGTATTCAATGAATAACTGTGCGATATGATTACAAATAAAAATTTTATGCAAAAAACCTCATTCCAAATTAATATGACAATGACTTTTTTAAATTATTATTATGAATCAAAATAGCAAACGTTTTAATTTAAAATAAAAAATCTACAAAAAGCAACATCATTATCATTATGCATAAAGTTCAATTTAAAAATCAATAAAATATAGTAACTAAATATGATAGCCCTAGTGTTATTGTTATTGAAGTAGAAGACCTTACAACTTTAGTGTGGCTGAAATAGTTGTACATCTAAATAGTTTGAAAGTTGAGTCTATGAAAGACCATACTAACCCAAAATTTTGGAAGTTGAACTTGCTCAAAATGTGTATTAACCTTTTACCTATCTATAATTCTTCCCCATTTCCTATTTGTTATCAGCAGTTGTTAAATTAGCTCTTAAGAGCTAAAATTCCTAACCTCTCCCTTGCAAGCACATAAGTGCGGCCTCCATTGAGAATATCCACATTGTTGGGATATGGGGATTCCAATAGTCCATGTCTCTAACATCACTGCTAGTCAAGCAAACCAAACAAAACAAAGAAACCAAAATAAGGGTAGACGCAATAGCTATGAGGAATGCAGGGTAGCAATAGGAATAACATAAACACTGTTTACAGCACCAGTATTCCCAACTTCATTACAAGTCCCATGTTCCAACTATCCTAAGGCAACAAACCCATGTCAAATGAAAGTCCTATTGAACATCAGTAGAGCACAAGTAAAAATTGGGATACACAATCAAGGTCTGTTCCTTGCACCAGTGCACCTGCAAAAACAAAAGACGACATTCAATAAAAAACCAATTACACGAAAACAACTACAGGCAAGAGAGAGAGAGAGAGAGAGAGAGAGAGAGAGAGATGCAAAAATGGGGAAAGACCTGGCATGGAAGAACATCAGCTAGCCTTTTCTGGTTAACGATATAGCAGTGAAGCTAACAGCAGGTAATACTTGTAAGTAAAATAAATATGAAAGAACATTAACATTATCATCAAAATTTAATATTTTTTCCATTGAATCACCAAACCATGTGTCGGTCATTAACTTCAGGAGCTCCAGGTAATACTTGAATCATCCATATTTTCTACATGTAAATTTAGACCAAAGCAATACACAACAAAAAGAAACATCAAATATACAATTCTCATAGTTGATCAATAAACATCAAAGAAACATGTGCTCATGATTTACAAGGATCAGCACCACTTCATCAAAAGGTAAACACATCAGAACATCAAGGGTTGGCAACAACCTGCACAAAGGGAAATCCTTAACCATCATTATGGCTTTAACCTGGAAATTCTAATTACTGCTGTTTTATGCAACATGTCAGCATCCAAAGGAATTCCCCCTCCCAATTAGAAGATATGGTTTGATTTTTCTATTTGGCATGCCAGCTAAGAAACACGGACACGGACACCACGACATGGCTATGACACGGAATCCCTGATACAGCAATTTTTAAAAAATGCAAGATAGGACACGTGGGGGACATGTACAAAATATATAATTTTATATATTTATTATATGTCATCAAAGCAGTCAAATCAAGATTCAAATCGTGAATCAAAATGGCCTTGTACTGCATCGCGAATTGAACCGAATCGCGAATTGTAACGATTTGGTCACTTTTTTCTAAGTTACTTAAAAAAATATATCTACACACTTGGATGTTAAATATATCTTATAAACATAAAATATCTAAAATTAAATCAATGAAAACGTTTTGAATGATGGTCACGTAGTTTAATAGGTAATATGTTAACAAATGTTCCTATCTGAGATCACCATCTTACTTTTTTCTTTTTTTAGATATTTCTTATCAGTCATTCTTAATAAAAGACAGTAAACGAAAACAAAAACAAACTCTCAATTTTCAAAGTAATAATAATTTGACAACGATATTGATATTTGAACAATAAACATATATACTTTTTCAAGTAACAATAACCAAATAATAAGAAAGAATTATTTATGATCTTTTATTTTAAAGCATAAAACATTTTAAAAGGTATACCTGACCTCAGCTATGTAATGTTCAACTACATTTAATTTAATAAAATAGCAATAGATAATTCATGGTGTAAGTTACTTTAATCTTAAATATCTTTAGAAGATATATTATGATTTTTTAAAAGAAAAAAATGAGAAGAAAGATTAAAAATATGTTGAGTCTGACTGAATCTGATTATTCCTATTAAAAACTCCATGAACACTAAAAAAACAACAAATCTTGTATATATTTTGATTATTTTGGCATTAATCGTTATTAAAAGTTGTATTACGTCATTTCTACTAAAAAGGAGAAAAAAAAGAGTTGAAAATATGTCTGAAACAATAGTTTTAAGAATTGCATGAATTGTAAAAGTGAATCGAATTGTGAATTGATTGTGAATCGTATCGTGCGATTTACTATATATTCATTTCCAAAATAGATTCATTCATAGATTCGTATTGATTTTGTAAAAATTGCAAATCGAATCGCGAATCGTAAAATTTTGATGACAAAGTATGTCATATATATAAATATATCATTCCAAGATAATAAATAAATGTAATAAAACACTAAGTGGTTGTTAGAGATGTGCGATATAAGTGTACTTTTTGACTTTTTGACTAAAAAAATAGAGAAAAAAAAAAATGTATGTTTGGAATAACTTTTGACTTTTAACGAAAAAATGTGTAATAAAATATTGTAGTAAAAGAAAAATGACCATTCTACCCTTATTGACTTTTTGACTTTAAACTTTGACTTTCGGGTAGTTGAGTTCAGAAGGCAAAATAATAATTTTGCCCTCCAAGCTTCCCCACAAGCTTCTCCCAAATAGTATGAACTTTTTGACTTTTTGGCTTTTGTAGATTATCCCAAACAAGGCCTTATAAATTGACATTATTTTTCTTTTATCATCGTATTTTATGTTATTTTGTTCAAAATTATAATTAGTTTCATATGTGTCTAATCAATGGACGTGTGTTTATGCAATGGACACGTGTGTCCTCCAAGTATCCGAGTCTATTTTTATTTTATTTTAAATAAGACGTGTTTGGATGAGTGTCGGACACATGTCGGGAGAAGTGTTCGACAAGTGTCAATGTCCGACACAAACATGCTGCCTTTTTAGAAGTATCCGTGCTTCTTAGAACGCCAACTTCAGTCAACTTATTTTCTGTAAATTCTATAGCATCATACCCAATAGGCTGAATTTGTAGTGCATCCCCCTCATCACGACACAATGTGCACAAAATTACGAAGCAATGTGATCAAAGTTACGACCCAATCACATTATGTCATAACTCTAATGATTCGGTGAGTCGCAAATCAAATTTACAATACAATGTAGTTTTTGGTCATAATTTCGAGCACATCATGTTGTAACTTCACACACATTGTGTCATAACTGTAATGGGTGCGCATCTTTAGAGGGGTGTAAACTACGCACTGACCATTATCAATGTTAGTCCCGGAGCCTTTCAGTCTAGGTAGTTGTTCGGCAATTGCATTTGGACAAACACTTTTCTGTTGTAGTTCTCTCATTTGTAATGGTTCTAGCCTTTAGGTTCTGGGTTGGTTCTTATATGAGATGAATCCACATGTCCTGGACCTAAGCTGAGTGTATTGGGGTGGCGCAAACTTGATTACGTGGCATATTTAATGGATTCATCAATTGAGCCATGAAGTCACCGCTCGAGCCATCTGTTTGGTCAGGCCAGATGGCAGAATAGTCGTATTCACCATTTGAGCCATGAAGTGTTCTCTTGAGTGGTGCAGGACGATCAGGTCACCTTTTCCTTACGGGATCTGAGGCAGTTTTAGATCTAACTGACTCAATGTTCTCTCTTAACACGAAATCAGAGCTGAGCTCATGGAGGGTGAGAGAACTTGAAATCTCTGAAGAAATTGAGAGATCTATGCATCTAATGTGAAGAATTGAACACTTCAAGGATGATTTCACTTCAAACCAATTACACTTAGATCTTGGAAGTCATTTGAAAGTTTTCAAAGGTTATTTGGGGATATCGCTAGTGGATTCCAGTGAGGTGGTTCAAGGTGTGGAAGATCAAGCTCCGGGAGTGATGAACGTGAATTCAGCAAGATGTTCTTAAATTCAAAGTTACCCCAATCACATTTTGTCATAACTCTAATGACTCGGTGAGTCATAAATCAAAGTTACAATCTGATGTGGCTTGGTCATAACTTCAAGTACTTCATGTCATAACTGAATGGGTGCACATAATGTGCATCTTTAGAGGGGTGCAAACTACAGACTGACCATGCCCAACAATATTGCAAACTCAAGAATGAATATTCTCAACAACAGAATAAACACTTCCAAAATCATTTTTTCATTAATAGAACATCTATGTAATAGACAATTTAAAAAGCAGGAGAAATCAAGAGGCCCACTTCCATTTGTTTACCTTGGAATCCCCATTATTCACCATTTTGTTATCTGCTTTGCTGTCAGATCTACAAAAGCAAAGCTTTCCCAAATTCATTTTCTGCTTTTGATCTTTGGAGTACATCTAGTCTTGACAATTTAATTATACTTCACATCCAATGAAGTTTTAAGCAATCCAACAAGAGAACTGAGTGACTCGAATCAGTGCTTCACAGGTTATTTCCCCTAGACTATGTTGGGGTGATATTCTCAAACTTCTTAAAATATATAACCCAATTCTGACCACCAGCTCAGTGGTGATGCAGGACAGGTGTGAGGAATACTCCTACAAGTAGTGAGCCAATTATGAAATATGGAAGCAGGAAAAAAGTAAGCTTTAAGAACTGATTTTAATTAGTTCTTTGTGACTGAAAGGTTATTAAAATATATTTGCTTTTAGGGTTTGTATAGGATAACAAAAATGTAGGTGTTTGGGGCTGTAATCAAGCAAGAATAGAATCAGTTTTAGCGCTATCCAGGGGCTGTGAATGTACCATACCCAGGGAACAGTAAAAATAAGCTGATTTTGAGTGATTTTATGTGCTACGGTTGATAAGTTGAAGGAAGAACAGAATAGGCTTGTGATATAGGATTTAAAGGTGTGATTTAAATGTGAAAAACAAGAGGATTCACATTTGGAGCTGAAGAAGAAGAAGATGGTTGATAAGTTGACGGAAAAACATAATGGGCTTGTGATGTAGGGTTTGGTTTAAAGGTGGATAAAAAAAAAACAAAACAAAACAAAACAAAAGAAGAAGAAGAAGATGATGAAGGAGAAGATGGGCTTGTGATGTAGGGTTTAAAGGTGTGGTCTAAAAGGTGGGGGGGGTTTGTTTAAGAAAAGGAAAAAAAAAAAAGAAAAAGGAAGAGGATAAGAAAAGGAAAAAAAAAAAAGAAAAAGGAAGAGGATTCACATGTTGCTGAAGAAGAAGAAGATAATGATAAGTATAGCCATCACACAGATTCCACTGCTATCACAAACAGGGTTAGAACTGCATCACATAATTCACAAGAGATTTTCAAAAACTTTAAAGAAATTATTTATAACATGTTCACTCCAATGAATTGAAAGAATTACACTAGCTTTTTATCCTAATTCAAAGAATAATGATTTCAAAATTGACAACAAAAACAACTTTTTTGCAGGTAAAATTCACTTTACCACATAGTGGTTTCGCTAATGTGCGGATAACTCTCTCAATGTTCAAACATAAGCACATTATGTGGTTTCTGGATTAAATCGCACCACCAATTCCGTTAATGGCATAAAAAATGATATTAATACCCTTCTCATTTTCTTCTTTTGTACTTCGATTCATCTGTCTTTTTAGAGAGAGAGATGGCCCCATCACACTGACTAAAATGAAAGTGAGTTGTTTGTATTGTATAAATATTTGGGGTAAATGAGACTGACCACCCTTGAGGTTTAGAGAAAAGACAATAAGCCTCATAAGTTCGGCATAATTACACTAGACACTCTTAAGGTTTTAATTCATATAACACTTGGCTCTTTTTTCATCAACAATATATTAGTCGTATGAATAAAAAAATAATATTGTCATTTCTTTTACATTGAAATGTATATTTTACCTTGTGTGTCTTTGTATCTTTGTATCATCTATATTGGTTTTGGTCTCTTTAACTTTACTACAAAGGAAGTCAACATAGTTATGTCAAAACAGTAGGCTGCTTGTATTTTTTCCAAACCTCAATGGAGGTCAATGTAATTTACCCAAATATTTATTTAATATATATAGATGTAAGTTGAAGTTATTTCTGTATGTGTATATAGATATTGACATAGAGAGATGAAAGAAGAAACACAAGTTTTAGTTAATGAACCATGTCCACACAATTCAAATTCTTGGTAAATTTTTGGGTTTGTAGCAATAAAAAAAAAAAAAAAATACTCAAAATTTTATCCAAATATGCAGACAAGATTCATTCTACCTATGGCCCACAAAACATTAATTTTAAATCTACACTATACACGTCACTTTTCAGGATAGAATTATGGGTAATTTTTCATGGTTCCTAGAATTATTGTATTGTTATTTCATCCTTGGTTAACTAGCAAAACACAAAAGGCAATCACATTTAGGGGTATAAACGGTTCGGTTCTGTTGGGTTGGTGTTAAGAGTACATTTAGCACCAAACCGATCATTTTGGTTTTTATGATTGAGAAACAGATACAGACCATATGCTACGGTTCTGTTTTACCGGTTTTGTTAGTTTGATGTAGAAGAGAAATTTATATGAAATTCTAAAACATTTTATAGTAGATTATAGAGTTTTACATTGAAAATAAATGAAGAAAATATATGAAAATTGCTTTATAAATGTTTTTCTCCCTAGCTTTTATCACAAAAGTGTATTATATTAATTACTTCTCGTATAATGTTCAAAAAATTATTCTATAAAAATATTTAAATATAATATTCGGTCGGTTCGGTTTGCATCAGCATAAAAAGTTTCAAAACCGAAACAGATTGTATGTTATGAAAAACAAACTGAAAATTAAAATTCCGATCAGTTTCTATCGGTCGGCTCAGTTTTATCAATTTTTCTTACATCCCTAATCACATTACAACGCATATACACAAGAGTAGTGCTACTCTAGCCCAAAGGTTAGACCCACTTTTCAAACTCAATGATGTGTCTAGTTCAAAAGAATAAAAAAATAAAAAACTCAATGATGTGGTAGTCTGTTAGAAAATCTAAGTGTTTACCACTTAGAAAACCAAAGGGCGAACGCGTAGGCTGTGTTTACTAGGATTGGATGTGGGCGTGCCAGGACTTGTGGACCTAGTCCAAGGTTAGGAATGTTTAGATATTTCTGGCTTCTATTGAACCTCACGTGCGATCTTCACCAAATCAAAGGCCAACCATCTTGCTTGATTTAAGGAAGTGATATTTTGTGGGCCTCAACCAACTCCTATTTCCTTTGAGGTGGTTGAGGCACCTATAATCCTTCAATAAATAATTAACTAATCAATTAACCAACTAATTGACTTGGTCAATTAAATAAATAAGAATACTCCCTAGCTCAGCCGCCATTTTGCTTTGATGGGTCCCCAAAAATCATCAACTCTTGGTCTTCCATTGCCAGGTGACATTTAGGCCTTGTTTGGCATAACCTATATAATCCATCTTTTTATCTTTTTATCTTTTTTCTATCACATCACCTCTCTACTTTTTTGCACATCTTTTCGTAAAAAGACAAAAAGTACACTTTTTTAGGACACCCCAAACCAACCCTTAATTTAACAGAGATATTGCCACATGGCAATTTTGCCAAAAATGGTACAAACACTCAGACAACTCGGTGTCATATTTTCTCAGCTAAAAGTGGGCTTTTATATCATTTTCATGTACACAAATACGAGGAATATAAAATTGCTGATCAGTTTGACAGATGCTACAAAACAATGATTATCCACGTAGTTGAATTAGGACAAGATTTATCATTACACCTGAATATCCCAAGACCTTAATTTCCAATACTCGAATACAAAATTGATAGAATAGAACACACACATACACAAACGTACCAAAAACATACACATCAAAATTAGAGGTATTACTTGAGAAACAATCGCGTACCCACATAAGTATATACATAAATACACAGATTATAAGTATAATTTCAATTTTCAGGAAACTAACCTGAGAGGAGCCGAATTAAGGATGGGGATTATCAGTGAGAGTGAGAAGATGATGATAGTGATGAAGAATGAGAGTGTGACAGATAGTAGATCTTGTTGTAGGCGGTTTCACTGATGAGGTAGATGCTTCCTCCACTCGTCTCTCCTCCCCTGTTAGTCCCACTGCGTCTCGCTCTCTCTCTCTCCCTCTCCCTCTCCCTCTCTCTCTCTATAATGTTGGTATTTGGGGAATTTGGGTTTTCCCGGATATATTGGACCAGTCTAAATAATTTGCATTTGGGCCCCCATTGTTTCTAAGGTGCTGTTTGAAACTTAAATTTTTAGTTAAAAAGTAAAAAAATTAAAATTAAAATTTATTATAAGTTATCAAATTATTTTTTAACATTGTGTTTGGTCGGGGATTTTTATTTGTTATTATTTTTTTAACGTTATGTTTGGTTGGGAGATTTGAGAAGAGATTTAGAAAGAGAAAGGTATGTGAAATGTGAATAAAATATTTGCATTTGATCTAGTTTTACACACATTTTCTCTCTTCTTTTCCAAATCCCTTCAGAAATTTCTCAATCAAATACAGCGTAAATATCCTTTTATAAAATATTAAAAAAAATAATTTTCAAATGAGCCTAAAATTGTTTAGCTCCCATTCAGTAACTTGGCTTTGTAAATAATTTTTTGACTTTTTGATTTTTATAAGGTGAAAAAAGTTAGTGGAATGATTTTTTTAGTTGAATAAATGTTGTGAGAAAAAAAAAATTGATTAATGTGTATAATATGACATTTCAATATTTTTGACGTTCTGATTTTTTTTATTTTTTTATTTTTTTATTTGTTTGTGATTTTGTAGGTTTCTTAGTCAAAATATCACAAACCAAATGATGCCTTAATCCTAAAGTTCGAATGCATACTTTAAAATAAGAGTAAATTACACTTTACCCTTCAACTATTGTCCCGAGTAAATTACACTTTACCCTTCAACTATTGTCCCGTATCACTTTATCCGGCTAAACTAAAAATTTTAACAATTAATCCCACTCATCTATTAAATTTTTAGAGCTGATATTATTACTTACCTAATTTCTTTAAACCTCCCAATTCACTTTTTTTTTTTATTTTTTTATTATAATTATGGGCTGGTTTGGGGTGTACTAAAAAAGTGCACTTTTTGTCTTTTTGGACTAAAAAAGTTGAGAAAAAAATATGGAGGTTTGGGTTAACTTTTTGGATTTTTTTGGAAAAATGTGTATTAAAAAATTGTATAAAAAGAGTGTGTAAGAGGTGAATAGTGACAGGTGGGCCCCACAGTACAATTTGGCAGCCGTGTATTGGGGTAAAAAATTATTGGGTAATTTTTGTACAAAGTATTGGACGGTTTTGTTTGGCCCGTGGAGGTCATCACAAGTCCCATTTTAATAATCTGAACCGTTCAATGTGTGTAACTCGTCGAACACTATATACCTATAAAAAATCACGTTAATCGGATATCGATAGCTATCTGATTAGATATATTTATTTTTCAATTAACGGTTATAACACCATCCATTTGTTGTACGTAAATGATCTGATCATATAGTTATTGATATCCGATCAATGTGATTTTTTGCAGACATATAGTACTCGATGAGTTCTACATATTTAACGGTTCAGATTATCAAAACGGGACCCGTGATAGCCCCCACAGGCCGAACAGCGGTGTGTGCCAATCACACCCAATCATTTCCGTACTCCATCACTTCCGCTGCACAGCAGCCGGCCTTTGTCACTTCGGTCTGTCTTTGGGCAGAAAAAAAATATTTTTTTTTTTTTTTTTTTTTTTGGTGAATAGTGATATCTTTTCGGATTTTGAAAGAATTTGAACTTTTTGGGTTTTAGGGTAAACCAAATTTCTATATCTTAAAGTAAAATTATATTAAAGGACTATCTTTAATGGAACGACCACCCACCAAATAAAGACAACCCTACAATATTGTATGCACACCTTCCCCATCTAAACGTATTCATCACCCACCTAAACCAACGTATTCTTTTTCGTCAACATTTCTCTTCGTCACCATCCTCAAACCCAATGTTCCTCTTCATCATTGTCCTAAACTCAACATATTCCTCTTCATCATCGTCCTAAATCCTAAACGTATTCTTTCTCATGAAAATCCTAAACCCTGAACCAAAAATCAGTTGTTAAATTGGATTGAATGTCTGTTATTTTGTTTGTTATATTGAATTGGAATGGGAAAATAGTGAATTAATGGTTAAGTTACATGGTCATGAACAAATGCTGTTTGAAAACACAGTGCTAAAAAAATTATTTATGTTTGACAACATAGTATTGAACAAATAATTTCTGTTCAGCAACACAGTGCTGAACCAACCCTTGGACGGTCAATCGGTCGAACAACTGGCCGAATGACTAGGTGGTTGACCGGTGATGTGATTTTGGCTCAGTTTTACAACAATGATGTAATGGTTTTGATAAAATGGGTATCGTTGTTCAATGATTTTAAATAAATCAAAGGGAGGGACTGTCGTTGTCATTCTTTAACATAAGAAGGACCGTCTTCAACCATGATAGAGAGGGTGTGCAAAATTAGGTGGGTGTATACTTAGGTATGATGATATTATGAATAGTGATAAATTTGGTATTAAGCATGGTGTTAAAAAAAATCTCATTGAAATTTAGGGTTTAGGATAAAGGTTCAAAGAAATGCATGGTCCAAAGAACTACGGTAAGTGCTAATAACAGTTCTCTAATTTTTATTTTTTATTTTAATTTAGACTTTTGTGATCAAAATGCACTTTTATTAATTGGATAAATTACACTTTAGCCCCCTGAACTATCACTTCATACCACTTTGCCCTCTAGAATTATCACTTAATGTCACTTTCAATTTGGAATTTCTTATTATTTTTTTCATTTTATCACTAAATTAATTTTTAATTTGTTAAAAAAAATTTAAAACCAAATAACAAAAATATTTATAAATTTTTTCAAAAAAATGTTCACTAAAGACAAGAAATATAAAAATGTACTAGTTTCTTGTTTTATTTTATTTTTTCGTCTTTCATGATTTTTTTTTTTTTTAAATCTTCACAAATATTTAACTTTAAGGTGCATGTAAAAATTTAAAGTTTTTGACTAAAATATGAAAAAAGATTACTAAAAATAAAAATTACTAAATATTATTAAAAAAACATAAAAATATATTTTAAATTAATAAATAAAACATATTTTTAGTTGAGGGGGTAGAATGATATTAAGTGATAGTTTAAGGGGTTAAAATGTAATTTACTCCTATAGTTAAAAGAGTATTTTCGTCGTTATGGTCTAAATTAAAAAGAATTAATAGATATCAGGATTAAGTGTTACAATTTTTAGTTTAAAAGGGTAAAGTGACATGGAACAATAGTCTAGAGGGATAAAATGTAATTTGCCCTAATAATAATAAGGACAAATTATAACTACGCCTTTTTGAGAATTGCCTAAAATATAATTTTCTCCAATAGTTTTGAAAATTACACATTCTTTCCTATTAAAATTTGTTTGTTAACTTTGTTAACATAAAAATGAAAATGACCATCTTATTCATCCATACTTAACTAAAAATATCATATTGTCCTTATCTTTTTCCTTTCTCAAACCATTTGTATGTTTCTCTCACGCTTCCTACCATTGTTCACCACTCTATCACCCCTATGTAAGTTATTAAGGTTACAATTAACATTTTGCAAAGTTTTAGTGATGATGTAAGTGAACCTGTTAGTTGACCTAACAGTGGAGAAATGGAGAAAATTGTAATGCAATTTAAATTTTAAAAGGTGAAATGTAATTTTTAAAATTACAATAAATAATTCATATTTTAAGAAATTCTCAAAATAGTTGGTAATTTTCCCTAATAATAAAGAAATGAAAAAATAAAAGTAAAATATATATATATATATATTGTATTGCTGTTGTTTTCTGTTTTTTTAATTTTACAAATAGGGAAAAGGTAAACTAACATGAAATTTTTTGGAAAACTATTTCTAAAAACTTCTTTTAAATTTTTTTATGGAAGCACCTCATGTTTTAGGAAATACTTTAAAATTGTTTTCTAATTTATTTTGAAATACTTTTGAACGTAAACTAACACCTTTTTTTTTTTTCATTTCTAAAAATTTTAAAAATTTTGAAATTAATTCCATTTTTTATAAACTAAAACAATAAAACAAACAAGTTTTCATTCCAATTTTCAAAAATAAAAAATAAAAACAGAAAACATGAAACAAAAGCTAACAAATGAGCCCAACTTATTGGAATTCTATGATATTGGGGTGAAAGAATATTTTTAAGAAAAAATTACAATTCTGTGTTATTTTCACAAAATAATTACAAATTCATGAAAAAGTTTAACACCACAGTTATTAATGTTTATAAAATTTATCACTGATCAAAAATTATTTTTAAAAACTTATATTGAATTATAATTCTCTCTTTTTAACAACTCAATAAAGAATAGTTGGGCATGTACATGCAGTTCAGACCAATAATTTATTTCTCCAACATTTTTAGAACTCGCTTTTCAGCAATCAACTAATCTACCAAGTTCTTTATGATCAGCAAGTTACAACCCATGATGATTTATTACTTTTGAATGCAAGCTCTGCTGAGTCATCCAGTAAAATTTACCATCTTTTCGCCCAAGTTCTTTATGAGGTTTAGATTCATTGAAGTGTGAACTCAACTATATTGTAACACAAACACTAGTTTGAGAGAGAGAGAGAGAGAAAGAGAGAGAGCAGCTGAATGGCTCTGTATGAATGTATTATTCTGTGTGTCTTACAATGAACAACTGAGGCTCTCTTTATAGAGAGAAGTATTACAAGCATTTATATTAAATTATATTACACAACCGAAAGCGAAAGCGGAGAGGTGAGTGGGTGTGTGCTGTATAGTGTAGTGGGTCGTGTAGTGGGTGTGAGCTGTGTGCTTTACAGTGTAGGGGGGTGAGCTTTACAGTTAATGTACAATGTGTGTGATATATATATATATTATATTAATGTGTGTGATATATATATATTATATTAATATTAACAGCCCTCCGCAAACTCAAGGAGGGTAGGCATCAACTAAGTTGAGTTTGGAAACAAGATCACGGAAGCGCCCAAGAGGATGAGCTTTGGTGAAAATATCAGCAGGTTGATCAGCAGAAGCAATAGGGAGAAGATGAACAGTACCACGTGTAACATGCTGTCGAATGAAATGACAATCAATTTCAATATGCTTGGTGCGATCATGAAAAACATCATTGTGAGCAATCTGAATGGCACTCTGATCGTCACAATAAAGGGAGGTAGCACCAGAAGAAGAAACACCCATATCAGTGAGGAGCCAACGAAGCCAGTGAAGTTCCTGAGTAGTATCGGCAAGAACACGGTATTCAGCTTCGGTGCTAGAACGGGCAGTAAGGGATTGTTTCTTGCTACGCCAAGTAATAAGAGAATCCCCTAAGAAGAAACAGAATCCCGTAGTGGAGCGTCGATCTGTAGGATCCCCAGCCCAATCAGCATCAGAAAAGGCACGCAGTTTAAGAGAGGAGGAAGCAGAGTAGTGAAGGCCATGGAACAGAGTGCCTTTGAGATATCGAAGTATGTGGAGTAGAGCAGTATAGTGGGGAGTGCGAGGAGCCGACATGTACTGACTAACAATGTGAATAGCATATGCAATGTCAGGACGAGTCACTGTGAGATAGACAAGACTACCAACGAGCTGGCGATAAAGAGTAGCATCAGTGAGGAGATCCCCATCGAGAGAAGTGAGACGAATATGAGGATCAACGGGAGTAGAGGTAGTTTTGCAATCGGTAAGACCAGCACGAGCCAGAAGATCTGATGCATATTTGGCCTGAGATAAATAAGAACCAATAGAATCATGAGAGACTTCAAGGCCTAAAAAATAGTTAAGAGTACCAAGGTCCTTCATCTCAAACTGACGGTGGAGAAAACGTTTGAAGCGGAGAATACCAGCTGCATCATTACTAGTGATAATCATATCATCTACATACAGAAGGAGA